>JAXCHB010000053.1:2400000-3000000 GCA_036926305.1 Uropetala carovei | reverse complement strand
CTTCTCCTTCCCATCTAGCTTCGCTCAGCTCTATGTTATCAATACTATTTCTTCTCATTTCTTCTTTCAGGTTCTCTAGCTTTCCTGCCTTCCTCATGGTTTTTACATTCCAAGTACCTAAGCGTAGGTTACCTTCGACAAATGCTTTCCTAAAGGCAGTCCATGCCCGGAGATCCGATTGGGGGACTATTTTACCTCCGGAATATTTTACCTAGAGAGAACTCATATTGTCCAACCATATAATCATTACTAGGGAATTTTAATGTGGTAGTTTCCCTCTAGCTTTCCACATAGCAGTACTGTAGCCGTTCAAATCATCTCAATCATGCTTACAGCTCTATTGGATATAAACCCAGCCTACATAATTTGTTTTCGGTTCTATACCATACTGACAGTACTGCTGCCTACTGCCACTCACCAACGATAGTTTTTTATTATTAAATAATTAACTAATTTTTTTTGAGAAAAACCTCAATTCACAAGGATCGAACCCCGGAACTTTGTAACAGGAAGCTCACACGCTAACCACTATACCACCAGTGCAATATATGTATGCATGCACGCATGTATATATATGTGTATGTGTCTTGTGCTGACGAAGGCATCATCCCGAAAGCACCAATGTCTACAAATATCTCTCTCTGATATCCCTGTAGCTCTCTTTCAGGTAAGTGCTCACTGGGTTTCCTTCAACACCTAGTGGCCGTAAATATCCTTATCTACCTTTCCTCTTCTACAAGTATACATATGTCCCTCTGACGCCCCAGCAGCTCTCCTTCCGATAAGTGATAATTGGGTTTCTTTCAACACCTAGTTGCTCTAAATATTCTCATTTACCTTTCCTCTTCTGCAAGTGTATACACACACACACACATGCACAGGCACATCCGCACACACACATCCATGCACCCATAAACAAAAATGCACACAAACGTGCATGCATATACACACACACAGAGTGAATTGAAAAAGGCTGATGATGATATACACACACACAGTATCATGCCTCGTTTAGCGCATGTTTTTTAGCGCAATTTCAATATAGCACAATTGGAATCCCATGGTATACATTTTTATTTATTTTTTAATAAAATTAATTAATTTATTTATTTTTTAATAAAATAAATATTGTAACTATGGTACATACTGTAAAATGAAAATACTGTTCACGGTGCACTTTTTGCTGGCTTTTGTTTGCTTAAAAAAATAAAGGAAAGCTGTTTTCACGTAATCAGTTCCAATGACATATTTGCGGTGTTATGTTTAATACTGCATTTACTCATGTAACCCGCAGACTCCTATTTTTGGACCGGTTCAGAGGGAAAAAATAAATCTGAGCCAGAATTAGGTTTTTGTTTAAGTCACCGAATCCCACTCCCTGAAACATGTTCTGCTCAAGTTACGCATCTTCTACCTTCTACGTGACGCATTTATTGGATGATCTCTTTCTGATGATACTAGCAGAAATCTCCTCACTGATAGTCCTCTTTTGTTAACCCCTTAACTGTTTTTGTTGCATTATTACACAACTTTATCCCTGCTTCTGTTTTTGACATAATATTATGAACAGATGCAGAGCTTCATTAACTATTTGTTCATATATGAACGGGAACTTCCTTAGGTAAATGGGGAGTTTTTTCACATATCGTCTCCTGAGTAAATATTGGAAGGCTACGAACAAACGAGTCCAAACACTTGAGATGTGGATTTCCGTCTTCCTTTCGAACGATGAAATCTTTCATTCACAAAAAAATTTCACCACTCCGAATTCCTTGAAGTGGATGAGGGAAAAGGACAAAACTTGAACCTACCTATTTTCAAGCCAGCCAACCCTCAGTAGTCATTGAACTATAGTTATCAGTTAGTCGGCGTATTCTTTCTACCTACTTTTCTGTTTTTGCAGGCATAACTTACACATTTGCTTGGTCACATAAATACGCATATGCTTCGTAGAATTTAACGTCTTTTACAAATATAAACATAGATGCAATCATATTGCAGAGAATTTACTATTGATACTCACAATTTATATAACCTTTTCAGAAATACTCGTGTAAGATGCGCACCCCCTTTTTTCCGCGGCGTTTCAGGAAAAATGTGTGCGGGGTACACGAGTAAATACGGTACCTCTGGCAAAATAACATTTTAACAGTAAATAGGGGAAAATAATTCAGTAAATCATGGCGATCAAGGCAGAAAGGAGAAAATTGAGTCAAGGCAATCAAAGTATAGAAAATAATCCTAAATTATTAAGGAAAACATAAATCTTGAGGAAAAACTTAAAGTGATTCAGTACTTTGAACAAGGTGAACGTCAGAGAAATATTGCACGTAAGTTTAACTTCACAACTTTTACAATTCATACAATGTTGTTAAATAAAGACAAAATAAAAAGGTCTGTTGAAGCAGCCAGTGCAGTAACTGCAAAGAAACTCACACGATCACTTATTGTTAGTAATATGCTTGAAAAAAATGGAGAAACTACTAGTGTTGTGGATTGATTCTAAGCGTTCTAATGAACACATACCCCTTAGTCAAGCAATAATTTGCATTAAAGCACTTTCCCTGTTTGAATGTGTAAAGCAAGAAGAGGTTGGAGATTCTTCAGAAACATTTCATGCCAGTTCCGACTGGTTCCAAAATTTTAAACGGCGCGCAAATATACATAGCGTTCGTTTTACAGGTGAATCAGCAAGCGCTGGAAAAGATGCAGTTATAAAGTTTCCTGACGAATTTCAAACAATTATTGAAAATGGTGAATATCCCCACACATACGTACAATAAGTAATTTACTCGTAGGTTTGAGCGCTCCAGTGACAAAAATGATAACTCACAGAACCTAGCGATCTATGCATAAATGCGAGCATCGCTGCGAAAGATTTAAAGTTGCATTAATATTGATTTTTATTGATAATTAATATTAAATGAATAAAAAAGTAACATTAGCGAACCTTGCAATTTCGCGAACTGATCACTACTATGTACATGTTAGAATCGGTTTGTTTAACGCAAATTTGGTTAGTGCAAATACCATTCAGAATGTATCCTTTGCGGTAAACTAGGCATGACTGTATAATTATCTATACTAATATATAAAATTGTTCGTTTGTATGTATGTTACCGATAAACTCGAGAACCACTGCACCGATTTGGACGGGAGTTTCACTGGTGTATTCCTTATACTTCCAGGAGTAACATAGGCTATATTTTTTCAGGTCTGAAGGGTCATATTTTAAGAAAAAAAAAAGGAAAATGATGGGATGTGTTGCTCGAATGGTAAAGTTCGCTTACCAGAATTTGAAGATCTTCCAGAACCACTGAAAAGTTTATTGCGCTTTTAATACGAGATAGGGAGGGAGAGAGATGGATGGTAATGGAGGGAGGAGTGGAGAGAGGGAATTAGAGGGAAGGGGTGGTGAGATGGAGGAGGGTGAGAGATAGAGCGGGAGGGAGGGAAAGGTAGAGAGGAGAGGGAGAGAGCAGGAGAGGGGGGAGGAAGGGGGAGATGGGAAGGAGAGGGTGGAAGGGAGGGGGAGGGAGTACTATCTTATTATTGCGATGCTTACATGTTACACGGTCGAAGTTCTAGATTCACAAAATCCGTTGAAATTCAACGGACACTCCTGCTAGTATGTATATATATAATAAGGTAGCAACAAGGTGTTGGAGGAAGCCCAGTGGACACTTACCTAGATTGAAGAGCCGCTGGGGGTGCTGAGGACAGCTCCATTTTTGTGTCGTTTTTGTTCTTTTGTGTTTTTCCTGTGTCCTCAGCACCCCCAGCGGCTCTTCAATCTAGGTAAGTGTCCACTATATATATATATATATATATATATATATATATGCATTTGTAGAATTTTTGGAGCTTTTGGGATGATCCCTTTGTCAGCACAATATATATATATATATATATATATTGTGCTGACGAAGGGATCATCCCAAAAGCTCCAAAAATTCTACAAATGCATCTCTCCAACACCCCAGCGGCTCTCCTTCCGGTGCACATTGATCGACAAAAAGAATAATTATGCAGCCTTTTGCTCTTATTTGTGCATCGAGTGCTATTCAGAAGTCTTCGAATATTTGAATAGTCATCCAAGATTTTTTATTAGCCACATACTTAGTAGGCAGCTTCTTAACATTCTTAAAACATTTGAGGATTTTTAAATTTACCGATAATCAAAGGTGGTAGCTTATCACTCCCATCAGCATTGCACACAAGAAGTACAGTTATCCATTCTTTAGACTTTATACCTCCATGGCATGATTCTCCTTGCATGGTAAGAGTTCCATTCGTTTGCAAATTGTAAAACAACCCAGTCTCATCTGCATTGTAAATGTTAATGGATGCGGTGAAATCGTCTATACCAAGCCTTGCAGCCAAATATAATGCCTTCTCTTTCAAAAGAGGACCACTGACGGCAGTGTTACTTGCATGTACCTGCCTGAACCAAACAGAAAGGGCCATCTCCAGCTCTTTTAGAGGCGAATATTTCAAAGATTTTCTTTGTTTAGAAAAATGTCCACACTTTAAATAACTCTTTTCTATATCCTCGTGATTCTTTATGATTGTGTTTAGCATGGACACAGCAATTCCGAAGTGTAAAGCTAATTGAAGGCGTGTTCCCATATTCGCGTCAACTTCCGCTAAAATGTCAATCTTCTCGCATATAGTAAATGATTTGCGTTTTTTCATGCTGTTATTCACATTAAGGGTTATTAACAAATTTTGAAAAACTACACATATTATAATAAATTTGATGTGCAGAATGTTTGCAATTTTGTCAAAATAGCTGCAGAGGAAAGAACAACCTTATGTTTCAGGTATCTGTGACGGCTTAATGATGTTATCAGTGTAGACACATAGTAAGGGTTTAGTTTTATGTCTACCGAATAATAATGCCTCACACCTGTCATAAAAGCGAAGAAAAACAAGAAATTTTTTATCCTCCTATAAATTTGCAACATATATGTATGAAAATGAAGTTTATTAAAGATCGTCACTTAATGAATTAACAAAACATTAATACAGTAAAAATCTGAGGGATTTTGAAAAGAAGATAACTCTTAAGGACGTAAAATCAGGAGCAAAAGGTATTACCCAGACTTCAATTTTGTGTCATAAATTCGAGGAAATGGAAAATTGAGGAAACGTAAAATCTGTTAAATTTTAGCATTGCTTTTACGTATAATTCGTCAGGACCAAAAGAAAAAAGCATAAAATTGAGGAAAACATAAAATCCGAGATTCTAAAATCGAAGTTTCACTGTATACGAGTTTTCTGACTGTGAACTTATGCACGCATACATTTCTTAACTGATTTCAACCAAATTTGGCACTATTGTAGGGGACACCATTGTGTTTTAGTGTCAGTCTGCCTGCCTGATTCAAAATGGTGGCCAAAAAGATAATGCTCAAGGTGGAAGTATTGTGGGTGAAGGAAAGCATGGGGTGAGAGGAGAGGCAAGACAAAAAGTATTGGAGGGAGTCAGGTCTATTAGTCCAGATGAGAAAGATATCGTCAATATATCTCAGCCACAATAGCGCTCTGACAAGGGGACCTTACGACATGTTTCATGTTCCTACGATAACTACCACCCGAAACATTGCACTTCATATAATAAAATGGATTAATAAATGTGTACAATAATAATTTGCAATGAAGCATTAGCTCCCTGTAAAAGAAAAGAGTTGAATATGTGTGATAAACGGCCCTTATTCCCATTTAATTTTTGCTGATAATTCTAATCCAATTCTTTTTCAACTTTATTGCGAAAAATATTTTTTAATTAGTGAAAATGTAATTATAAATACAGTAAACTTTCAGCAAATAATATATCCCAAAAATTACTAGACAATAGAAACAAATCAAATAATAAAAATTGAAAAAAAAATTTGAGAGTTAGTATCGAACTCGCGCCCAAAAATTAGTGAACCCCGCACCTAACCAACTCGGCCGCCGCATCAGCTAACAATATTGACTCATATTAGGGTATACATTGGACCCATAGTAAATTTGCTAAATTTAATTGCAAATATCTCGCGAATGCTTGAGAGGTGCGTCTTCTTGCTTTGGTGTTTTTCATCAATAGGTGTGTGCTACGTGCTCACCAAGTTTCAACCGAATCGGCGACGAACATGTCGTAAGGTCCCCTTGTGAGAGGTCACGCCTCTCCTCTCACCCCATGCTTTCCTTCACCCACAGTACTTCCACCTCTAACATCACCTTCCTGGACATCAAACTCTCTATTCAAGATGTAAAAATCTGCACCGGTGTCCACATAATGCCCACCAAAAGGCTCCAATACCTCCACTTCAATAGCTGCCATCCCTTCCACAATAAAACCTCCATACCCTATGCCCTAGCCTGTCAAGGATGAAGGATTTGCTCAGATGGGAGGTCTCTCTCAATATTACTCCATCCCTGAAGCTGCTCTTCTTAAACATGGTTACACACTGGGCCTGATCCGTGACCAGTTCAGGAGGGCAATCACACCCCCAATCAATAGACACCACCCTCTCACTCCCCTTATTCCTGATTTTACCCCTTCACTTACCCTTACTACTCTCTTCCACTCCGGTACTGAAGAGGTCCTCAAGCAAATCCTCCATGCCGCCTACCCAATTCATACTTCCATCTCTCACCAATCTCCCTTCATGAATTCCCCCATTCTTTCCTTCCGTTGGCCTCCCAATTTGGGAAATATCCTGTGGAAGAAAGAACTACCAATTCCCAACCCTCCATTCACTGCAGGATCTCAACCATGCGGCAAACCCCGCTACCTCACAAGTCCCATCCACCCACCCTCATTTTCCTTCTCCAGCCCCTCCACCAACATCACCTACCCCATCACATCCTGAAGTAACTGCACCACGAGGAATGTCATTTACCTCCTCACCTGTACCCTCTGTCTTGCTTTCTACGTTGGCCATACCAGAAGCCTTCTTAACATAAGATTGTCTGTGCCCTACCAGACAACACCCCTGCCCCCTACTTCGACAGTAGGAATTAGCCTATATACACCTACTTGACTCTTTCTCCACGACCCGGTCACAATCTCCACTAGCCTTATTAGTCATTCCCTATTCCCACCTATCCTCAAACTCCTCGCATCACCCTCATATTCCTACCCAGTGTAGGGATATGAGTCAAACAGTTTTTCTCTATCCATTGCTAACTATATCTCTCTATATTATAACCACACTAATGTGTGTTATGAAATCTATTTCTTACTTCTGTATGAGCTAAAATGCTGAAAAAATTCAGACTGATTATTAATGACTTACAAACAGTGGGAAAATTGCGATAATGGGAAGTTTCTAAGTTCAGGAACACCAAAAAAAAATTTTCTGTTCAAGAAATTCTCATAAGATTAAAATTGGAGGATTGTTGCCATCATGTCACCTTTGATAGCATTTAGTGCTGACACACACATGAGAATTATGGTAACTAATCTAAAACATTGCACTTTCTCATAATAAAGCCCCTAATTATATCCTTCATTATATCATTTAAACTGGTAAATAATTAGTTCTGCATTCAAATATTCTTAATATGTGCACACATTGTACGAGTGCTGATTTTGTTACGATGCTCGAAAATGGTTGTTAATGTAAACATCCACGCCAACAATGCAACTGAGGCCAAAGAACTCATTACTGAGAGAATCTTTCTTGGAGTTGCATCATTGTCATTGGTTTAGGTCATATTTTGTGGTAGAGTTTGAATATAGGGAATGAATTGTGCTCTCAATTTGTATTCATCATGTTCATTAGTCCTCGGCTGTAGTTTATTGCTCCTGATTTCCTTGAGTTCTGTTTGTCAATAATAAGATAAAAGAAAATTGTAAAAATAAAAGTTCATGATCAATTACTGTGTAGCATTAATTTCCTCTCTTTTAAAATGTAGATTTCTGACTGATTTCGCAAAACTTTTATTCTACACTACTCTTAAACAATTCAGATGCTTCATCTGCCTTCACATATTTTATTTATCAATTTCTTATTTTTTTAAATTATGGACAATTTATAAAAGTTTATCAGTTTTCTTCGCAGTTTCTTTCTCACAATTCTAATAGAATCAGCAGATCTTTAATAAAATAAATAAAGGCGTTACCACACATAAATTATCTTCTTTCTACTATAATTTGCTATTTGTTAAGCCATGATAAAAATGCTAATAACTTGATAAAGAATCGAGATAGAAACTTTAAATTTAGCAAAAATGCTTGACTCATATATTGTAAAGTGGCGATGAAAAAAATCTTGGGTTTGAATACAAATTAGGTATTTCTATTTCCCATAAGGTAGAAGGGAGGGAAGGAGAGGGAGGGTGAGAGAGGGAGAGGAGAGGGAGGAGGAGGATGAAAGAGAGAGGGAGATATAGGAAGAGTGTGAGAAAGGGAAGAGTGAAGCAACTATTTAATTAAGAGAAGTAGCCATGCAGAGCGTGGCACGAGGTTGAGCGTCAGGGGTGGAGCCCCTAGTATATGTGTGTGTGTGTGTGTGTATCTTACAAATATTATAGACTATGTGTGTATGTTCTTTATACATTTTTACACTGTTGAAACTATCGAATTCAAAAGTTTCATGAGCCATCCCAAGGACCAAAGGAAGAACTTGGTCTAGGTTTGCAGACCGCGGTGTCTCTTATACCCCATGGGGTCAACAAAATACTATTTCCATAAAAATGCATGGGAAATTGTGTGGAGAAATCACAAAATGCCATGCAGCCCTTCACTGATGTGGATATAAATATACCTAAATAATAACTTACGATCACGAGAAATGGCTTATTTTACGCATGAAAGACTGAATATTTTAATCCTGTTCATGTTTTGTCATATTACATGCTAAATCGCTCAAAATTTTCCTTTAAGCGCAAAATTTATCAGTTTAGATGAGCATTTCCCATGCGGCAACAAAGCTAAATTTCTTAATTGTTGTCCTCTTCAAAGGGAGATAGCCATGTCAAGATTAATGCAAGGAAAATCCATGCCGTGGCTCATCGTAGAGGAAGAATAGCTAACACCAAGATAAAGGGTACAAATGGATTCAAGCATAAATATATTCTATGAATACTTTTATAGTGAGTCAAATGATTTTTAAGGAATATTAGAACATTGTTATTTTTTACCATTAACATTGAAAAATTTATCGCATAGTTAGATATAGACACTATTTACTGCTATTTAACCATTCTTATTTAATACGCTGCTACGCTTACATGCAAAACAAAAAGAGTATTGAAAAGTTTAGGGTGTCCGGGAAGTTTGGGGATTACAGCAGTGAACCTGTTCCCAAAATTGAATTTATTGGATTATATCTCTCTTATTTATCTTTATTATTTATCTTTATTTACTCTATTAGAAAAGGACAAAATTATTTAATTCTTCTGAACATTCCTGTGAAAACCAGCCATATAATATTTTATCCAGTTCCTCCATTTTTGGCTTATGAAGCGTATGATGTTTATTAATTGATTTACTCGTCTCAGAAGATGACACAAATTTCATTAATTTAGCCTTATGAGCCTTGATATCGTAGAGCGTGGAAGATCCGAAGTTGAATTCTTTTGCTATGGCTGCTCTATTTTCTCCTTTTTTCATTCGTTTGATCAGCTCCAGCTTTTGTGTTAGCGTTAAAACAACCTTTTCTCTCCTGTTCCTTGCTTTTAGATATTTATTTTGATGCCATATTCAATGGATGGGTAATTTTAAAAATAATAAAAAGTGATAAAACTGGAAATTGTACAAGTACACCAAAACATCTAGACAATGCAAATGGCTTATGTAACCAAAAACACCATGCTTACTCGGCAGCCACAGAAGTATACGGAGTAAATACGTAATATATACATTTTATATTTTAAGAAATTTTAATGTGGAAGTTGTGGTATTACACACATACTATTCACACAAAAATTCATAAAAGGAAAAGAAATACAAAATGAATTGTATTTGGGTAATTGCCTGTATCTAAGGCTGGCCGGTTCTAAATAGCCGGATAGCACAACTTTTACTGTATGTGTATACGTGTTATATGGGATGTATAGGCCAAAAACCATGTTTCTCGTATATAACGTAGTCACGCTTATAACAAAGCAATGAGTCGGTCCACTCAAATTCGTATTAAAGGAGTTTTACTGTATATATATATATATATATATATACACACACATGTGGTGTGATTGAAAAGTTTGTACAGTAGCGCAATAATTAGGAAGGAGGGGTATTTATACGCCATTCGAATTGTCCCCTTCAAAGTAGTCCCTCTGAGACTGCACACACTGACTCCAGTGATTTTTCCACTTTTGGAAACATTCTTGGAAATTTTCTTTCTTCAGTGTTTGTAGGATGTTTTCCGAATTTTCCTGAATGACTTTGGTAGTATCAAATCATTTTCCTTTTAGCTTTTCCTTTATTTCCTTTAGTTTTGGGAAAAGGTAAAAGTCACAGGGGGCTAAATCTGGCGAATGGGGAGAATGTGGGAGTACAGGAATTTGAAATTTTGCCAGAAACTCTGTTACAGAGAGCGCGCAGTGGGCCGGCACGTTGTCGTGATGAAGAATCCAACTCTTGTTATGCCACAGTGCCTACCGTTTTGTTCTCAAACTCTCCCACAATCATTCCAAAACACCTTTGTAGAATTCTTGATTGATCATCTGGCCCCTTGGAGTGTATTCACGATGAACGATACCCGAGGAATAAAAAAAAAACTAGCAACATTGTCTTAACATTCGAGTGACTTTGCCATGCTTTTTTCGGTCACGGCAAACCCTTACTCTTCCACTGTGAAGACTGAGTTTTCGTTTCGGGGTCATAGCCATAGACCCAGGATTCATCACCCGTAATGATATGATCCATGAAATTTGAGTCATTTTCTGCACATACTAAAAGTTCTTCACACACTTCAAGGAGACGTTATTTCTGGTCGGCGGCAGGGCCGGTTTCAGGTGTAAGTGGTCACTTACAGGCGCCACTTCAGAGGGGTGGCAAAATCAATAGTTCGGATTTTTACATTTTCATTTTTTAAAAGTTTATTGCACAGAACTTGAAAACATCGCAACAAAATTATATTTTATGCCATGATATGTAACTCACAGGTGTCAGGGAATGAATCTCGTACGCCAATCAGGAGTACCATGTTACTGGTGACAAAAAATTAAATTTTTGTCATATCTCGTAAACTATTGCTCATATCAAAATATTTTTCAAATAAAAGTTGTAGAACTGGTAAAGAAGAGTATTTCCTTTCCTATACGTTTTTATCACAGAAGTGATAAAATCGAACAAAAACGTCTTAAATCGAGTTGAATTTAGAAAATTTCTTGCATGGTTACTTCTTCATTGTTGCTAACAGAAACAATCTCCCAAACAAATTTTTAATTTCCTTATGTGTGCATGCAATATTTTTAAATAGGAAGAAAATGGATTATTTATGATCAAGAAAAGAACTTTAAAACACTATTTCCCTTACGTACAGGTATATCATTTCTTTCTAATACTCCATTGCATGAAACGCGCCCATTTGTGATACGTTGTACACTTTCCTAACTTGTTTCAGTATATCATTAATATTATTTCATGCCTTTGATATCCAGAGGGGCGGAAAATTTTTACCTTGCTTACACACATTTTTTAACTGAAAATTTTCGGGATGAATTTTGCAGACACGCGTCGCATTTCCAATTCTTCGGTTAAAATTGTTTGAACCGTGTAAAAGGTCAAATTTAGTTCACTAGCCATTGTCAATCGACGATTGCTGCACATGAGATTTTGAACCCGGACGATGTTGCCATCGGTTTTGGAGGTCGATGGACGACCAGAACGAGGATAGTCTTCGATCGATTCTCGGCCATCTTTAAATTTGGTATAACACTTAAAAATCGCACTCTAGCCAAGAGAATTGTCCCCAAAAGCTAATGTCAGCAGTTCAACGGTCTCCATAGCCGATTTGACTGTTTGGAGACAAAATTTGATGCAAACTCTTTGTTCCAATTTTTCGTCCATTTTTCACGAGTTAAAATACGGTGAAGCGACTAAACATGTGCTCACTCAATCGTTTACTACTCGGCACTGAAACGACAGAGGGAGAAGCGACGAAAGGCGTTGTGTTCAGGACAAAACAAGCATTCCGTCCCACCATCATCACCAATCTAACTTCACGCAGTAACCAGTGGCGGCGCTACTGTACAAACTTGTCAATCACACCTCGTATATATACAGGCAGACCTTGTCTATCTCGCAGGTTAAGTTCCTGGAAACACCGCGAAAGACAAAATCATGAAAGAGAAGTAATTAAGGCAATGGGAAATACAGGGTTTGGTTCCCATCCCAGCAAAAACGGACCATTTGTCCTCTGTATTGGTGAACGCAGAAAAATAGAGAAAGAGATGGAAAAATAAACTTTAATGAAAGAGAGACTTAAAAAAGATGAAAGAACACAAAAAAATATCAGAAAATAAAATCTTATTTAAGGTACATGGTAGGATTAAGAAAATGAACGGAAGTTGCCTACCTTGCAGGGGCTAATTCGCCAAATATGGCAGACCACATCTTTCTTGGAAAAATTCTGCGAAACTCCACCAATAATAAATGATGCACAAAACGCAAAGCTTAAGCATTTGAACTATGTCAAATCTGAGCAAATAACCCAATGATCCTGAATCGGAAGGATCAAGAGATGAGTCTTCCCCCTCGAGACTTCCCTGTCACAATAAAGACAGAAGGCTCCTGAACGGTAATGCCAGCTTATATTCTGCAACTTTTCACTAGCAAAGGGACATAAAACTTTGAGAGGATTGCATCCTAAAAGTATTTAAAAGTATATATAAGACACATACAGGTGTCTTATATATGTATATACTTTTAAAAATTAAAAAATAGATACACGTACCTATTTTTTAAAATTACGTCAATATCTTTATGTCAGAATAACGTAACAATATTTTTCAGACCTGATTATGAGATAAAATGTGAGCAAAACGCAATTCATTCCATAAAAAAAAATTTTTTGCAGCCTTTTCCGTGATTTTTTCCACGAAAGAGTGAAACATAAGACTGCTAAAGGCAAAACTGGTGGCAAATGCAGAACTGCGAAAGATCAAAACACGCTAAAGATAAAGCCGTGAAAGACAAGGTCTGCCTGCCTGTGTTTGTGTGTATATACATACACACACACACACACACACACACACACAGGGCCGGCTCTAGGCGGTAAGCAAGGCATCGGGGTGCCAAAAATCGAGGGGCGCTCAAAAGATTTTCGACGGTTCCCCATTGTCACTTTGAATCGACACATTATTGGAGAGAGTTGAGTGAGTCTCCTTGTGGGCTTTACTTAAGAGAAAGATACTAATTTGTTGTAGGTTTTGCTAGCGAGGTATAAACATGTTCAGTTACTTTGCACCCACCCTGTACCTTGATGGGAACGTAATCTAAGAAAGTTGGCACCCTTATGCGATGCGATCTTTGCACCCAGGGTGATTGGGTGATTGATTTCAAAAAGACTGTGCCAATCCAGGACACAATGGATGCAAGGCACCCATGTGCTACCGAAGACGCGAGAACGAAGGTCGTGGCGCCCGAACCAGGCAAGGAAAAAATGAACGATATAGTCATATCATCAAAAGGGATAGCTCAACAGCTTAAAAATATCAAGTCAAATAAATCTCCGGGTCCAGAAGAGATACCAGCTAGAGTATTCAAAGAGTTAGCACTGGAAATAGCACCTTATCTCGAAATAGTTTTCAGTAAGTCACTTAGTCATGCCGTTGTACCTAAGGAATGGAAATTAGCCTTTATAACGCCGTTACACAAAGGTGGGAAAAAAGACGACAGAGAAAATTACAGGTCAATTTCTCTTACCTCCCTATCTTGCAAGGTTCTCGAGCACATTGTCATTAGCTCCGTGTTGGACTTCTTAGATAGCCAGAACTTGCTAAGTAAATATCAGCATGGCTTCAGGAAGACCAGATCTTGTGAAACACAGATCGCTCTGCTCGTTCACGATATACTAAGATCAGGAGACCGTAAGACTCAGTTAGATGCTGTTTTCCTCGACTTCAAGAAGGCTTTCGATAAAGTTCGGCACAGTAAGTTAGTGAAGAAATTAAATGACTGTGGAATTAATCGAAAGATAATCGAGTGGATCAGGGACTTGCTTAATGAGCGTGAACAAATAGTAGTTATAGATGGATTTAAATCAGATTCAGTCAGCGTAGCCTCAGGCGTTCCACAAGGAAGTGTAATCGGCCCCCTACTATTCCTGTTATATATAAACAACTTAGATAAGGTTATTAAAAGTAAAATCAAGTGATTCGTGGATGATACAGTAGTTTACAGAGAGATTAACAGTCCTAATCATCAATTGTTACTTTCTGACGACTTAAATGCAATTCTCAAGTGGTGTAAGGAGTGGCAGTTAGAATTGAACTTAGGAAAGTGTTCCTTAATGAGATTCTGGGGAAACAAAAACACTGACACTACGAATTACACTGTTGAAGGCATCCAGCTAAAACTAGCCGAGTCCGTCAAATACTTAGGCGTTATTTTAACAAGCAACCGCTCGTGGGATATGCACATACGAAATATATGGGGGAAGGCTAAACAGAAACTAGGATTCATCAAACGCATAGTAGGTAAAAGTGAGGAAAAAGTCAAAGAGACATGTTACTTCTCGTTAGTAAGACCACTATTAGAGTACGCGTCGAGCATATGGGATCCGTACGAGAAAGGATCAATCTCAGAGTTAGAAAGAGTGCAGCGAAAAGCCGCTAGATTCGTCAAAAATTGTTATGATAGAAACAAAAGTGTTACAGGCTTGATACAGGACTTAGGACGGGAATCACTAACTGAGCGCCAATCACGCTCTAGGTTAAAACTTCTTGAAAGATTTAGAACACATATATTCTCCAGCGATGTCAAAGAAATAAAAAGTGCGCCAACTTATACTGTTAGAATGGACCATCCTCGTAAAATAAGAGAGGTAGCCTGTAGGACTGAGAGGTATAAAGGCTCATTTTTCACTAGAACAATGGCTGAGCAGAACAGAAGTTACAAAAAGAAATCAGCCGACGTAAGTGATCCTATTCATTATTATGCGCTTTCCCTTGGTGCTATTGTACCCCCTGCCACACACCACTGCAGTGGCTTGCTGGGTGAACTGTAGAACTAGAACATGCCAGGGGCACCATCACATGATAGTATTTGTGTCTGTATATTATCGGAATGCGAGTTATAAGCTGGATGGGAAATGTGTGTTTGTCGCTGGTCTTTTCGAAGCCATGTGTTAACGCGAAAAGTGAAAGCTGTAAATGCCAGAGCAGCAAATCTCCATCGCAAATTCTGCCCCCGAACCCTCGAGGTATGGGGTCGCATCACTCTAGTGTAGATAATATACGTATTGGAGGTGGCCGAGAATAAGGGCACCGAAGGATGTAAAGGCGCTACCCTGCTAATTGCCATTCATCCTCCATTCGGTCCTTTCATTCATTTCATATGAATTTATTGATATACAGAAGATAATTTTTAGAATAACATGTGAAAGATTTATTTCACAATAAAGAGGGTCGCCGGAAGGCAGGACAGGCAAAGACCTAAACCTAAGCCGTAGCAATGGATAAATAATCAAAGTTTTGTTTTCTTTTAAAAACCTTATCTGACAGTGCTAGTAAAACTAAAGAAATACGCGAAATCTGATGGGAATCTTCGAATGATGCATTCTGGACTTTTAATCCCATATGTAGCGAGTTTCATGTTTCCTATGCACAAATATGTTACAGGTTATACAATAACCCTTTAACTGCTAGCCGACCGACCTGTCGGCCCACGCTGCATCTACGACAATTGTCACCGGCAGATCTATCGATTAAGCTTCTTAATAAAGATTAGATGGGTTGGTAAACCAGTTTTACCTTACCTGTGACGCTTGGGCTTTTGAATCACAATGAAATCATTAAGGAAAGCTTGACTTGCGATTTTTTTCGACTTTAACAATAAGATCCTAGTCTGTCTTTAGCTTGTCGGGTGTATTGGAGTGCACATTGGAGCGGTGATTAATAGTTCCTTTTTTGCGATTGATCTGTAGTGTTGGGATAAAAAAATGTCTTATCATCCATCATATAAGGTATTGTAAAACTTTATTTTTCATAAAATTTATCATAAGTTCCTTTAAGAAAATAATAGTAGTTGGAATATTTTGACTACACAAACCGAAATGCTCATTATTGTTTCGGATTAATGTTGATTAGATGTTAAAAATTTGTGGTTTCCTTTTTGTTGCAGAATTTAGAAGTTTTATTTAAAACCCAGCATTTATTACTGTTAGCATCAATGGATAAGAAAAATAAATTGTCCAGTTTTAAAATAATAAAAGAAAATCTGTGGAAGAGTTAGAAATAGAAAAACAGAAAGGCGGATCATTATTCTAAAAATCTGAATTTCTT
Source organism: Uropetala carovei (assembly GCA_036926305.1). Taxonomy (NCBI): domain Eukaryota; kingdom Metazoa; phylum Arthropoda; class Insecta; order Odonata; family Petaluridae; genus Uropetala; species Uropetala carovei. The sequence continues at coordinate 2,983,554 of JAXCHB010000053.1, read as the reverse complement.
CCCTTATTTGGGAAAAAAAGGGGTTGGGGGCGGAAAGCTAGAGGGAAACTACCACATTAAAATTCCCTAGTAATGATTATATGGTTGGACAATATGAGTTCTCTCTAAGTAAAATATTCCGGAGGTAAAATAGTCCCCCAATCGGATCTCCGGGCATGGACTGCCTTTAGGAAAGCATTTGTCGAAGGTAACCTACGCTTAGGTACTTGGAATATAAAAACCATGAGGAAGGCAGGAAAGCTAGAGAACCTGAAAGAAGAAATGAGAAGAAATAGTATTGATATCATAGAGCTGAGCGAAGCTAGATGGGAAGGAGAAGGACAGTTCGACTCAGAAGAATTCACAGTAGTTTACTCTGGAGGAAATAGTGGGGCAAGGGGAGTAGCTGTGGTACTTAGGAAAGATATGATGAAGAGCGTGACAAAAATAACAGCAAGGAACAATAGATTGATGGCAATAAAGCTAAAAGCAGTTCCAGTGGACATATTGATAATCCAGGTATATATGCCAACGTCCACTCATGAAGAAGAAAAAATTGAGAAGATGTATGAACAAATTAACGAGATTTATGAAGAAGACGGAAGAGGAAAGGTAAACTGCATAATAATGAGAGATTGGAACAGCATAGTTGGTGAAGGACAAGAAGAAAATGTTGTCGGTCAACACGGACTTGGGAAAAGAAACCGAGGAGGAGAAAAACTGGTAGAATTCTGTGTTAATAACGACTTAGTAGTGACTAATACAGAAACCATAAAGGAAGGCTGTACACATGGAAAAGCCCAGGAGATAGAATGAGATGCCAAATAGATTACATCCTAGTAAAACAAAGATTCAGGAACAGCATAAAAAATGCTAGGACATTACCAGGAGCAGACATTGATTCAGATCACATCCTTCTAATAGTCGATGTAACTACAAAGCTAAACAAATAAGGAATATAAGAAGAGATAGACAGACTTGGGACCTACAAATACTGAAAGAAAAGAAAGATGCCTTCAGCACGAAGTTGGAAGATCGCCTCAGAAATTTGGAAAACAAACCGAAGACCGTTGATACAGAATGGGAGGAAATGAAAGCCAGCATCAAAGATACCTTGATAAAGAGATTGGGAAACAAGAGAAGAAAATCAGAAAACCATGGATCACTAAGGAAATGCTGGAGAAAATGGATGAGAGAAGAAAATAGAAAAACATTGACAGTGAAGAAGGTAGAGCCAACTATAGACGCATAAACAATGAGTTGAGAAGGGTAACTGATAAAGCTACGGAAAGTTGGATAAAAGAAAAATGTGGGGAATTACAACAGATGGAGAAGTTGGGACAGTACAATATGATATATGCTAGGGCACTGGAGTTAGAAGATTAGAAGCCTAATGGGATTCGTGGTAAAGGAATTATTAATACAGATAGGAAAATAGCCGCAGAACCAAAGGATGTAGCACAGGTATGGGAAGAATACATTAAGGAACTATACAAAAAGCATGCAGGATCGGTACAAATGGAACTGGAAGAAGAGAATTGCATTCAAAAAGACAACTTGGGACCAAGTATTATGAAAAGCGAAGTAGAAAAGGCGATACAGGAACTAAAGAAAGGAAAAGCTACAGGCAGCAATGGAATACCGGCAGAGGTACTTAAAGTCATGGGATTGGAAGGATTAAAAGTGATTACGAAACTGATTAACAAGATTTACGACTCGGGAGAGTGGCCTCAGGATTTCTTAGATGTAACAATGATCCCTCTAAAGAAGAAGCCAAAGGCAATGCAGTGTAAAGACTACAGAACGATATCCCTACTGTCACAGACTTCGAAGATCATCACGAGGATTCTTAATATAAGACTAGAGAAAAAGGCCGAAGAAATGCTAGGGGAAGATCAATTCGGCTTCAGAAAAGGACGTGGAACCAGAGATGCTATTGGTGTAGTGAGAATCATATCAGAAAGAGGAATAGAGTACAGTCAAGATTGCTGCGTATGTTTCGTCGACTGGCAGAAGGCCTTTGATAGAGTAAATTGGGTACTGCTGATGAGGATATTAAAGGATATAGGTGTAGATTGGAAAGACAGGAGACTGATCAGGAATCTATATCTGAATCAAGTAGTAAAGGTCAGGTTGGTGAATACATACACCAGCAGAGTACATATCGGTAGAGGAGTAAGACAGGGCTGCTGTCTATCGCCGATTCTATTCAATATATATGGAGAGAGACTAATGCAGGAAGCGTTAGAAGGAACGGGAGATTTCAAAATCGGAGGAAGGATTATAAGAACAGTGAAATACGCGGAAGATCAAGTACTTCTAGCAAGAAAGGAAAAGGCACTCCAGAAAATGATAAATAAACTAGTGATAACAGGTAGATAATACGGTATGGAAATTAATACAGAAAAATCCAAGGTTATGCGAATATCAAGTAAAGAAGAAGAAAATTTGAACGTAAGTATTGGAGGAAAGCCATTAGAACAAGTTTCAGATTATAAATAACTTGGAAGCATCATAATGAGAGAAGCAAAATGTACCGAGGAAATCAGGACTAGAATAACAAAAGCAAAAGCCACTTTCAGAAGAAAGAAACTCCTGCTAACGGGAAATATAAAGCAGGAAATCCGCAGAGGTTGATAGAATGCTATGTATGGAGTATAGCTTTGTACGGAGCAGAAACATGGACGATAAGGAAAAAAGATATTAAATACTTGGAAAGCTTCGAAATGTGGACATGGAGAAGAATGCTGAAGATAAAATGGACAGAGAGGGTGAAAAATGAGGAAGTACTACGAAGAATAGGAGAAAGCGAACAATTATACAGACTATCAGAAAGAGGAAGGGGAACTGGATTGGGCATTACCTGAGGAGAGAGTGCATGATTAAAGAAGTGCTAGAAGGAAAACTGGATGGAAAAAGAGAAAGAGGTAGGAAAAGATTTCAGCTAGTAGACGACTTGAAAGGGAAAGAGAGCTATCAAGACATGAAGAAAACTGTGGAAAATAGGAGTATATGGAGAACCAAGTTTAACTTATAATAATCACGCACCTGTCAATGGACAGACTACCTATGATGATATATCCCACCATCCACTCACCCTCACTCTCATTCACTAGCCCCTCCTCCAACATCACCTACCCCATCCCCTCCAGAAGTAATTACACCATGAGAAACGTCATTTACCTCCTCACCTGCACCCTCTGTCTTGCTTTTTATGTTGGCCTCACCAGTAATCCCCTCAATATTAGAATTAATGGCCACCGGAACAGCGTAAATACTAACCGTCCCCTTCGTCTCTCTGAAAGGGTAGGGGTTTTCTTTGATGTAACTCCTTGAGGACATCCGTTGGGGCTGATTGATACTAGCATAGCTAGCTTTGTCCCAACCTAAGAAAATATTCCTATTCTGAAACAGGGGAATATGTCTGCTATGGTAGTTCAGTGGTAGAACATCTGCCCGGCAAGTGGAAGGCCCGGGTTCGATTCCCGGTCATGGTAGATTTTTTCACCTGTTTCCTCATTTCCCATCATAACAGCTTATGCCTGTCGCATAAGGATCTTCAGATCAACCTTTCTATTAACTCTACAGGAAATTAATTAATGGACCTAAGAAGTCTTACCATGATAAATTATTGATAAACACCACAAATAAAATGAAAGGCCTGGAAAATAGTAAATAGGGAGCTCGGTAGACATAAGACCAGTGATGAGCTGCAGCCGGTTCGCACGAAACGGTTGTTAAATTTTGAAGCAATTTTAGAACTGGTTGTTAAAAATTTCTACAGGAAGCCGAGTCCGCTCGATCCATTATTCGAACCTGATGGATGTTTGGTTTCATAAGAATTATTTCCCAGTGTTGAATTTCATTACAGTAATATAATATTACAATTGAATAAAATATAATCCAGAACATTAAAATATCACATAAATTAATTGCATATAGCAAAAAGAGTTAATTCTGCCGTAGTGAGGGCAGGGCAACCGGGGCACACGCCCAGGGCGCAGCTTCGTAAGGGGGTGCCAAATAGAAGTCTTATTATACAATTGATAAAATGTGGTTACAGTTTTGCTTTTTCGATCTATTCGAAACTTATAACGGCCAACCTGAGGTTCAGCCGAAGGGCCATGACTGTACCAAGTCATAGGTTAACGTGTGCAAACTTAATTTGCAGCTTTTAGGCTGCCTCTATTCTTTACGATCTGAATGTAATTTCTTTTATTTACCCTCGTCCCCAAAAATATGTGCGCCCTATCGCATTGCATTAGCCGAGCAGAATTTTTGCCCAAGTTTTCGATAAAAAAGTAATTATTGAGGAGGCCTTTATTGATTCTATTGCTGTCAAATCGAAAAAGAGAGACGAAATCACATCAGAAATAATCCAAAAGTTGGAACAGGATGGACTAGATTTACAAAACATAAGAGCTCAATCGTATAAAAATGCTCCTAATATGACCGGTAAATAAAACGGTTTCATGCCATGTACAGAGCATTCGCTTAATTTAGCTTGTTATCATTCCACTGAAAAAACTACCCGTCAAATTAGAGAATTTTTTGCAAAGGTATAGAAACTATTCCTGGTTCCACATCGAGATGGGTTGTACTAATAGAGGTCCTTAAGGTGATGTTGGAAAAGCATGGCACAACACGATGGTCATCAAGAGAAAATTCTGTGAATTCATTTGGGTTACAATTGAAGGAAGTTTATATGGTGGTAATAAAATTAAAGAATGAACATAAATGCAGAGATGCTGAAAGTTTGCTAAAACAGATATTTATATTTTTCTTGTTATTTTGGGATGATTGTCTCCAGAAAATCAACCAGCTCACTAAATCTCTTCAGGGTTCCGATGTAACTGTGGATACAGCCGTTGACATGATCTGCGATTTGGTACCAGACATAAAAAGTTCAACGTCAAGACTGGAAGAGTATATGGAATAGGCAAAGAAGTTTTGCGATGAAAAAGGAATACCTGCTGTGCTCTCGAAAAACAGAAAAAAAATTGCACGACACAATGGAAACTGAAATAACAGAAAATTTAAAGTTGAGCTTTATATAATCTGACCAAAGATAAAATGATAAATTCTTGTGAAGATGCTGCTACTAGGTAATAAAAACAATGTGGATGAACACGAGTTAACTGAAGAAGTTTGCAGTTTGAAACAAAACCTGCCTTCAAAAAAAGTGTAAAAATTACTCAGAAAGATATATTGGAATTTATTCCTAATATGCAAAATTTTTTGATAATTTTCTTGACATTCGTCACAACAATTTCAACTGGAAAGCGTTCTTTTAGTAAATTGAAATTGATTAAAAATTACATAGGTTGTCAATGAACTAACAATAAGAAAGACATTTTGGTCTACCCATCTTATCTATTGAATAAAGTGTTAAAAATATAGATTTAAATGGCATAATCAATGTTTGCTGCAAAAGCCTGAAAAATAATTCTTAAAAGAAATGATTGTTTATTTCAGTTAAATACCTCTTTAAAAATATGCACTTATCATTTTATTAGATCATTTTGGGGCACCAAAAGATCCTCTACCCAGGGTGCCAAACGTAGTCACTACGGCCAGAAGCGGTGAGTAAACACATTTAATGGAAAATATATTCCACAAAACGTTAGGAAATACATATGCCAGAACTAGTGTTTCCTGGCGGGAATTCCTTCCCGCCCGTTCTCGGGAATTTTTTACGGTTTCCCGGTTCTCGAATCCCGAGAAAAATTGGTCGGGAAATCGGGAAAATTGCTCTTTGAACCCGGGAGTACCCACAATGGGAAAAATACGTACTACTCGCAATTATCTCTTAGAAATTATTCCTAATTATTTTCCTAATTATCGCGATCCAACAGTTACTGCTGGAAAAAAATCTCAGGGAAACTTCCCAGGGAAAGTTTAGAAGAACACCTCCAGACATGCACGCGCGACACCAGAATCAGCTATCACATGACCAGCTAATTTTAGCTCTGCCAAGTCAAATACTTTCGATCAGTTTGTTTGCAGCTGATGATTGTGACGTGAGTGTTCTTGGCTCTCTCAGCAGCTATCGGTAAGTCAGACTATTTTTAAATACAATTTACATTGTTATTATATTATTCCAATATTACACCATAATGTTTGACGGTGCTTTTCAGTATTTACATATTCGCTGCAGATTACAGCCCTGCCAGGAAGCGAAGCAGTCGCTTAACCGATCAGTTGATCAGCTGATGATTTTGATATAGACGTATGTTCGTGGCTCCCTCAGCCGCTACCGGTGAGTCATTTTTTAAAACACAATATACATTGCTCCGTTTAAACGTGTAGTATGTTTTACGTAATCTTATGAGAAACAAAAAAGAATGGAAATATATTGGTAATTTCCACACTTGATTCTGCGTAGTATTGTTAACCATGCTAGAATTTTCTTATTATATTATTACAATATCACATAATGTTTGATGGCACTTTCTAGTATTTGAATATTCGCTGCACAATACAGGTCTTTCTAAATTATATTAATTCTCATTTCTTAATAATAGCACATTTTTAAATTTCTTTATAGATTACCGTTACAATGAGTAAAGAGTATAAAGAATGTTGGGAATATTTTAGAAAAGATAAAGAAAATCAATCAGCTCATTGCCAGATATGCTCCAAATCTTTGCAATGCAAAGCATCATCAACCAGCGATCTACACAGGCACCTAGAATACATTCATGGAATGAAAAGAAAAAAACACTCTGAAATTAATAATGATGAGCGAAAGCCTTCATCTTGTAAGAAACAAACCACAATTTTACAGTATGCCAAGGAACTGGATTTAGAAGAGACCGTAAGCAAACTAGCTGCCTTGGATGGAATATCAATCAACACCATTACAAAAAGTGAGTTTATTAGGGAAAGTTTCACAAGCAAAGGAATGCAGTTGCCAAGAAGTCCATCTTCAGTTATGACACTAATATATAATTATTACAGTAAAGTGGAACAACTGTACATCCAGAAATTTGGTGTATTCAAATGTGATGATAAAAAACTAAATATTTCAATAAACGAGTGGACCAGTTGTAAGAATCGCAGATACATAAATGTTCATGTATACTGCAATGAGACTTCACTGAACCTTGGTTTAATAAGAATACATGGGAACTGTCCTGCAGAAAAAGTGCTATCCTTACTCCAGGAAAGATTAGAAAACTTTCAGTTAAAACTTGAAACAGATGTGGTTGCAACAACTAGTGATGGTGCAGCTGTTGTGGAAAAATTCGGAAAATTATCACTGACTATTCAACAGTTCTGCTACAGTCATGCACTACATCTAGCTGTAACAAAAGTATTTTACGTTAAAAAATTGAAAGGTGAAGCAACAGGAACATGTAGAAGCGATAGTGAATTCAATACAGATTCTGAATAAGAGAAAGATGATAGCAATGACTCTGAATCAGATGATGTGGCCCAAGCCGATGAGTATGATTTGCAAGATGATGTATCTTCGGTAGTTAGCAGTGTATGAAGAAGTCATTTTGGACTGTAAAACACGCTGGAACACACTGGAGAGAATGATAGAGAGATTTTTAAAGATCCTAAATCTGATTAAGATCATTTTACGAGAGCTGAAACTCGATCACTTATGGAAAGAAAATATTATGAAATTGTGAGAGGTATGTTGAATTGCTTACAACCTGTGCGATTAGCAGTTGAGGCTTTAAGCAATAGAGAAGCTAATATTCTTATAAATGATGGAATTTTTAAGTTCATGTTCAATAATTTCGAAAAACAGAATTCTCCAATGAGCAAAATGCTTTTAAAGGAAATAAAATTTGAATTGGTTAAACGTAGAAATAAAGATCTTGTGTCTCTCACAAAGTACTTGAGCAACGTTAGTTGCCTATGTGAGATGGAAAAGGATGAATTTTTTGCCTTGTCAAGCAAGAATGAAATTGCACGATTGGCAAAGTCATTAATGGAAAGACTTTTTAAAGGAACATTTACAACAGAAGAAGTGCAAAAAGAAGAAAACCTTATAGAGGGTTCTGACATTAAATCAGAATCTGATTTGAAGTGTGAATTGGCTAAAGCAATATCAATTTCGATATCAAAACCTAGTTCTAAGCAAGCGGACAAAATATTTGCTTTTCTAAGGAAGGAAATTAGCTTATATGAAGCAACGCATTCTCTCATCCCAACTTGAAGATGCTTTTAGACCCACTCATAACAATTCGGCCAACGTCAACACAAAATGAAAAAAATTTTTCCACATCTGGTATATTTGTTACAAAGCAAAGATCACGATTGTCTGATAGGGCAATTAATGCTCTATGCCTCTTAAAGTTTCATTTTAAAAATGATAAATAAAAATTATTTGAAGTATTATTTCAATTTTTAAACTAATAATATTTGCATTTGTTTTTGTGTTAATGTTTAATTTCATGACTAAAATATTTAAATGAGATTGAGAACGTTAATACATTCTGTGATATATGTAAAAACGTATTGTATACCATAAGGTATAATAAAGTCTGTATTCATTACATTGTTTATATTTTGGGAAAACCTCAAACATAGCATAAACCTATCCAAAATGATGCTCTGTTTATTAAGTTACTATTATAGTCATATATGGTGATCTACGAAAATTAAATAAAAAAGATGATTTCGGGAATTCCCGAGAATTCCCGGGAAATACGATTTCCCGTTCCTGATTCCCGAAGGTTCAGAAATGTCGGGAATTTGGAAACCCTAGCCAGAACATATATGCTAGGCATGGCAAATAAAATTTTGATAAATTTACTATCTGGATATATTCAATTATCACAATTTTTGCATTCAAGTCGTAATTACAATTATTAAAATTGCCAGTGTGACCACGTTGTTTCTTGGAACATACCTTGTTCATATGTTTGATTATTAAAATTTTCGCACTCAAGTCATAATTACTATTAGTCAAATTGCCCGTGTGATAAAATTGTTTCTCAGTGCATACCATGGCTGCTGAGCAACCGTGCACAGAGACTGTTTTTCTTGCTACGGGACATGGCTCCCGGCAGTGCGGAATGGAACCAGTGATGCACAGTCATCCACGTGCGAATATGAGCTTTCTAACGTACCCTATGTTTCTCTCTCTCCTTTTATCCTGTTATTTGTTGTTAAATAAACCATTATAAATACCCAGCATCCTTATTCACTCACCCACAGCAGGATAGAATGACATTTGCTGGCACCGTAATGAATGTTTTCACTTTCAACAAGGGCTGTTCTAATTAACTTTTGCTACACTATGCTACATTGTAATGCATTAAGTATCGGGTTTCTAAACCCCAGATACCCATTGTGATAGGATAGAATTACATCCACAGGCATCAAAATGATTGTCATCCACTTTTACAACGTACGATTGATTTACATGAAGTTATTCCATGCTATGTGAATATAAGATGACTCAAGATTTTTCAGGCGCTAAAATTGGAAAAAAGCCTTGCCTTATATTTGGGTAAATACGGTAAGAGTTTGATGTTTATTTGTATGGACAGTAATGTTACCGGTATACCTCGCGATATGCTGTTTTGTAATATGCCTTTTTTGTTTTTACACTCATTACACTTTATGAGTGTACCTCTCGATCCACTCGTTTGATTCGGACATACGACCTGGAAAGGGAGTATACCTGAACAATGAAAAGCAACTGTTTCAACATGCACAAACTACTTCTAAACTTTAAAAAGACAGTGTAAAAATAAGGAACGTAAACAATTGAGAGAAATCCCAGACACAACCCTGTTCCCAGTCAAGACATGGATGTCAATCGTGATTCATAATTGTAATTATTACAAATTCTCTCAAGGTGAATAAGAAAATTCATTTGTTAAAGCTCTCAATCTCTCTTTCTGTCTAATTAGTTCACTGTGATATGTTGTTCTTCATTTGCACACGTTGAGTCTCCTTTTCTGTGGCTGCATTTTATAACTCACTGTTGTCTCTATTAAAAAATTTTCTTTTTGTAGTAAACCACAGATTATCCATGATCCTACTATCCAAGAAGCAAATTAAACTGAAGATTGACACTTTGAAAAGAATTTGAATTTTCCGTCCCAGCCTCCCACAGACATGCGAGATAAATAGTGTACCTTAATTAATAAGAACTTTCCTAGTATGTAAAACTCATGAAGAATAGCCATGCAATGAATTTTTAAGCATTATATTAAAAAAGTTCAAAGTTTTTGTTTGCTGGAAGTGAAACAAACGGTTTCTATCATTATGTACAAAATTTCTACACATTTTGTAAATCTATGTATGAAATTTGACTATCCTTGCATGAATATTATAATTTGACTTTATAATCCGACTTTATTTTCAAGGGTGATATTTAGACTATATAGTCCACTCTTACATACAACCCATTACAATGAGGACAAACGTCCATACCCATGGCGGGATTTGAACCTGCGACCTTAGTATTCAGTGGTAGATACTTTAACCACCCTTCTACCAAGGCCGGCAGTAATGTTAAATGAAGCAATAAATTTATCCCGTATATTTTATTTTAACGTGGTTGAATATGACATGTAATATGTTAGCAATTCTTAATAAAATTGCACACTACTTAACAGATATTTTGTCAAATTTTTCATTAAATACTGATCCATTCATATTGTTTTAACCAGTTTAATACATATGAATAATTGTGGTTTTATTGTGAATGCATTTTTCAATAACCTTGATTTTTATCTATCTAGGAATGTATCTCTTTTTTATAGCGTTATTCTTACCCATAAATGCATTTCGCCATACACTGATTATGCTCTTTATAGTTTTTTGGAATACATCTGGAGTGTATCACAAGATTTACCTGTACTTGAAAATATACTCAATTTTGAGAATACATACTACAGTAAAACCTCTTCCTTACGAACTCCCTTAGAACGAAGAACTCCATATAACAAAATGCAGTGCCGGTCCGGACAATTTCATTAGCTTAACTATATAGAAAACCTCTATATTATGAACCTCCGATAATTACGAAACCTCTCATTTATGAAATATAAACTGCACTCGTTCCACTAAAAATGAACCTCTATACAGCGAAATTTATAAATAAAAATAAATGTTAATGGATTTTATGCACTTTTATAAATCAGACTCCATATATAATCAATGCCATCCATTTACATGGTCGAGGTACTATTTCGACTACTACTAGAACTCACCAGTCTCACTGACGATTATGATACGCTGATGATACATGGGCTTGTCTTTTTGTAGATTGTAATCGTTTTATTTTTATGTAAATATAAATATGTATGATTATGTATGAAAATTACCATATTTAATCGATTGTAAGCCGATCTTTTTTTACATTTTTACCATCGCAGAAATCGCCACTCTGCTTAGAATCAGTGTAAAAAAGTAGTCAATGAATTTATGTCCGTAGTTACATTATAACGTGAGATATAAGTGTAGTAAAGTGGAAGTAAACTATCTACTTTAAATGTATGCAAAAAAGAATCAAAATGACTGAACACTTATGAAGAAATAAATTATGGAAATGATACGTGGCACGTTAAAAAAATGCAGCGATAGCGCTCGTATGCGTAAGAAGCTACATATGTACACAATGTTTCATTTTATTCGTGAATCGAAACATGTGCCCCCCTCTTCTACCTATCTTGTTTCAGTGTGTCTAGCATGCGCTTACTGGCATTTCCTGAGCAAACCGTTACTTCCTTTAGCGGCATAGCAACCAACTTGGGAGAATAATTTAAGAATAAAAGTGAAAATGGAATGCCCGGGTGATACTCGTGTAGCACTAACGTATGTTATGTAATACGGTGTCCGTATTTGATTGACGAGAAATGACTATTGTTTCATGAGAATAAGATCCCGGGGGATAACGAGGTCAAATTACTCTTTTAGTAGGAGTTGTTATGAATAAGTGAATAAAACTTATTTTGTCTCCGTAATTTAAGTTAATACTCTTTATTTAATTACGGACTGAAAATCTGATGCGTTCATACTTGTTGGTATTTTGAAATAAATGACTCCAGCTGTCTAAGCACTTCAAAATCAATATTTTTCCTACCGTGGCCTTGTGAAAAGTGGGGGTTGGCTTATGATCGGTGTCGGCTTAGAATCGATTAAATGTGGTAATCATAAATGCTAAGACATACCGTATATCTTTCGAGAATTTAACCTTTATCATATGAATTTAAATCCCATGTCGGGTGCTCATGGCCGGATTTAATGTACGATATTTGATTTCAAACAAATGCTCTTAACTTATAAACTGTTCCGCAGATTTCGTTCAAATAAAAACATTTTGTAGCTTAATAAATGCATTGTAGCATACGTTTAATCTAATGCATGGCCAATGGCGCTGACTTCCAGAATGGGTAATGAAGTCAAGAGCTTCAAATATCCCTATATCAGCACCGATTTTGTAGTAACATGCAAGAAATTTGTCAATAAAAATGGGCATAGATAATTTCCAGGCCTCCAATGGATGGCTACAAAAATTTAAAGCCAGGTGGAATCTAGTCACCCAAAAACATTATTACTTTATTATTACTATGGCATTATTAGTTTTCTAATATTTGTCTATTTGTTGATGTACTTTTGTTTCTAACTCACATGCCCATTCTAATATTTTAAATATGTAAAGTCAATAGAAGGTTATCCAAGTTTAGATCATTAATAGGGATAGCTCTGTAACACAGACTCACAGGAATGACAAAATACATATTATTTATATTGTTTTTGTCATAAAATAAACTTAGTGGAAACATCCTTTTACAAAATGTTTAGTGTTGATATAAATTACAAACAATAATAATACCGTATTTACTCATATAACCTGCGCACTCATGTACCCTGCGCACTCCTATTTCAAGATAAATTCATATTCTAAATTTGTAAATCATTTTCAGAATTAACTCTTTTTGCTATATGCAATTAATTTATGTGATATTTTAATGTTCTGGATTATATTTTATTCAATTGTAATATTATATTACTGTAATGAAATTCAACACTGGGAAATAATTCTTATGAAACCAAACATCCATCAGGTTCGAATAATGGATCGAGCGGACTCGGCTTCCTGTAGAAATTTTTAACAACCAGTTCTAAAATTGCTTCAAAATTTAACAACCGTTTCGTGCGAACCGGCTGCAGCTCATCACTGGTCTTATGTCTACCGAGCTCCCTATTTACTATTTTCCAGGCCTTTCATTTTATTTGTGGTGTTTATCAATAATTTATCATGGTAAGACTTCTTAGGTCCATTAATTAATTTCCTGTAGAGTTAATAGAAAGGTTGATCTGAAGATCCTTATGCGACAGGCATAAGCTGTTATGATGGGAAATGAGGAAACAGGTGAAAAAATCTACCATGACCGGGAATCGAACCCGGGCCTTCCACTTGCCGGGCAGATGTTCTACCACTGAACTACCATAGCAGACATATTCCCCTGTTTCAGAATAGGAATATTTTCTTAGGTTGGGACAAAGCTAGCTATGCTAGTATCAATCAGCCCCAACGGATGTCCTCAAGGAGTTACATCAAAGAAAACCCCTACCCTTTCAGAGAGACGAAGGGGACGGTTAGTATTTACGCTGTTCCGGTGGCCATTAATTCTAATATTGAGGGGATTACTGGTGAGGCCAACATAAAAAGCAAGACAGAGGGTGCAGGTGAGGAGGTAAATGACGTTTCTCATGGTGTAATTACTTCTGGAGGGGATGGGGTAGGTGATGTTGGAGGAGGGGCTAGTGAATGAGAGTGAGGGTGAGTGGATGGTGGGATATATCATCATAGGTAGTCTGTCCATTGACAGGTGCGTGATTATTATAAGTTAAACTTGGTTCTCCATATACTCCTATTTTCCACAGTTTTCTTCATGTCTTGATAGCTCTCTTTCCCTTTCAAGTCGTCTACTAGCTGAAATCTTTTCCTACCTCTTTCTCTTTTTCCATCCAGTTTTCCTTCTAGCACTTCTTTAATCATGCACTCTCTCCTCAGGTAATGCCCAATCCAGTTCCCCTTCCTCTTTCTGATAGTCTGTATAATTGTTCGCTTTCTCCTATTCTTCGTAGTACTTCCTCATTTTTCACCCTCTCTGTCCATTTTATCTTCAGCATTCTTCTCCATGTCCACATTTCGAAGCTTTCCAAGTATTTAATATCTTTTTTCCTTATCGTCCATGTTTCTGCTCCGTACAAAGCTATACTCCATACATAGCATTCTATCAACCTCTGCGGATTTCCTGCTTTATATTTCCCGTTAGCAGGAGTTTCTTTCTTCTGAAAGTGGCTTTTGCTTTTGTTATTCTAGTCCTGATTTCCTCGGTACATTTTGCTTCTCTCATTATGATGCTTCCAAGTTATTTATAATCTGAAACTTGTTCTAATGGCTTTCCTCCAATACTTACGTTCAAATTTTCTTCTTCTTTACTTGATATTCGCATAACCTTGGATTTTTCTGTATTAATTTCCATACCGTATTATCTACCTGTTATCACTAGTTTATTTATCATTTTCTGGAGTGCCTTTTCCTTTCTTGCTAGAAGTACTTGATCTTCCGCGTATTTCACTGTTCTTATAATCCTTCCTCCGATTTTGAAATCTCCCGTTCCTTCTAACGCTTCCTGCATTAGTCTCTCTCCATATATATTGAATAGAATCGGCGATAGACAGCAGCCCTGTCTTACTCCTCTACCGATATGTACTCTGCTGGTGTATGTATTCACCAACCTGACCTTTACTACTTGATTCAGATATAGATTCCTGATCAGTCTCCTGTCTTTCCAGTCTACACCTATATCCTTTAATATCCTCATCAGCAGTACCCAATTTACTCTATCAAAGGCCTTCTGCCAGTCGACGAAACATACGCAGCAATCTTGACTGTACTCTATTGCTCTTTCTGATATGATCTATCCCCACTGGTTGTCTCACCCGGTATCCCGTCAACTTGTCGCAGTCAATTTGTTGCACGTCAATTCATTGCATGACAAACTCATAGCACATCAATTCATCACAGGACAAACTCGTCGCACATCAATTCGTCCCAGGACAAACTCGTCACGCATTGCCCCATAAGAGATGCCCGTAAATTGTTGTAGGGGTTTTTAAGATTGCTTTTTAAAATTATTTCCCGTCAAGTTTTAAATTCGTGATTTAAATTATCCTAAAGATTTAGTGTAAATTAGTAGCTATTATTGAAAAAAATTGAATCAAAGTCAGTGGTCAAGTTGAATCAAAGCCAGTGTTCAATCATGGACAACGTTGCCTATTCGTGGGTTTTATGCTTACAAAACATAAATGTAAAGATTTCAGAAAGACATAGTTACACAAGAAATGAAGCTGGATTTGGCAAAAGTGATATGACAGGAAATCAAATTATCGTTATAATTGAATGCAATACACATGGAAGCTGATTGTTTACAAATAAATTTGGTTAATTGCTAAGAAAAGCTAAGTGAAAAAGTATTCTTTATAGGTGTTTTTTAGTTTTTCGTAGAATATAATGTTTTTGTATATTCTGTATATGCCCTAGAATTGGCAGCAAAACTAGATTCACAAAATCTGTTGAAATTCAAAGGACACTTACACTTCTTTAAACATAAAACGTCATATCTATGATTCTATTACTCCAATAGGGACAATTATTTTCATTATGCCTCTTGAAAGACTGCTTATAACAATTGTAGAAATCAAAAACACCTATTATCAATCAAACACTTTTGAAAAATTAATAAGATTACTCATAAAAAATTCCACTATCTACGTTTTTATTTCTCTTTAAACATAACATGTCATATCTCGGCTTCTACTAATCCAACAGGGACAATTTTTTTTGTTGTACCTTATGATAGATTGCTTATAACAATGGCAGAAATCAAAAACATATATTATTACTCAAATGCCTTTGAAAAACAAATAACTTTTATCATTCACCAAAATTTTTTCTTGGGAAATTAAAAAGTCGGTCTGTGGAAAACTTTTTCCTAATTAATTTAGAGGGATACATTAAGCGAAGAAAAGGTGCAGAAATGTTGAAATTCAATTTTGGAGAAACACCAATCCAATGCCGTTTGTAGTTCTCACGAATTGGGTGTATAAACAAAAGTGTGGTCTAAACCGGCCGAGAAATAGACCAAAGCGATAATTTCACATTGTGCTTCCCTAGCTTTTTTTAAACCGAGGCTGCCCAAAGGCATCCAACATATTTTATGGTACCCTAATTATAATTCAACTAATAAAAGCTGAACCTCATTAATTTTAATTTTTTCACTAGAAAAATAAGGCCAAGTTATAATAATAAATAAGTATTCGCAATTTGATGTATACTTTTGATAATATTAAAATGCTACTAGCGGAAGTGCCCTTTGAATTTCAACTTCAACCGTGTAACATGTAAACGTTGCAATAATAAGATGGTGCACAGTTTTAACCGTCGAATAAAGCTACAATGAAGAAAATCAGTCCATATTTAGCTATTTTGATGACTGAAGGAAGAAAATCTTGTACCATGAAAAATCTAAAATTATGTGTAAACTTATGGGAAAATAATTATTGAATCAAGCACCCCCTGCCCCCAAATTAAATTATAGAACTATGCGAAGTGTGGTGACAATATCTTCAAAAGTGTGGATGAATTGGAGTGAGACGAACTGACGCGCGATGAACTCGATGTGACGAGTTGTTGTAGAACCATCTCACCCACACATGCCTCACCCATGGGACATTTCACCCACAGACACCTCTCCCATGAGAAATTTCATCTAAAGACTTTTCACCGATGCCTTTTCACCCATAGGTTTTTTGCCCACAATCCAGTTTATCCACATAAGGTTTCACCTAAAGATCTTTCAGCCATAACTATTTCACCAATGATTCAGTTCACTCAAATACTTATGAACATACTAATATATACAGTGGAATCCCGATTTAAGGTTCTCCCATTTAAGGTTTATCCGCATTTATGGCGGTTTTTTTGTGGCCCCGACCAAAGCTTTATGTAAATAATGTATTGTATGACCCGATTTAGTGTTCCTCGATTTAGTGAATTGCCCGCAATTAAGGGACAAAATTCTGGTCCCTTGTGGGGCATCGCCTCGATTTCAGATACGTTTACACCGTGACTCGAGAATATTTCATTTGTTGGAGACGTAATATTAATTCAATCTAACCATCAATGACACAACACATACTGGCATTGTTTCTACAATAAATAAACTCAAAAGAATTAATATTTAGTCGTGCTGTTTTGTCAATCCACCTTAAATGTCCTAATCTGTTATGTGCTTCACGAAAGTTGCGATGACGTCATCACGTGAACACGGATTTTTTTACGTTTCATTTCGCAGGCGCTCGCTCACTAACTTGGCGCGTAGTTGGGCCACCCGCGTTTACCACAGCCATATTTACCTTATTATCCCGAAAGGAAGACAATCCCCCAAAAAAGGGGAAGCCTTATTCACAACAATGTTATTATTACATCGAGGCGGCGATGTTATTAAAACTTTGGATGTTTGTTCTTACTCGTCAGTCACTGTAGCATTTCCCTACACCGCACAAGACACGCAATCAAATTTGCGAGCCCACTTCGCATAAATGGCCGAAATGTAACAAATGAGACTAAAAACTGCTTCACTGAGGGATAATTATTTGAAACTTCTAAATACAGTAAAACTCCGTTATAACGTGCCTCACTATACCGCGGATTCAGATATACCACAGGTCTAGTCATGTCCCCCAAAATGATTCCATTTATTTTCTTCGTAAACCTCCTTGTTTCAAATTTTACCGCGATTTATTTTCTTCGTAAACAACTTGGTTCAAATTTTACCGCGATTTATTTTCTTCGTAAACAATTTGGTTCAAATTTTACCGGGATTTATTATCCTCGTAAACAACTTGGCTCAAATTTTACTGCGCTTTATTTTCTTCGTAAACAACTTGGTTCAAATTTTACCAGGTTGCTAAACTTCCGTCGCTATCTATAAGAATGATAAGAAATTATAGCTGAAGTCCAGAACCGCAGAATGGCAGAAAAATTATCGGAAGATGACAGAGAGAATGAAGAGATGTGTGAGGTTGAGACCCCTTAAATAAGCAAAGTATTGGATAACATCAGTGAAGTGATGAATTGGATGGAGAGAGAGTGATTGTGATCATCTTCATCTTTTACATTTGCAAAATATTAAGACATGTGACGAAGAAATGCCATCAGCTGTCACGCCAAACGAAAATACCGGACTATTTTAAAAACACCGATTAAAGTAAGGTATGCATTTAAATCAAAATATGATATCAGTTTTTATAGTATTTTGCAATTAAATTTGTTATAACGCATATGCTTTCACGTTTTTTAAAATTATTTCCCGAAATACCACGGGTTGCCGATAACGCGGGTGTACATTCTGTCTCCCGAAACCTGTGTTATAACAGGGTTTTAGTGTATTATCTTATATAACCCATGCGAGCCCAATTATATCATGTATTCATTATAGCATGCGAACTTAAAAAACTGAAAGGATCTGCACGCTTGGTTGATTCCTCCTATATAGGAGCGCTTCAATTAAGTGTGTTTATTTGCCTAAAAGTTTTAAGAAAGTTTGTCTCGGAAAAATTAAAGATTGCAAATTCACTGCTAGGAGGTGCAATAAGGGTCACAGCCATGAAGTGACCACTAATTTTGCAAAAAAACCATAAGCTAGAAGAATCACCTTTGCCGAATGACTTACAGTTGGTATTATTCTCAGCCATCTTCGTTCTGTGAAATTTTACAAATGAAAAAATTGATCGTAATTAATCTATACACTTAATATTTGTGTTTTAACTAATAAAACATATGTGACATTAATGAACTGCCGTTTAGTCTTTCAATTTTAGATAACCCCCATTTAATGTATTACTCAATTTAAGGTACAAAAAACTTGTCCCTGACGCATACGTTAAATGGGAGTTCCACTGTATATACTAGCTGCAGTACTTGGTGGTGCCTGGGTCAATTTGTCTAAGGATTGGGTAAATTTAAATCAAAATTATAGGGGAAGGGAGAGATATAGGCCCACCAAATTTTGTATATACATTTTAGAAGGGATAATGTATGATTAAAGTTTAAAAAAATTGAAAAAATATGGAAATTTAAAAAAATTTCCAAGAGAATGGGGGTTATAGGGAGGAAGTGAGGGGAAACAAATTTGCCTAAAATACCAATTTACTAAAGACAAAAAAATAAAATTTCCATCATATCTCATCAAGTGTTGGTCTGATGCACATGTAAGGAAATTTTAATGTACTTTTGTGAGATTGTTTGTTAGAAACAATAATGAAGTGATCATGCAAGTAATTTTCAAAAGTTCAACTCGAATTAAGACATTCTTGTTTGACTTTCTTGATAACGGCAACTCCTCCAATACAAAATATAGGAAAAGAAATACTCTACTAGTTCTACAAGTTTTATTTGAAAACTATTTTGATATGAGCTACACTTTACGAGATATGACAGAGTTTATTTTTTTGTCACCAGTAAAGTGGTATCCCTGATTGGTGTACATGATTCATTTATATGATTTTCTTATTGCCTTTTACTTTATGTTCTTAATATCAAATTTCATGAAAATCTGTTTGGTAGAAGCCAAGAATGAACATGAGGATGGACAGACACAACAAAGCTAATAGGCGCTCATGCTGGAAGAAAAACACATAAAAAAGGCAAAATGTATATACCCAATAGCAACATAAAAAACAAATACTCAATTTATGATTAATACATTAAGTTTATTATAAAAGCAATAATTATATGTATATTAGTTACATTCATAAGTACAGGCAGTCCCCGCTATTCATCGTTCTGCTTCTCGTTATTCTGCTCAGACATCACTTCCTAATTAACAACGCTGTTTCATTCTTCCCTCCTTGAGATCCATTCATTCGACACATTTGATGCTTTTCGTCGTTCTGGTTTTTTGTTGTTTCGCTCATATGTAAGTGCCTAAGTGACAAACATCGTTGTTTCATTCTTCTGTCTACGATCCACTTATTATGGACACTGCCATAATTACTCAACTGTTTGAGAACAAGTTGATTCATCTGGACCAGTCAGTTCGTGTTTTGAATTACGCTTCCGGGAATCTTTGACTCTAGTGTTCTTGATCAGGAATGAAACCCCTCATTTATAAAAAGAAAGGAGCATGCATAGTGCAGTGTGATAGCTGTGGTGCAACGTATGTAGATCAAACTGGACGGTGCTCCAAGTAGAGAGCAATGATGTGATACTTTATGAGCATGTATGTATTCCTTGTCCACTCCCCTTTATTTCCTTTCCCCTTACAAAGTTTAAGCTTCAACCTTCTTACTTGCCACTTATAATTATACTTTGCCATACCACTCTTATTTTTTCAAATCCAATACCCCACACCTCTTTCCCATCTCCCCCCTCCCTTATAGAAATTTTCCGAATTTGTAATTTGGTATTCTGCTTGTACGTTTTTCTATTTATTTTATTTTCTGGTTCTTTTCTGTGAAATTATTATTACTATTTATTCTCATTTGTAATTGCTGACGCAGGGTTAAATGTAAGAAGGGACTATATAGTCTCAATTTCACCCTAATAAAGTCGTTTGTATGTCTGTCTGTCTGTCCCCACCCCACTGCACATGTCTTGCTTGTGGATGGCACTATATAAAGCCAATACCTTTTCCTGATGTGTGAGTTGCTTTTAATATTTGATGATGACACAATGCGTTGGTATGTGCACTATGTAATTAATAAAAAATTTTAAGTGGATAATTACAAAGTTTACGTATATTTTGTTACAATGGAAACATTTTCCATAGTTAATCCAGGAACAGTGAATTTATCCCTCAATTTAATGTTGTGTCTATGGAAAATAATGATCCATTTTTCGTCGTAAGTTTAAGAAACGTAACTGATGTATAAGCGGGGACTGCCTGTATTTGAGTGAACTGAATCATCAGTGAAACAATTATGGATGAAAGATCTTTGGATGAAACCTTATGTGGATAAACTGGATTGTGGGCAAAAAACCAATGGTTGAAAAGGCATGGATGAAAGGTATTTGGATGAAACTTCTCATGAGTGAAGTGTCTATGGGTGAAAAGTCCCATGGGTGATGCATGTATGGGTGAAATGAAGTGTGTATGGGTAAAGTGTTTTGGGAGAACATCTGGACACCAATTTTATATGGTAAATGATTGATAAATAGGTTTTCTTTGTGGCAAAATAAGGAAAATATTAAATTACGACTAACTGAAAAATGTTCTATGACAGACTTAAAATATGTGATTGAAAAACAATGTATTCTTACCAGAATGAAGTTCCATCCAGTTTAACTTTACAGACAGCTACTAGCAAGTGAATGTCTTTTTGAGTCAATCATGTGATAATCCGGAATAATTCCCCAGAATTCACTCATGCACTGAAACAGTTACTTACTCAAATTGATGTAACATGCTTGGTAACAATATAAAACTCTACTTCTGGTTGATCAAGGAAAAAAGCTATGATAAGATAAAAGCTGGTGCTGTGCAATCATGTACATAGTTCTAAATATTACAGATAATATTACCTACAAAGATAGAAGGTGAATCATATTTGATGTTACATACTTTGCAAGCATCAGTTCCTGCGGCCATTAGCCTGAGACAAACAGACAAACAATGAGACTCAAACATGCTAAGTTTAATAGAGAATATTGATTCATTTTGTTTTAATATAAAATGTATAAAAATTCACATGCATTCAAATTTCAACATGCAGGTAATCAAACATGTATATCCTGTTTAAGGGCTGGTATATTTTTCACATTAGTTTCATTTAGGTAGTCTTTTAATCTAAGGTAAATCATATATCAATCTGAATAAATATTTACAGTTTTATTATCTGATTAAACCTTTTTACTTTAACAGTGAAAGTGTAAAAATGATATTCACAATGTGGTTTCAAATATTACCTTTGAAATAGAGTTAATAAACCCGTCCTAGGATTGAGATACACAATCACCATCAGATATGGAAAACAAGAAATAGAATCATAATTAATGCAAAAAAACACTACACAAGTTTCATTCAACAACAAAGTCACATTTACTGCCAAGTCCATCGATGTAATAATATAATAAAGAGATGGTTGAATAAAAATTTTAAGTGCTCCTTCAATTAAAATTTCTGATTGATTGTAAAAAACATTAACCAAAACTCAAATAGGAACTCTCTAAAACTGATGGCATTTAATCCTAACAGTCAAAATTTGTATTTTCAATGCATCATATTGATCTTCAATCTTTTATGATTTAATCATGGTGTAATACGCACTTGTACAAAACCATCTCTTCATCGCAATTTTGTGTGATGAAAACGAATGCCACTTTCAAATAAAAGTTATAGAAGCTCCATTTGTACATTTAAAACACGAAATATATCTTTCAAAAATGTTTTCTATAAATAACCAGATTACAGTGAGCATGCCAAGAACCATTCCTTTTATGTATCTAAAAATGCCAAAGAATTAGTATAAGATTACAAGAATAATATAGATAAAATTAGTAAGAAAAAAGAAAATTTGAGGCAAAATAATAATTTGCAAGTTAATTCAAGGCACAAGAATGTGGACAGTGAATAAATAGAATTTCATAAGACTAAAATTGATGAAAATTTTCATGCTCTAAATGTACATTATTACAAAGAATTACAACAACATAAATTTTTATCAACTATTAACAAAAGGTTATTTGATAGTAGTTCCAAAGGCAACAATAATGAAATTATCACTTAAAATATAGATATCAAATGCTAAAAGATGAAACACTTATACCTCGATTCCGAGACATTAAAAATAATGTAGGAGAGAGAGAAATAGTGTAACAAATGTCTTCTTGAGTATCTTTCTGCAGACTTACGGAGGGGCTCTTTGGAATTCCAACTCTTTGGCCACAAGTGTTGAGAAGACTGACCAAACACTCTCTCACACGACTCTGTAAAAAGAAAAAAAATGATAAACTTTTTAAAATAAAAATATTATATAAATATAGAAACATATAAATCATAGCATGAAAAAGAAATCCATGATAGAGCAAAATATGATTTTCTCTTAACTGATAATTTCATAATAAAAATCAAGGGTTTATTTAACCAGTGGTGAGCACAACATTTACTATGCAAATGAAAACATTATTACTTTGTTTTCTGCATGAATTCTGACCTTGGGTTGCCATCTAACTTTTTTATATGAGTCTGATTTAACCAGGAAGGTTGAAATTTTGCATGCGGGTATCCCTTCCAAAATTTATCGAAGAGAAAAATCCGGAAACTCCATATATATTAGTTTAAGTGGGACAAAAAAATTTTAATCTTGTAAAATGGCTTTAGTTTAGCTTTTTAATGCTTGATGGCACTGATGAGAGCTAGTGTAGAAATTTCAAAAAATGAAGTGTATATAAATCTGCTAAAACTGTGTCTGTCTACAAAAAAGGATAAAGGGATTTATCCTGCAACTATTGAATAATATTCATGTATTAAATGACTTTCAAATAAAAATATAGAGAAATTACATAATCATAACCAAACCCTGTATTTTCCATTTCCTCTTTCAGGAACGTAATCCCCGTGAAAGATGAGGTCTGCCTGTATGTATAATTAAGTATGAAAATTTATTAAAAACGTAATAAAATATATTCTTTTTTATAAATAAATTTTCTATAGATAATTTCTCATTAGTAGCTCTTTATGGTAAACGTTGAAAAGCAACTGAATACGTAACTTTTATTTAAATAAAGGACTAAAAAATATTTTTTCATTAATATCTTTCATGCTATATTTTCATTTACTTTTATTTTGCTATTTATTGATATATTTACTATCGCCTCTAATGTACATAGTGTTAAAAATTGCAAAATTTCCCATTTAAATATTTTGAATACTGAAAAAGTAAATTTAGTATAAATTAATCCAAATTTTGATCAATAATAATGATAATGCTCAGTAACCCAGAGATGCCATACATCATAAGTTGCCACATCATATAGAGTATTGTTTTTCCTATGAAAATTAATCAATGTTACAGGAATGAAAAAATAATATATTGTTTTTTATCATAAAGTGAATCTTTTTGGAAACATTCTGTAACTAAAATGTTAGTGCTGAAATAAATTATAACCAATAATAATATGCTAATATGCATATATGAATGCGAAAAAACCTCCATACAAAGAACCTCCTTACAACAAAGTGCCAAAAATTGGGTCCCTTCAATTTCGTTATAAAGAGGTTTCACTGTATTTGGAATATTAATCAACAAAAATAATACAAAAACAAATACAAACTATAAAAGTCTTTCAGTGGTTTAAAGAAAAACATCCTCAGTAAATAAAACAAAATGAACAAAACAAGTGTTCGTCATTCTCAGAAACATATATAAATATAATTTTTGCATGGATATTATTAATAAAGATGATCAAAATAAATCAAATGTTATGATTCCAAAACAATTATCTGATTGGTTTATACAATGATATATCACTACGGCAAAATATTAAGATGAATAAAACAATACGTATTTTGCATTCTCAAAATAAAAAATATAATAAAAATAGGATCTTTTCTAGAACATAGTGCCTTACAAAGGTGATCAGAATAAATCAAATGATTTGAGTCCAGAACAATTACCTGATAGGTTTATACAGCAAAATATTATAAGTGCAAAAACATCACGATACAACATGAATAAAACAGCATTAGACAATCTCAATATTAAAAAATTCAATTTTATAAAAATATACTCTTTTCTGAATCATTATCCCATAATAATCTTCAATTAGGTACTTACATGACAAACTTGCCATTTACAATCTCTCAACCACCGTAAAATAAAATGTTTGCAATTTGGAATAGTACAAAAAACTGCAAAGTACAGGAGACTCCTGAGATTCGACCATTCGAGATACGACAAATTCGAGATTTCGACCCATCAAAACCTGCTTATTCAACCCATCGAATTGGGAGCTAGTTTACACGAAGTAATTTCTGTAATGAACAACAACGCGAGGTTTAGGTTCAGTGTAGACATAGTTATTTCTGCTCTAACTGTTTGAATTTGTGCTGATTTCATTCTTTTTTCTGTTAATCTAACTATATATTAATTTTATGTTGACGTCTGTCGACATTTGTGTACAATTTATATCGACGTATTTCTCAAGAACCATTTGTCGTAAAGATATGCGGTAAACGGAGTTTTGTTTCTACTGGCTATTATATTTACGGATAATTATTCTGTTGACTGCATATTGGAAGCATTTCTAGCTGTGTCAATAACATGTGTATAACAAGTTCCCAGTGAATTGTTTTATTTTAAATTGTGCAATTAATTTGTTTTTATTTTGTTTCCATTGATTCTACAATGAATTGTTTTATTTTTAATTGTGCAGTTAATTTGTTTTTTATTTTGTTTCAATTGATTCTATAACGTTTTAAAATGGTTACGTTGACGACTGTCAGCATTTGTTTACAATTTATTGTTAACATCTGTATAACAGCTGTGTCAATAACATGTGTATAAGAAATCTAACTATATATTAATTTTACGTTGACGTCTGTCAGCATTGTGTACAATTTATTGTTAACATCTGTAGATGTGCTAGAAACTTGAAATTTGGTAAGATTATAGATTTTACTCTTACTCTTTATATGATATTATGGTGAGATAAAATGATTTTTTTATTTTAATACTTTGCATTTCATTTATATTACAGTAATTATTCAATAAAAATTATTTCACTAAACCTTCAGTTTATTTAAATTGCATTGAGGATCAGAGATCCGACGCTACCCTACTACTCTTTTATTTAAATTTATTTATTTTATTGATTTATTTATAAATTTATCACTTGACATGATATCTAAAAGGAAACGTAATAGTTATAATGAAATTGAATCAAATAAAAGAGTGCATAAGACTCATAGTTATGAAATTAGATATTTTAAAGTGTGTTGAGAAAGGTTCCATGCTGAAATTGCACGATCGTTGGTAATGTGTTGTTCAACTATTAGCATTTATGTAAAACAGAAGGAAAAAATTTTAGAACATGATAAATTCAGGTAATTTGATAACAACAATAAACAATCCTATGTGTGGTGTTGTGATTCCTAAAATGGGAAAACTTTTTAAACTTTGGGTAGATGATCAGTGTCAGAAACACAATTATACAAAAAGTTCAATTACAAATTACAATTTTAAAATAGCACTTGTGATACATTTTTGGAGTTAATCTACTTCAGTTCTCCGTTTATTTGATTTTATTTCCAAATGGTCTGAATTCTGAGGTAGCCAAATTAACGGATGAAAAAGTTATGTCACACGTTTGATTCAGAATCAGGAGTGAATCAATGAGTCTTTCTTTTAAGTGATTCATCTGGGTGAACTGAATCGAGTGAATCGATTCAGTAAGATGAATCGGTTTTCCCGCCTCTATTTTGTAGGGTGGCAGACTTATCCTTCTTACAATTAAAGCTGAAGAAAGAATCCACAAACATTTGTACTTTTTCTTCCTTCTTCTCATTATAAAGAAGCCTGTAGCAATTGGCAACATTCTCCACAGGTCATACAAACTGTGAGCTTCTTTCCATATCTGGGTCACTGTCATTAAAGTAGGAAAGGAAGCTTTCAGAATGCTGGAAAGCCTTTGGCTGTTAAGAATCTGGTAGCTTCTTTATTCTCAGAGGCACGTTTATCTTCCTTCTCCTAAACAGCTCCAGCTCCTGCTCTATTTCCATAAACTCCTCACTGGACAGTAAGCTCCTGAATGTCATGATGCTCAAATTCATCAAAGCCGATTTGCTTGCCAAGCTCAACAATGTTTTCCTGAATTGTCTCAACTGTTTCATCAAAGCATTTAAAATCCTGAACATGGTCTTCCCAAAGGTTTCTTCATATCCCATTCATTGTCTTAGGTTTCACATCATCCCAAGCACTAGATGTGTTATCAATTGCCACCCTTATATTGCAAGACTTTCAAAATTCTTTGAGGGTTGGTGCTCTTTCTCCAGCACTGGTGATCTTCACAGCTTGGGCAAATGTTTTCCTAATGTAATATGTCATAAAAGCAGCTATCACACCTTGATCCATTGGTTGCAAGATAGATAAATAATCGTCTTTATTTTTAGGGCGAAATTGAAACCACAAGGTCCCCTCTTCCATTTAATCCTACGTTACAAAATACATATTACATGAAAATATATTCAAATAGTCAAAAGAAGATGATAATAATCACAATAAAAACAGTGACTAGGTGTGAATATGCATATTCAGGAAAATTCTAACATAAACACCTAGGAAGAACCAGGCTTGGCTAACCTAGTAAAAACCCTTGCAGGAAAACACCCACGAAGGGAAGGGAGGGTGAATAAAACCTGCGAAAATCTTAGATACATAAAAGAACATAAATTTACATATACACAAATGCATATATAAAATGTTATTTACAGACTTAACAAAAAAATATATAGGTATACGTTTAAAAAAATAAAAATTATAAAAATTATTTTTAAAAAAACGTTTAAAAGAAACAAATAGGAATATACCTAATACATATGTAACCAGAAAAATACAAAACATGATTTACAAATAGACTAATACAGGCAGTCCTTGACATCCTTACATAATGCGTTCCTGAAAATGTGTATGGATGTCGAACATAGATTTACATGTTATAGGGGGGGTTCCGTTAACAGAGAGCCAAAAAATATTATAAAATCTCTAATTATGGTATAAATATTTAGTATTTTGAGCAGGGGCATTTTAGGCATAATCATCGATTTTATAATATAGAGAGATAGGGCAAAATGCAATAAAATATTTAAATAATTGCACAAATAAACACTGCTGTACAGAAAAAGATGGTGGCTGGCAACTAGCAGCACTCGAAATATTCGTTCATCATTTCACTGATGCACCAACTTCTGAATTCGGCGTATGGAAGGCGGTTTATGGCTGTCAACGTGTAATGTATGAAAGTGCGAGTTTTTTTCATTAAAGCATTTTGCTATTTTCATAGTTTTTTTTAAATATTGACTAAACATGGCCCCAAAGAGAGTGATGATTGAAATGAAAGAAAAGTCAGTAGAAAGGGTGAAAAAAGTGATGAGTTTGGCGAAGAAAATTGAAGTTTTAGACAGGCTTGTGCATAATGAATATGCTTCATAAGTTGGTAAATTACTTGGTGTGACAGAGTCCACAATAAAATAGATAAGGAAAGTGAAGAAGCGATTACAGCTAGTGTTGCAAGTGGTACTTCAACGAGTACAAAAGTGTCTTCTGTACCTACAGAAGACAGAGAAGGCTTTAAACCTGTGAATCGAGTCCCAATCTCGCAAGAAAATCATGCGGAGTTCAGTTGTTATTCGTGAGAAAGTCAAGCAACTGCACGATCATTATGTCTCAAATTGTTTCGTGGCCTGCTAATGGGATATCACCAACGTCATCGAAGTGTGTGTAGATCGTTTCCTTGCTCTTTAAAAAAATGTGGCCACAGTACGTATTGTATTATTACATTTGTTCTTCTCCTTCACAACTGAACACAAACTCGACCGGCTTAAGTGCAATGAGCGTCCCACTGAAGCTAAAGATTTGCTGCTTTCGGTACACCTAATTATTTCTATCTTTGTCTCAATCATGTTCAGTTTATGAGTCCTACGTTTCTATTCACTTGTGTTAGCACTTTCAGTTTTCTCTTTCTCACTCATGTTTATAAAATAATAGGTGTAAAATGCACAAACAAAGAAACACTGCTGTACATACAAACAAAGATGGTAATGTTGCCGAGAGTGAATAATAATAATAATTTATTGATTATTAACCAACCTTACAGTGGTATTAATCTTGTCAAATTTCAGTACAATATTTAAAAACATTACACACAAATCTTACATTACATATAATACATATATTATTACATAGCATACTTTAATTTGCTAATTTATTAAAAGTGTTGGTTTGGCTTACAGACAGTGCCACTATGCGATAGCTCGAAATGTTTGTTCGTCAGCTGATGTACAAAAGTCTGAATACGGAGTATGAAAGGGGGGATCTAGGACAATTCACTGACCACAATTCATCGAAAGACAATTCACCGACCACAATTCACCGATTCACAATTCACCGAAACCACAATTCACCGAATCGCAATTCACCAAATCACGATTCACCGAAAGGTAAATTCACCGCCCACAATTGATCGAATGTAGTATTCATCGAAATTTCCAATTCACCTTATGAAGCTGGGGAAGAGCAGAAGTAATATAAACGGAATGTTGGCAACAATGAATGTAACAATAAACCATTAACGTTTAAGGAGTAGTGGGTATGGGGATGAGAGAAGGAAGATGGAACATTATGACAAAATGAAATAATGCCATCATGGATATCATTCCATTGCAAATAACTCGTACATGAATAATAAATAAATTACGCTCACGGGAGTAAGGGGAGGAGAAGGGGAAGGTTAAACATTAAAGAACGTAATACTGGCACCATGGATGTCAAAAGATTGCAAATAACTCGTAGATGAATAACCAACAATAAATAAACAAATTACTCACTCAAGGCTTATGGTAGGGGGAGGGAAGGGGGAAGGTTAAACATTTAAAAACAGAATACTAGCACCATGGGTGTCATTCGATTGCAAATAACTCATAGGTGAATAGTAAACAATAAATAAACAAATGACACACTCAAGGCATATGGTAGGGGAAGGAGAGGCTGAAAGTTAAACATTAAAGAACGAAATACAATCACCATGGATGTCATTCGATTGCAAATAACTCGTAGATGAATAATTAACAATAAATAAACAAATTGCGCATTCAACGTTTACGGTAGGGGGAGGAGAGCGGGAAGGTTAAACATTTATATACGTATTATTAGAACCATGGGTGTCATTCGATTGCAAATAGCTCATAGATGAATAATTAACAATAAATAAACAAATGACGCACTCAACGCTTATGGTAGGGGGAGGAAAGGGGAATGGTCAAACATTAAAAAACGTACTACTGTCACCATGGGTATCATTCAATTGCAAATAACTCGTAGATGAATAATTACAATAAATAAACAAATCACGAAACCAAGGCTTATGGTAGGGGGAGGGAAGGGGAAGGTCAAACATTAAAAAACGTAATACTGTCATCATGGGTGTCATTCGATTGCAACTAACACGTAGATGAATAATTAACAATAAATAAACAAATTGCGCACTAACAATAAATAAGCATTTTACGCACCCAAGGATTATGTTAGGGGGAGGGAAGGGGGAAGGTCAAACATTAGAAAACGTAATACGTCACCATGGGTGTCATTCGATTGCAGAAAACTCGTAGATGAATAATTAACAATAAATAAACAAATTGCGCACTCAACGTTTACGGTAGGGGGAGGAGAGTGGGAAGGTTAAACATTTATAAACGTAATACTAGAACCATGGATGTCATTCGATTGCAAATATATCGTAGATGAATAATAAACAATAAATATACAAATGATGCACTCTAGCCTTATGGTAGGGGGAGGAAAGGAGGAAGGTTAAACATTTAAAAATGGAATACTAGCACCACTGGTGTCATTCGATTGCAAATAACTCGTACATGAATATAACCAATAAATAGGGAAATGACGCACTCAAGGCTTACGGTAGGGGGAGGAAAGCGGGAACGTGAAACACTAAAAAACGAAATACTGGAACCATAGGCGTCATTCGATGGCAAATAACTCGTAGATGAATAATAAACAACAAATAAACAAATGACGCACTCAACGCTTATGGTAGGGGGAGGAAAGGGAAAGGTTAAACATTAAGAAACGTAATACAGTCACCATGGGTGTCATTCGATTGCAGATAACTCGTATATCAATAATACACAGTAAATAAACAAATGACGCATTCAAGGGTTATAGAAGGGGGAGGAAAGTAGGAAGATTAAACATTCAAAAACGAAATACTGGCACCATGGGTGTGATTAGATTGCAAATATCCCGTAGATGAATAATTAACAATAAATAAACTAATCACGCACTCAAGGCTTATGGTAGAGGGAGGAGGGGGGTAGGTTAAACATCACAAAACTTAATACTGGCACCATGGGTGTCATTCCATTGCAAATAACTCGTAGATGAATAATTAACAATAAATAAAGAAATGATGCATTCAAGGCTTATGGTATGGGGAGGAGAGAGGGAAAGTTAAACACTACAAAACTTTATACTGGCACTGTGGGTGTCATTTGTTTTCAAATAATTCGTAGATGAATAGTAAACAATAAATAAACAAGACACGCATTCAAGGCTTATGGTAGGGGGAGGAAAGAAGGAAGTTTAAACATTTAAAAACGGAATACTAGCGCCGTGGGTGTAATTCGACTGAAAATAACTTGTAGGTGAATGATAAACAATAAATAAACAAATGACGCTCTCAAAGCTTATGGTAGTTTCAGGAGAGGGAGAATGTTAAACATTAAAGAACGTAATACCGGCACCACGGGTGTCATTTGACTGCAAATAACTCGTAGATGAATAATATATATATATATAATAAAGTGTTTGTATGTAATATTATAGCGCAGGAACTACGTCACGTTGAAACAAGAGAAAGGTATCATTTTAATCCGAAGAACGACTATGGGTGTGTAGTAAGGTTTTATATCGATCTGATATAATTATTGTGGTCTTGCTGGTTTTACTTAAAGTTTTCGTTTTGAAGAAATCGTCACGAAACTTCGCATATAATTTTACCTTGCAGGTAACATTTAAGATTTAGCGTAAATTGTTAGTTATTATCAGAAAAAGTTGAATCAAAGTCAGCATTCAATCATGGACAACGTTACCTATTCACGAGTTTCATGCTTACAAAACATAAAGGTAAACATTTCAGAAAGGCATAATTACACAAGAAATTAAGCTGGGTTTGGACTAAAGTAATACGATAGGAAATGAAATTATCGTTATATTTGAATGCAACACACTTGGAAGTGGATTGTTTACAAATAAATTTGGTCAATTGTTAAGAAAAGCTAAGTGAAAAAGTATTCTTTATAGGTGGTTTCCAGTTTTTAGTAGAATAAAATGTTTTCGTATATTCTGCATACGCCCTAGAACTGATAGCGAAACTAAATTCACAAAATCCATTGAAATTCAACGGGCACTTACACTTCTTTAAACATTAAACGTCATATCTCAGCTTCTATTACTCCAATATGGACAATTATTTTTATCGTGCCTCTTGAAAGATTGCATATTAGAACCATAGAGGTCAAAAACACATATTGTATATCAAACGCCTTCGAAAAATTATTAACATTACTTATAAAACCTTCCGGTATCTGCGTTTTTATTTCTATTTAAACATAAAACGTGTTATCTCGGCTTCTATTGATCAAAAAAGTACAATTTCTTGTGCTTCACGAAAGACTGCTTATAGCAAAGACAGAAATCAAAAGCATATATTATTACTTAAATGCCTTTGAAAAAGGAATAACTTTTCTCATTCACCAAATTTCTGCTTGGGACATGAAAACGTCAGTCTGCGGAAAACTGTTTTCCAAATTGATTTAGAGGAATACATTAAGCGAAGAAAATGTGCATAAATGTTGAATTTTACTTCTGGAAAAAGCACCAATCCAACGCCTTTTGTAGTTCTCATGATATGGGTGTATAAACAAAAGCGTGGTCTCCTCCGATCGATAAATAGACCGAAGCAATATTTTCACCTTCGGCCTCCGTAACTTATTTAAAAACCAAGGTTACCTAAAGCAACTCAACATATTTTGTGGTACCCGCTCCATAATTAAACTAATAAAAGCTGAGCCTTATTAACTGTAATTATTCACCAAAAAAATAATGCCAAGTCATAATAATAAATAAGTTATAATAATAAATGTTATAATAATTATTGAATCAAGCACCCCCTGCCCCCAAATATTTTTATCGTCATATAGAATTTGTTACCCGCAGGGAAAAATTATAGATCTATGCGAAGTGTGGTCACGATATCTTCAAAGGCGTGGAAATCACAATTTGTGGAAAATCTACGTCTAATTAGTTACTTTTCTGTCACAGTTTTAAAAACTGTTTGCTTATGGAGAACTCTATTCCACATGAAAATATCTTTAAAACCATTTATTATTAATACTAGTATACTATATTTTCCGATATTTGAAGTACCGAGTTCAAATCTTGACGGGAAATAATTTAAAAAAGCAAATATAAGCACCTCTTCGCTGATTTAGGTGCTTTTATTGTGGGGCAATAATGCAGCCAAAATAGATTGGAATTTCAACGATTTTGGATTATTTCCATCGGTTGTGACCAAAAACCTATAATCGTGCCAAATATCAAGTTTCTCGCACATCGGGAAGTGCCTCATAATTTGTATTCTCCTCCTATATCTTATGTAAGAAGCTTTTATATATAATAGATATAAACAATTATTTGGTTGCCATGTAAAGAAAGCTAAAACGCACACAGAAATTGAAAGATGATATTACTAACGGTAAATGTTGTCTCATTTAAATGCATTTGATTGAACTTTGGCTGCAATGGGAGTTGTCATGTTAATTTATATTTGCTGTTTTAATAAAACTGATAAAATCACGTCTTTTTCTGATTGTAAAGCAGAGATCTCTAATGCAAATCGTTCGCGGGCCAAAAATGAAAAACTTATACTTCAAAACGACTACAAATACTTTTAAATTGGAAAAATTGTTTGAAAATGAGCCAGGCAGAATTATATAATTAGAATAAGACCAGTGAGAAGGCCGCATAAAATGAACAAGCGGACCACGTGCGGGCTGCGAATTTGAGACCCTTGTTCTAAACGCATTTTTCCGCTAATTCGGTCAAGATTCGGTTTCTGTCTTCAATAAAAATTAGTGTTACCCGTGAGGAGGCTATTTTAAATCTTTTCCTTTCCGTTGAGGTTTCTGTTTCAGCGGGAAGGAATATTTTCGATTCTGACCATATGTCATTGGAAGCTCCACTTTCCACCCTTTCAACCTCAAAGTGTATCCCCCCGCGTGGTTTGGGTGTGGAGGAAGGCCAACTAGAAGGTCATTAACCGTTCCTTTTGCCTCCTGACGTGGGACGCGCTCCTTCATGTACTTATCCCTGGAAGAATCTTTCAACGCTTTCTACGACAAAGGTCTTCAAGCTATGACCCGAGGAAATCCAAGGGTTCCACGATAGACTTATTTACAGCAGGAAACTTGAACTTGTAAACTGTATACTGCAAGATACATATATTATGTGAATAACAATTATAATGATTATAAAATAAATTTTATTGCAATTTCTTTATTAGTGAATGGTAAAGGTTTGGTCATTCGGGATTAGTCTGTGCTGCCATTAAAGGGCATTGACATTTTTCCATAAGATAACAAGTAAAAATCGATTGCTTGACTCGCAAAATTTTATTCTTTAGCAAATTTTTATTTCTTAAAATGATATACGAACTCGGGATAAAAACATATTAATCTGAAAAATCAACTTTATATTTCTAAAAGACATAAATCCCATCAAAGCCGATTTCCGGTAAAATGAAGTATTTAATCATGAAAAAAGGTATTTATTTTAGGTTTTTAACATTGGAGAGTGCCAAATATCATATCAACCC
Organism: Uropetala carovei; assembly: GCA_036926305.1. NCBI lineage: Eukaryota > Metazoa > Arthropoda > Insecta > Odonata > Petaluridae > Uropetala > Uropetala carovei. The sequence goes on along the minus strand of JAXCHB010000053.1, from coordinate 2,948,918 downwards.
GAGCCACGCTAGACAATTTTGCTAGTGGTTAAATAGTAATCTCCATCTATCTACCTATCTCTAGTCTATCTATAGTCTATAGATATCTATAAAGAAAAGTGTTTGTGTGTGTGTTTTTCTATAAATCAGCAATTACAACACTTAGAAGCAAGAAAAAGGTATCATTTTAAGCGGAATAAAGAGTTAAGTGGTGTAGTCGGGTTTTAAACTGATTTGATTGATCATTCTAATTTTTTAAAAATATTCTCTTTTTTAATTTTCCCCATTTAAATAACATGGGGGTGACCACAGCTTACTTTTCATTTGAATTTTAATATTACGTAGAAACATAGTTCGAACTTGAGACTTAATAGTTCAGAATCCAAATCCTGATCGAATTATCGTAAAAATACATTTAGAAATCAGAAAAATACGCGATGTTATTAGTTTTATGACAATACCAATTAAAAGCAGCCATGACAACTCCCACTGCCACCGGATTTGAATCCAATGCATTAAAAATGGGGAATCATTTAACGTAGGTAATATCGTTTTTACTTTCTCATACGAAGTATTGTTATCGCGAAAAAATTCGACCTCGAGATTTTTATGGAAATATACGTTTTAGGTGTCGCTGAATCCGAAAAAGTGGTTTTTGCAATGCCGTCTGTCTATTACTGGCTCTGGAGCCTAAACGGTAGAGCAAAAATGAATGAAATCTCGTACTTAGGCATTTTATCATACTGAGCAGAGTATACATAGAAATGGTTGACATTGCTCAATAATTAAGAGTAGTTTATTCTACACATTTTAAAAAATAATTCGATTTTCTCAAAAACGGCTCTAACGACTTTGATCAGATTTCGTACAGTTACTTGAGTAAGCATCTACAATAATACTACGTATTTCATTTTTCTCACTGAATGAACATAAGGCTAGTTTATTCTTGGGCAACTTGAACATAAACTGGATTTTCTAAGAAAACAGGATCATACGATTTTCATTTTCTAAAGACAACTAAACGACGCATTAGTACCCATATATGAGCAAGTTTGTACAAAGTATGTTGTACAGATTTTTAAATTTTGCTTTGTTTACACAGAAACCAAATATATACTGATTTCTTCAAGTATTACTAATAAAAGGTTTCTAATCATAATATTGTCCCATACGAAGCCAAAAATTATAAGGCACTTTCAGCTGAGCTTGAAATTTGAAACGGTTATATGTTTTTGGATGAAACCGTTTGGAAAAATACGAAATTGCAAAAATTCTAAATTTTAAAAATGTTTGCAGTGCTAGTATTAATAATAAATAGTTTTAATGATATTTTCATGTTGAATAGAGTTCTCCATAAGCAAACAGTTTTTAAAACTGCGTCAGTATCGTAAATAATTAGACGTAGACTTTCCACAAATTGTGATTTCAACACCTTTGAAGATATCCTGACCACACTTCACATAGATCTATAATTTTTACCCGCGGGTAACATAGGCTATATGACAATAAAAATAATTGTTCATTTTGGAGTAATAGAAGCTGAGATATGACGTTTAATGTTTAAAGAAGTGTAAGTGCCCGTTGAATTTCAACGGATTTTGTGAATTTAGTTTCGCTATCAGTTCTAGGGCGTATGCAGAATATACGAAAACATTTTATTCTACTAAAAACTGGAAACCACCTATAAAGAATACTTTTTCACTTAGCTTTTCTTAACAATTGACCAAATTTATTTGTAAACAATCCACTTCCAAGTGTGTTGCATTCAAATATAACGATAATTTCATTTCCTATCGTATTACTTTCGCCAAACCCAGCTTAATTTCTTGTGTAATTATGCCTTTCTGAAATGTTTATCTTTATGTTTTGTAAGCATGAAACTCGTGAATAGGTAATGTTGTCCATGATTGAACGCTGGCTTTGATTCAACTTTTTCCGATGATAACTAACAATTTACACTAAATCTTTACGATAATTTAAATGACGAGTTCGAAACTTCACGGGAAATAATTTAAAAAGCAAACTTAAAAACCCCTACACTGATTTATGGGCTTTCCTTATGGGGCAATGCGCGAAGAGTTTGTCCTGCGACGAATTGACGTGTGACGAGTTTGTCCAGCGACGAGTTTGTCATGCGACGAATTGACGTGTGATGAGTTATCTTGCGACGACTTGACGCGCGACGAATTGACTGCGACGGGTTGACGATATACCATAAGGTGGCCATATAGTTAAGAAAAATAATTAAAACATTATTGTAAAAAAGACAACGTTCTTTTCTTTTAAGTGAATTTTCACCTCACAATCAGTTGGAACGAAAATCACCTGTGGTTTCACCGTTAATAGTTTTCTATTGTTCTGAAATTTTAAACATTTTTAAACGTGATTAAATCGTCAAATGTAATATTTTCATTAGCAGTTAATTACCAACCAAATTTGTTTGTATACAAACCGCTTCCAAGTGTATGGCATTCAAATATAACGATAATTTGATCTACGACCGTATCACTTTCGCCAAGTCCAGCATCATTTCTTGTGTAATTACTCCTTTCTGAAATGTTAACTTTTATGTTTTGTAAGCATGAAACTCGTGCATAGGCAACGTTGTCCATCAATGGCGTCGGCAGAGGGGAGGGGCAAGGGGGGGAGGGCAGCTGCCCCCCCTGTAAATGTGTAAAAATGTAAATATTATATTAGATATTATTTTAAAACGTTAAAAAATTGGACATACAAAAAAACTAATCACGTTGCGTACGGATGGCGAGAATTCTCGCCATTCAAATGTCACTTTATTGTAACAAATACCTTATTTATTGATACCACCAGGGCCATCTATAGGCGGTAAGCAGGTCTGGCACCGCCTTAGGGCGGCACCTCACTGGGTGCGGCAAATGAGTTGGTCTCGTATTCGCCCAAATTGCAGTAGTCATAAGTCATTGTCGTTGAAAAAAGACAACATATTCATATCCGTCGAATACGAAAAAATATGGCGAGGCTGGAGTTTAGATGCAAACACGAAAGTTGGTATCAGTGCAAGCCTCCAGTTTCTACCTACCCCGGCGACCGATAATAAAAGGCGGCACTTGGGTTTTCTTATTTCCTCCGCATCGGGCTTCCTTACACTTCCCAGGGGCTCTTTCCCCACCCCTCTTACATCCTTTGCCTTCCTCCCCCATCCCTCTCTTTTGTTTCTCCTTGTGGTAACAGGGGCTGTAAATTCGACTGCCCCTGAGCTTGACACGAAAATAATGGTATGGGAGACAAATTTTTGTTCCTAGCGGATTCTTAGGAACATGAAAGGAAATTAAAAACTGTTTTTAATAGCGAAATTTAAGTGACCAAATTGTTAAGAGCTCACTGATGTACAAAATGAAAAAATCGGTATAATGTACATTGTACAATCTTTCTCATATAGAAATCAGTGGCGGATACAGGGAGCGAAGCAAAACCGAAAAGAAAATCAGATTCACATTCACGAATCGACCAAGTTCGTCATGTATAAGTTTGTATGCTCGTACAGCAAAGTGCTAAAAAAATGTTATACGTAATGAAATTATGAATTGATTTTTTACTTTCTTATATATGTAGTATATGTATAGAGATAGTATTGTAATCGTGCAAACAATCCTAACGTTAATATGTATCGTAGAATTTCATTTAAAATACGAAAATAATTAGATTTTCACCGCAATGCAATGATGTAACTTTCAATCGTCTTATTTACAAAAAGTATTGCAATTTTGCAATGATAGATCGGTGATTTTACCACCCGCTGTGAGGGTAGAGAACACAACAGTGACGGTCCCTAATCCTCTCTAATAAGGGTCAAAATGTAAGAGCAGGTGGTCTTCCAAAACATGGCCCCGGATCTGAGACATAAACCATTAAAGGTATTCTTCTCGATGTACAAATTATACATCGAATTTTATTATGATTATTGAACGTCATAAATGAAGCTTCCCTTGTTGTTTCGATTTTTAGTAGATAGAGTTATCATTCTCTGTTCAATTATGTTTGCATCTTTGATAATCGAATAACATAAAACTTATCCTATGACCACTTTGTAATTCCTATTTCTTAGATTTTGGATTTATTTCGTGTTATTTTTTTAAACTTCTATTTTCGTCTTATTCGTCCGTCTGCCCATGTGCAAGATTCCAATGATAATAAAAGGCAGTATTAATTGGTTTGTCCTCTGACTGGTTGTTTGTTTGGTCCGTGTGACATGTTGCCAGTATTACGTTTTTTAATGTTTAACCCTCCCCTCCCCTCCTCCGACCATAAGCATTGAGTGCGTCATTTGTTTATTTATTGTTAAATATTCATCTACGAGTTAACTGCAATCGAATTACACCCATGGTGCCAAAATTTCTTTTTTTAATGTTTAACCTTCCTCCTCTCCTCTCCCTACCATAAGCCTTGAGTGCGTAATTTGTATATTTATTGTTAATTATTCACCTACGAGTTATTTTCAATCGAATGACACCCATGGTGCTAGTATTATGTTCTTTAATGTTTAACTTTCCTCCTCTCCTCCCCCTCCCATAAGCCTTGAGTGAGTCATTAGTTTATTTATTGATCATTATTCATCTACGAGTTATTTGCAATCGAATGACATCCATGTTGATAGTATTACGTTCTTTAATGTTTAACGTTCCTCCTCTCCTCCCCCTCCCATAAGCCTTGACTGAGTCATTTGTTTATTTATTGATCATTATTCACCTACGAGTTATTTTCAATCGAATGACACCCATGGTGCTAGTATTATGTTCTTTAATGTTTAACTTTCCTCCTCTCCTCCCCCTCCCATAAGCCTTGAGTGAGTCATTAGTTTATTTATTGATCATTATTCATCTACGAGTTATTTGCAATCGAATGACACCCATGGTGCTAGTATTCTGTTTTTAGATGTTTAACTTTCCTCCTCTCCTTCCCTCCCATAAGCCTTGACTGAGTCATTTGTTTATTTATTGATCATTATTCATCTACGAGTTATTTGCAATCGAATGACATCCATGTTGATAGTATTACGTTCTTTAATGTTTAACTTTTCCTCTCTCCTTTCCTTCTATTATCCTTGAGGGCGTGATTTGTTTATTTATTGTTAATTATTCATCTACGAGTTATCTGCAATCGAATGACATCCATGGTGCTAGTATTACGTTCTTTAACGTTTAACTTTCCTCCTCTCCTCCCACTCCCATAAGCCTTGAGTGCGTAATTTGATTATTCATTGTTTATTATTCATCTACGAGTTATTTGGAATCGAATGACATCCATGGTGACAGTATTACGTATCTTAATGTTTAACCTTTCCCCTTTCCTCCCCCTACCATAAGCCTTGAGTGCATAATTTGTTTATTTATTGTTCATTATTCATCTACGAGTTATTTGCAATCGAATGACACCCATGGTGCTAGTATTCTGTTTTTAAATGTTTAACTTTCCTCCTCTCCTCCCCCTCCCATAAGCCTTGACTGAGTCATTTGTTTATTTATTGATCATTATTCATCTACGAGTTATTTGCAATCGAATGACATCCATGTTGATAGTATTACGTTCTTTAATGTTTAACTTTTCCTCTCTCCTTTCCTTCTATTATCCTTGAGGGCGTGATTTGTTTATTTATTGTTAATTATTCATCTACGAGTTATCTGCAATCGAATGACATCCATGGTGCTAGTATTACGTTCTTTAACGTTTAACTTTCCTCCTCTCCTCCCACTCCCATAAGCCTTGAGTGCGTAATTTGATTATTCATTGTTTATTATTCATCTACGAGTTATTTGCAATCGAATGACACCCATGGTCCTAGTATTACGTTCTTTAATGTTTAACTTTCCTCCTCTCCTTCCCCTACCATAAGCCTTTAGTGTGTAATTTGTTTATTTATTGTTAATTATTCATCTATGAGTTATTTGGAATCGAATGACATCCATGGTGACAGTATTACGTATCTTAATGTTTAACCTTTCCCCTTTCCTCCCCCTACCATAAGCCTTGAGTGCATAATTTGTTTATTTATTGTTCATTATTCATCTACGAGTTATTTGCAATCGAATGACACCCATGGTGCTAGTATTACGTCCTTTAATGTTTAACTTTCTCCCTCTCCTTCCCCTACCATAAGCCTTGAGTAATTTGTTTATTTATTGTTCATTATTCATCTACGAGTTATTTGCAATCGAATGGCATCCCGGGTGATGATATTACGTTCTTAATGTTTAACTTTCCCACTCTCCTTCCCCTACTATAATCCTTGAGGATGTCATTTGTTTATTTATTGTTTACTATTCACCTATGAGTTATTTGCAATAGAATGATAAATGATAAATGTTTAATCTTCCCCCTTCCCTCCCCCTACCATAAGCCTTGAGTGCGTAATTTGTTTATTTATTGTTTATTATTCACCTACGAGTTATTTGCAATCGAATGACACCCATGGCGCTAGTATTACGTCCTTTAATGTTTAACTTTCTCCCTCTCCTTCCCCTACCATAAGCCTTGAGTAATTTGTTTATTTATTGTTCATTATTCATCTACGAGTTATTTGCAATCGAATGGCATTCCGGGTGATGATATTACGTTCTTTAATGTTTAACTTTCCCCCTCTCCTTCCCCTACTATAAACCTTGAGTACGTCATTTGTTTATTTATTGTTTACTATTCACCTATGAGTTATTTGCAATAGAATGATAAATGATAAATGTTTAACCTTCCCCCTTCCCTCCCCCTACCATAAGCCTTGAGTGCGTAATTTGTTTATTTATTGTTTATTATTCACCTATGAGTTATTTGCAATCGATTGACATCCATGGTGCCAGTATTACGTTCTTTAATTTTTAACCTCCCCTTCTCCTCCCCTTACTCCCGTGAGCGTAATTTATTTGTTATTCATATACGAGTTATTTGCAATGGAAGTATATCCTTGATGCTATTATTTCATTTTGTCATACTATTCCATCTTCCTTCTCTCATCCCCATACCCACTCCTCCTTAAACGTTAGTGGTTTATTGTTACGTGTCATTGTTGCCAACATTCCGTTTATATTACTTCCGCTCTTCCCCATCTTCATAAGGTGAATTGGAAATTTCAATGAATACTACATTCGATCAATTGTGGGTCGTCAATTTACCTTTTGGTGAATTGTGATTCGGTGAATTGTGGTTTCGGTGAATTGTGAATCGGTGAATTGTGGTCGGTGAATTGTCTTTCGGTGAATTGTGGTCGATGAATTTTCCGTAAGCCTGAAAGGGGATTTAGGGGCAAGAATTTATAATGTACGAAAGAGCGAATTGTATGGATGTCGAGGACTGCCTGTACCATTATTTAAAGTATTTAATATATTTACAAATAATTACTTGAGTCTTTTTACGACCTGCAAGAGTGAATGATAGTCGTTAGAAAGTTACGGACTAATGTGCAATTATGTATAGTGCTGATAGTGATGAAATCAGTCGAAAGGTATTCAGGTAGGCTTGATTTTAGAAACTGATATAATAAAGAGAGGAGATGCATATTACTACGCGATTCAAGATTTATCCATGACAATTTGTAGAAATAATCGGAGATATGGTTAGACTTCTTAAGATTAAACATAAATCTCACTCACACATGCATTATGGGCATGCTGGAGTTTAAGAGATAGATCCTTTGACAGATCTTGGTATACAGTGTCACAATATTCAAAATGTGGGACGATTAGAGAAGTAATTCATTTAATTTTTAGAGTCTGAGGGAGAATGTTTTGAAGACGCCTTAGAGAGTTTAACAAGGATTTGACTGTTTTATATAATTTGGTAACATGATCTGTCCAGGTCAGAGTTTCATTAATAATTATGTCAAGATTTTAAACTGTCTTACAATGAGCCATTTATAATCAGAGGAGTAACATTGACAGGATTCACTGTCACAAGTAATTTGGGATAACCTATAATAATTGCTTGAGATTTATTTGGATTGATTTTAAGAAAGTTATTGTCGCTCCAGATTTTAAGTTGCGCCAAGTCTTGGTTGATGTTATCTAGGGTGATAGGTAGGTTTATTGGACTGGTATTTAAATAGATTTGCAAATCATCCGCGTATAGGTGATGGTGACAATGAGTAAGTGAATCGGAGCAGTCATTAATATACAGAGAAAATAAAAGAGGACCTAGGATTGAGCCTTGCAGGACACCTCGGGTAAAGCTTAGCCATGAAGAGGAAGAATCATTTGAAATGACCTTCTGATATCGATCAGTAAGGTATGAAGAGAACCAATTCATTGTCGTATTAGAGAAATTTAAGCTGTGTAGTTTCGCTAGAAGAACATCCATGTCTATTGAGTCAAAAGCTTTACTGAAATCTAACAGTACTAATGCTGTTAATTTTCTGGCGTCCATAGCCCGTCGTATGTCATCTGTGATTTTGAGTATGGCGGAGGTAGTGCTGTGTGATTTGCGAAAATCTGACTGGAGGGAGTCAAGTAAACGATTAGTGTCAAGGAAGTGTTTAGCTTGATCGTGCACAAGTCTCTATAAAGCTTTAGAAAGTACGGGAAGAAAACTAATCGGGCGATAATCATTGTTGTCACTAGATAATGATTTCTTTGAGATAGGATGAATTACAGCACATTTCCATTGTGACGGGCATTTACCTTGGAATAAGGAATGGATAAATATGTTAGTAACTACAGGTAGGATGGGATGAATTAGTTTATTAATGAGTAAGATCGAAATGCCATCTGCTCCCTGCACTTTTGACTTACTTCTACTTATTGCTTTTAGTACCTCTGATTGCGAAACTAATTTAAAGTGAAAAGATTGATTAGTGGTGATCTCTTTCACTTTAGAGTAGATGCTTTCCAGGACTTTGCATTCAAGTTCGGCTTCAATAGTTGTGGGAGGAGTAGAAAAGTTTGCATTTAGAGAATTTAAGGAAATATTTTGGGGTAAAGAGGAGTCCTTAGGTTTGCCAATCCCAAGATGCTGCAAGTTTTTCCATAACGTAGAAGGTGATTCATTAGGGGAAGATATAAAATAAGCAAATTTAACTTTAGCATTCCTAATTTTCTGTTTAGTTTTTTTCGAATGCTTTTATATGCATTGAAGGTGATAGGGCATCTATTTATTTTGAATAGGGAGAAAATGGAGTCGCGTTGAGCCATCATGAGTTTTAGGTCGGCAGTTAACCATGGGGCGCAAGGTTTAGAGAGACTAATGTTTTTTATGGGAGCATATTTATCCAGTAGTAATAAAAGAAACATATTAAGCATTTCGATTTTACCATTAATTTCTTCGGTATATTCTACAGTATGCCATGGAAGAAGGGTAGCATCAGCAAGCAATTTATTGAAGTCTATATTTTTAAGATCGTGTTGAGTGATAATTTTTTGATGGAACTTAAGTGAGTTGAGGGAGTATGCTAAAAATATGAGATCATGGGATGATATGCCTGGAGCAGATAGCTGTCTATGTATAAGAACTTTCTCTGGATTAGCAGTTAATGCAAGATCAATCCAAGAGGATGAGTTCTTAGTATTGTAGTTGACATTAATGGTAGAGCGATAAGATGATGAGAAGTAAAGGAATTTTTGAGATAGGAGACGTCGTGCGAGTTTGAATTAAAATTGGTGTTAAAGTCTCCTGTTACCATAATGTGCTCATAGTCATTCCTTAGAGTAGCGATAATCTCATCAAAGTCTGATAGATATCCAATTTTAGGAGGACGGTAGACTATTCCTAGTAAAAGTTTCTTGGAGTGTACAGCTATTTCCAGGAAATGAAACTCCGGTCTTTGGGAGTATTGAGAATTACTGGTGGCGATTATTTTGCATGGAAGGTCTTTACAGATATATACACCAACTTTCCCTCTACCCTTTCCAATCCTATCATTGCGTGTCTCGTGTATTTCTTTGGAAGTAATGATCTTAATTCGTCGAAGTGGGCAACAGGGCTTTGCACGTTGAGATAGATGAGTAGGAAAGACCGCGGAAAAGGTTTAAATCTATCCTCAAGAGACGTTGGGTAGGAATTGTTATGCATAAGGAATGATCATTAGCAGACCGTGTTGGAAAGTTTACAGATTGATGATCAGGTAGTCACTGTGAGGCCTATCTATTCTGCAAGATAAATTCAGGTGCATTTGGGTTTAAGGCAGACACCGTGCAAAGTGAAGGGACGAAGGCCGGGGCATTTGGGTTGGGAAAAGACGTCATGGGGAGTGAAAGGATGAAGGTGGGTGCGTTTGGGTTTAGTGGGTAATTAGGTTGAGATGTACAGAGGGAAACAGGAGGAGTGGTAGCCATTAAGGAGGGAAAGAAGAATTTGGTCTAACAAGGGAAGGCACCCAAGTGTAAGTGGCGGATCACGACCAAACTTCACAGGATGAAAGAAAACGAAAAATAATTAGACACGTATTTTCAGAAAGGCGTCTAACGAGCCCGCATTTTTGAGATATTTGCAATTGAAAATTGAAAAACAAGTGGCTTGTCCTCTAATACCATGACGAGCGACACCCTGACAACGGGTGGCGGTAGCCTAGTGATAGTGTCGGGCTGTGGAAATTGTGTCACTGGTTCGTTCCTCGATATCGCCGAATTTTTTTTCTTCTCCAATCAATGTTTTATGACTTTAGTTTTATGTAAGTTGTCCAAATTACATCATTAATAATTTTCTTTCTTTTATCAGGCGTCGTCATTAGTCCGTTCTCTTGTAAGACTTTACTGCAATAATGCATTGCATCCGTTAACTCCTGTTTCTCGCTGTTTTTCTTCAAAATTGGGGTGTTTAATATACTGCCATCCTCGTCGAGAAGAATGTCCGGTAAACACCTGGAGTGCTCGCCAGATAGTGGAGGCGAGGTAGCAGCCTCCGTCTCACACGGCGTCTGCACTGTCGGTCAGAGAACCCACAAAGAGCTCGAAAAAACCAATGTTTCCCACTTCACGGCGTGCAGCCGACAACAGGCGACCACATGTGACTAAAGGCAGATGCACCATTTCCCGGGAACGAGAACGGCAACGCGAAGAGATTAAATTAAGTAAATTTTAAACGTATACATGCGCACCGCCAATGTATTCGTTAAAATGTATTATTTGCTATCGTTACTTTGTTATACTCTTATCGTTGCTGTTCATTAATTAATTAATTAACCGCGGATAATTAACTGTAGTAGCGATCGAATCCCCACACATTGTTTCTGTAGGCGAAATGAGAATTTGAGGAGTAAACGTGAACGTGTCGTGTTCTATTGTGCACCGATAGGGTCGCTTCTGTTACCGTTAGCGTTTGCTGCCGTTCACCTTCTCGTTCTTGTTCTCGTTCCCGGCCAATTGTAACTAATGAGGCAATGGCGACCGATTAATGGCGGTATAACCATTACATATGAATAAATTACGGTTCCGTAATCCATCCCTAGGAGATCGAGCGAAAAGTGACCCCACCCGGTAGGGCCCACCGCCAGGACGCACCGAAAGGACTCGAGAAACCGTCGGAAAGTGGCATAAAGTGCTCCTTATTCGGCACGTAAACTACGCAACTCTACAGTGGAAATATCGAGGAGGGTGTGCATAGAAAATGTTGTATATATTTATCAAGTATCTATATAATCCGAGTATGTCGTAAAATGTGCATTGGAATGGATTTAAAATTAAAATACTGGCCTGAAAAAAGAAAGAAAATTATTAATGATGTAATTTGGACAAGTTACATAAAACTAAAGTCATAAAACATTGATTGGAGAAGAAAAAAAATTCGGCGATGTCGAGGAACGAACCCACGACACAAGTTCCGCAGCCCGACACTTTATCACTAGGCTATCGCCACCCGTTGTCAGGGTGTCCCTCGTCATGGTATTAGAGGACAAGCCACTTGTTTTTCAATTTTCAATTGCAAATATCTCGAAAACGCGGGCTCGTTAGACGCCTTTCCGAAAATACGTGTCTAATTATTTTTCGTTTTCTTTCATCCTGTGATGTTTGGTCGTGATCCGCCACTTACACTTGGGTGCCTTCCCTTGTAAGAGAAGCAGGCTGGCGGATGAAGTGGAAGAGTGTTAGAGAATGAGATGAGGAGATGTGTGGAAAAAACAACTCTAGATTTCACAAGATGTAAAATAGCATGTAATCCGTGAGAGAGAGTTAAGGTTCTTTGTCTGATGATAGCGCACTAAACTATAAAATCACTAAATGCACTGGAAATTAAACTACGGGTAAGTGGCAACACTATTTCACTATATATGGAGATGGAAGATACACTACACTGCACTACACTAAACTACACTGCACTAAAGATGGGAAGGGGCTGGGAACACTTCAAGGGAGATGCACAAAGAAAAGCACAGAACTCTTCAGTAAGCTCTCGGGGAGAAAGGTAGGAAGCACCAGAGGAGAACACTATACTGACAATTAGTTGAATCCTGAGACTATATTTAACTTAATTATATTGGGGAAACAGCACTAGAATTATCTTCTTTCTTCTGGTCGTCTTCGTCTGAAAGGTCTTCTTGCACAGGTCCTCGTCTCTCAGTCACCTCAGCAGTGGTCACTCGCTGGAGATTACCGTCGTCCACTCATTGTGGTGATATTTATTCTCTTCTAAGATCTTCCAAGTTCTTGGTTGAAGAGAGATATGCTTTGGACCCGTTTGTGCACAGAATGACTATTTTCCTGTCCTGCATCCACACATTATTCGGGCCAGTCGTTTCTTTCGCAGCCTGCAAAATCTTTTTTCTAGCAGTTGTAAGGGACTTAGTCAATAGAAATCCAGATCGTTTAAGGCATTTTTTACTTCTCCACACACTGTTTCTGTCTTGATAGGACAGGAATTTTACTATTAGTAATCTTTGGAGGTTTTTGGTGGGCCAATTCTGCGGACCCAATCAATCCAATGGGGATTGATGCATGTCCTCAGACGTTCCTCGAAGAAAGTGACTGCTAGGTCTATACAGTCTTCCCTCGGATTTTCCATGATGCCATGAATCGATAGGCAGTTTCGCCTTGAGTATTATTCCAAGAGCCGGTCATCAAAGGCTTTGCTCTGTGCTGTGAGGCTGTTAAAATCCTGAAGAATCTTCTTCTCAAAGGACAAGAATCACTCTTCAATGGATGCGAGCGATTTCCCTCTTTTTCCTCCTTCTTCCTTTTTTGCCTCGTTCAATTCTTCTTTGAAGGAGGATAAGGTTTTTGTGAGGGATTCAACGGTGGCATGGAGCTCGGCGTCCTCGGCCTTGAGGTCTTTCTTCAAGGTAGGGGCCATTGCGATGGTCATAGATGAAGCTAAAAGTGAAAGTTATGAAGCTACTGATGGGCACGTCAGGCACCAATGAGCATTAGACTAAGAGATAGACGTGGTATTTGTACTGAGATCATCTAGGGCAAGATTCCCTAAACTTCTTTGGCCGTGTACCCCTTGGAACTCAATCAATCAATTGAAGTACTCCCTTATAAAATAATACAAGTATTACACAAAACAGACATTTAAAAACAAATGGGTTTACATATAATATATAACACTTATTGAGATGAATGTGGCTGTTTTACATGACAAAAAGAGTCAATCATTGACTCTGCTGAAGAAAACCACAATCATACGTAAGATTCAACATGAAATTTCTGGCGATTTTTTGTCTTAATTAAACTCAGAGGCAAAAATCCAGATTCATACACGCACGTTGTGGGGGAAAGGAGTGAATATTTCAATTGCTTTTTTAGCCACTTCCCCATACTCATTTGATATTTGTGCCCAGAAAGCAATCAAAGATACCTTCGAGAATTTAATTTTCAAATCACTGTCAGTAGAAATATCCATGAGGCTTTTTTGTTCTTTTCCTGTTAGATGTGGAAGCGAAAAATCCATATAAAATGGATTGCGCAGCCAATTATTAGAATCGTTTGTTTCTGAAAAATATTATCGTAATTGTTCTGCAAGTCCTTCCAAATGTTCCTTTATATCTGACAAAACCAAACTGAGTAATAGAAATTTGTACGTATTTCAGATTCGCCGGTTTGATGTTACCTGCTTCTCTGACTTAATTCGTAACACACATCTTAGTCAAGGGAAGCAAACAAAATACTTGAGCCGTCACCCTCTGTGGTAAGGCTAAGTTTACCGCTATATATGCAATCAATGTTTTTAGAGACAAAACATACTGTATTGTTTATGTGCATACATAGTGAAGAAATTTATTGTAAATCATTTTCTATAACAACATCAAAGTGAAAAAAGCTGTATTCAATGTCATAATTTCAGCTATGAAAATAGCTGATTTGGAGTGTACAGTGTCGTAATATCAGCCATTATGCAAATTTTCTCAAGTACCCCCTAGCACTTTTAAAAGTACCACCAGGGGTAAGCGTACCCCACTTTGGGAAACCCTGATCTAGAGCAATGGCTGTGAACCTTTCTGGAGCCATGGATCCCATACATAAACTTTTCTGGTGCCATGGACCCCCTACATCAACTTTTCTGGAGAAGCAGACCCCCTACGAATCACAATTTCTGCAGACCTCCTTACCATTAAAACTTCAAAAATGTTGTTTAACCCTTTTAGTGCCACGCAACGATATATCGTCATTTGCTTTTCATGCCAGAAGTGCCAACGACGATATATCTCCATCTTTGCAAAAGCAGTTTAAATCATATTTTTTAAATATCTATAATATTAAAACCTTATATAACTAAGTGAAAAATAGAATATCTAACTTATGGGGTTAACCAATATTGATATTCCTATGTACTCACAGCTGATTTGCTTCCATTCCTTGAATGTGAATAATGTCTTGTTGTTTTTAGCAATAATGAGAGCGACACTGTCTTGGTTGGGGCACAGACATAATCTGTGTACAAAATATATAGTAGTCCTTGCAAATAATATTTCTACAAGAGAGGGTCACAAATTACAGCAAATAGTACCTAGTCAGTAAAACCATAAAACAGTAGAAAATATAAAAACAATTGGTAAAAAGTTCCACATGTCAAAAGGTAAAAGTTACGACATGTTTCGACTAGTCATAGTCATCATCAGGTGAGGGAAGTAGGTGAAGCAGCAAAATATATAGACAAGCGGAAGGGGGGAGGGGGCGGGAACAATGGAGTTGGAGGGGGAAGGTACGGAGTAAGAGATGAACATGGTAACAAGGCAGAGGAGGAGGGGATGTTAGGAATTCGAATTTGAGGTAGCTGCCCGTAAAATAGAGGCTAGTAATGGAAAGTGGCATAAAAACAAGTGGTCATTAGTGAGAGTATGTTGGTTGTTTTTCAAATGTAAAAGAATTTCCAACTGTTCAAGATGATTAAGCCTAAAACCTTTCCGTTTGAGGTGGATAATTTCTGGAGTGAAGTCAGAGGAGTGGTTATTTTCGAACAGATGTTTAGCAAAATGAGAAGAGCCGAATTTGATGGAGTAAGCATGCTTGTGTTCGTTAGCCCTAGTAATAAAATTTCTTCCTGTCTGGCCAATGTAGACATCATCACAATCTGCACAGCATAGTTTATAAACACCACTGTTTACTGTTTTACAGTTTTGCTGATGTTATTAAATATGATGCAGTTCCACCACATGAAAGATTCTACCATTGATTATAAATAGTACCTAGAGTTTCTATTCCGTTAAAAACACACACACACCACTAAAATAACATAGAAGGCCAATGAGATTTTTGCTCTTGGATATTTTTCATTCATTCATCTCATCCCTGCCAATCTACTTAAAATTTCTAAAATCCATTGGATAGAAGTCAAGATCTTACTTAACATAATAAAAAATGTAATCGATGCTATGAGACCTTTATTTTAAGACATTTCCGACCATTATCTGGCCACTCTAAATGGTCAAAATTAATCTTAAGTAAAATCATGCATCGTTTTAATATATGTATAAGGTACCAAAATCAACTCGCGGACACCCTGGATACAGAATATGGATCCCCAGTTGAGAACCACTGACCTAGGGTGGTTGGATGTCCTGGTTCATTGTCAATTTATCAACAACATGCCATGTGCATTAGATGGGGAGTACTTGTAATTCAAATGTCCAGCTACCTACCTGACACAACCAAGGCCTTTTCCAGCCACTAGTGGCATCTGCTTGTGTGAGAGGGGCTGACCGTCTAGGTGAGGAAGTAGAGGATAATGAAGAACAAGATGCAGGCTGATGATAAAGATTTAAGGGTGCAGAAGATATGGTTTCCTTATCTCCTTGATCACAGACACGATTCAAGTATCTCCTCCCGATAACAGGTGTCTGAGATAAGTCAAAGGTGAAGTCCATGGTTCGGCCTAATAGAAAATAATTAAAATAACTGGAGAATAGTAACACTGGACGAACTCTCTTTTTGAATATATAATTATATCAATGTAGTAATAAAGTTTAAAAAAATCATTTTTATAAAAAATCTTTTCATTATAATACTAAAGAATTACAATTAAATGGATTAGTAGTTTAAATTTTATACTTTCATAAATGCAAGAGGAATATTAATCTTTCACATTTTCAAAAGAAAATAGAAAATCTTATAAGTGAAATAATACGTGTATTAACATACCATATTTCTGCTAGCATTTCATCTCACCTTAATATACAGAGTAAGAGCTGACAAATAATTTTTAAATGGAAAAGTTTGCACCGCTGCACCGATTTACAGGATTTTCACTTTGGTCAATATAGGGGTAAAAACAACCCCTAAAATTTATAATTATAAGAATTACATATTTCTTCATGACTTGTTACAAATAACTCACATTTATGCCAAATTTTGTTGATGTATCACATCTAGAAGTGCACTTATATATATTTAATTGTTTAAAATTTATGAATTGTTAACAGCCACAATAATAAAGTTCATTGTAATTTTCAATGTTAATTGCCGCTGAAACACCATGTTCTAACTTTATAAAAAATTTCAGCATCCTAGCTGGACCAAAAGTACATAAACATCAGTCAATTTGTTTAACATTTATGAATTTTTATCAGCCAAATAAATAAACATATGTATTTAAATTTCTATAATCCCATTTTAGTTATTTAGTGAGTTAAACCATTAGAAAAATTTTCAGCATTGCAGCACATTTAGAATTACCTAACCAATGAATTTTTTTGTTTAAATTAAAGGATTTTTTAATGGCCAAAAAATAAAGTTATGTAATTTTTGATTATTCTGGGCAGTTTTGCCACAAGACCTACCTACATACCAACTTTCAAGTTTCTATCTCATTTGGAAGTGCTTCATAATTTGTATCCTCATTCTCCTATATCCTATGCCAGAAGCATGTATATTTTATAGATATACCATATAAACTCGCATATAAGCTGCACTTTTTTTCTACATTTTTATTCGAAAAATTAGGATGCGGCTTATGCATGAATACAAAGGAAAACATTCTTAAAGTGAGATATTCTCACATTACGATCAAAATTTCCACGTTTACGTCATTTTCGATTAGAAGTCGTAAGACATATACAGTAATCCTTTACCATTCACGAAATTTGCATATCCGTGATTTTCATTTTGAGTACGTTTTTCCATTCGCGAGGCAGAAATTCGCATATCTGCGAAAGATCTCTTAAGTACAGCTCACTCCGCGACATTTTTTTTCGAAACTTCTTTCTTTCTCGATGTCTCGTAGTCACTACGGTAATGTACGTGCCCAGTTCCTTGCCTATTTCATGAATTTATTTTGCCATTTTCACAGTTTTTTGTTAGTAATAATGCTTAATCATGCGCCATGAGACCAGTTCCTTGAAATTTTTTGACGCGCATGCACTGAAATACGCTGTAGGGAAATTTTCGATTATTTCTTTATGCATAGTTTTCCTTTGTTTGCATTACTCATCTAAAACAGGCAGGGAAAAGAAGAGGCAACTCAGGAATCTCTTGCATATGCACCTGGATAAAGTCAGCTGAGAAGATCGAAAATCGACATTTTAATGCGCTCGTAACTTCAATTATTCTATACAATAACTTTTCAACTGGACAGCAAATAAGAAAATTTATGGAGCCTTTGACTGTAGAAATATTTTTGGGTTCAAAATGCAGCTTACGTCGAGTGAAGTGTTTTTTCTATTTTCAATGTTGAAAAACCCTGGGTGCGACATATGCAGTGGCAACTTATATCCGAGTAAATACAGTATATATTAGAAATAAAAAATTTTTTTGTTTATGGTTACTTGTTAAATTGCATGCCTTTGGTTTAAAATTGATTGAATTTCGGTTTGCTCTTTCAGATGTGATATGTGGTCGCTGTTTGATCCCTCCATTACCTGTTCCGTGGGTCTCCCTACCCTCATGGAAGTCTCCTCAATGGCCCTTGATGGAGTGAAGTTGCGCTATCGTTCTCCTCATTCGGGATACCTTTTTCAAACCCTTACTCCATTTTTTATAATTGGGCATAACCCACATATCTCAGTTAAATATCATGTTAGTGCACCATAACCAGGAGACGGTTAAGCTAGGAATTAATGGATGTTGGCTTTGCACACCCCCATGCTTTTGTCAATGTTGTACAAAAATAGTTAAGGATAAATTCAATAAAAGATATTAGTGATAATTTTTATAGCTTATATATTTATTTGATAAATATTATAAATCTTTTTTCATGTGATATTCCTTAAAACAGGAAAATACACGCAGACCAACATTGCATATTTTACATTTTGCCACTTTCCGTGTGTACTTTCCTTTTTCTGCGCACATACGGCATCTAAGGCGATTTCCCTTTATTGGCCTATGTTTGTTTTCTTTAGCCTCTAAACTCCTCAATGGGACCACGCTTGCACTGGGTCTTCCCTTTCGAGAAGTTTTCGAGGGGATAGATGACACCCCTTCCTCAATAAGCTCCCCCACAAGAGCAAGGTGAAACTGTCGATGAGTCACCTGCTTTCCTGCTGACATCAGCAAGACAAAGCTATTAAGCACTGTGACGTTGAGGAGGTGGAAGAAGAGATTTTTTGTCCACTTCCAGCTACAGCAACTAATGTCATAGCTATCCTATATAAGCAGTCATCTTACAGAGGAGGATATAGGAAATATATAGGATATAGGAGGATACTAATGTCTGGCCCAAACTACAATAGTTGGAGAGCTGAAATTTAATACATAGGTGAATCGAAAAATATAATCAAAGGAAAAATTGCAAAATTGCAACAATGTTTATTTTCTTGATCGGTAAAATTATAAACAGTTTTACTAACATTTCATGGTTTAGCTACTTCTAAATGTGCTATGAAGCTGAAATATTTTCTATTAGTAGAATTTGCCAAATAATGACAATGGGAATATAGAAATTTGAAAATTTTTATTCGTTCGGCCATAATAAATTCTCAAATGTTAAACAAACTGACTAATGTTTATGTACTTTCTGAAGATCCAGGTAGCTGAAAATTTTAACAAAGTTAGGAAATAATGTTCCGGTAGTAAATAACATTAAAAATTTCATAAAAGTTTTATACTGTGGCTGTTAAAAATTCATAAAATTTAAACAATGAAATTCATATAAATGCACTTCTAGAGGTGCTATATCGATGAAATTTTGCATAAATGTGAGGTATTCGTAATAAATGCTAAAAACCTATAAATGCTTTATAATTATAAATTTTAGGGGTTGTTTTTACCCCAATACTGACCATAAGGAAAAACACGTAAATCAGCAAGAAGGTGCAAACTGTTGCATTTAAAAATTATTTGTCAGCTCATACTCTTTAGGGTGAGAGAAAATGCTTGCAGAAAACAAGCACACCTTCACTAGTAATATATAGTCGCCATCCTGTCCCCCTTGTCTACGTAACCCATGTGGCAATTGTAGTCTTCGATAATTTCAGGCCTCAGAGCATTTCCCCGCTCATCACTGAAATTTCCTTCTCCCGCTGGATCGTGAATAATGGTGTAAGTATAAAGACAAAATATAAGGTCAAAGGGAGAATGAATATAAAAAAATCAACTTACCAAGGAAAGAATAGAGATTTTCACTTTTCTATCAAGAAAAAAATTCTCGTCCCAACTAACTTTCTGTTCAAAAGTCCGCTAATGAATGAATATACGCGGTCTAAACATGCAGAAGAAAAAAGGGAGGAAGAAAATAATGGTAAGGGTTTCAAGAAACTTCTCCTATGCAAGGACATTTTTATTGCCCACACGTGGAGTGTGAAGTGGGTTACGGTTAGAGAGAAGCTGGCCTAAGTCTGTCTCCCTTACTCTTGGTGTAAGGTCTCCTCACCCCCAGTATTGGAACCTATGGCGTGTTTCCTCAACAAATCTTGAGAAGAGGCTTCTAGGATGATCCCTCCAAAATTTTACACATTTAGGTTGAATGCACCATCTGAGATTAAACTAATAACATTTTGACGGAATTTGCTCGGCGGGTTGCATACCTTTTCGGCCAATGCACGTTACTGACCACTGTACTCCACAGTACTCCTCAAAAAATAAATATTTTTAGAAATTTTGATATTTTCTGTTTAACATCATATTTAGGACATAAATGTGAAGTAATATTGAATTTCTTCAATAAAAATTTTTCCCATAATCCTGTAATTCGCAATAGTTTTTTTCCGCAATGAACGTGTTAATAAATCTCAAGGCCAGACATTTGATAAAGTAGGGATACACCTGCCACGCTGTGTATTTAGCCATGGTCAGCTTTATGTTGCTTTTAGTAGAGCGCGTGCTGCGTCCGATATAAAAGTTAAAATAGAACCTACCTCTGGAGAAGGAATTTTTAAAGATTATGAAGGACAATACACAAAAAATATAGTTTACAACGAGGTTCTCCAACTAACCTAGGCACAAAGACATGCAACATTATGTTCAACATGAGGAGAGGATAAAACAAAGTCAACAGGTATGGAATAGGTCATTAACTCAAGATCATTGATTTTTTTATTACAGCATAATTAATCGGCAAATATTAAATTGGTTTTTTTACTTTTTTCTGGGCCCAAGTAATCAACTCTTATATTAAAGCACTAATTTCATTTCTACTCTATATACTGTATATAGTATACTAGCTGAAACGCCTGGCTTCGCTCAGGAAAGAGTGGCAAACGGTTTTAATTGCTCGCGGAAAACGTTCCCCATACCTTAATTATGCAAGCGATGCTTAAATTACATTTACTATTTTATGTATCATACATTGTCAAGCTTTACCATTAATATAATTTCGCATAAACATCTTACTTAATATTCATATGGATATTTGCACTGAAGCCTTTAAAGCAACAATAAAATTATGTGGATTATGTCTATACTATTAGCCAAAACGTAAACAATAAACAACATCTTGGTTACAGAACAAATGTAAGTAGGTATATCAATTTATGTTGCGATAAATCTTTCAATGTTAATGGTAAAAGATAACAATGTTCTAATATTCCTTAAAAATCATTTGACTCACTTTAAAAGTATTCATAGACTATATTTAGGCATTAGCTATTCTTCCTCTAGTGCGTGCACGGCATGGATATCCTTGCATTAATCTTTACGTGTGTGTGTATATGTATGTGTGTGTGTGTATATATATGTGTGTGTATATATGTGTGTGTGTGTATATGTGTGTGTGAGCTCTCTCGGCCTACATTTCCCCACCCACCGCGTCAGGTCTGCAGCGGAAGGCTTATCGTTGGCAACCAGCTGGTCCCAACCGATGTGTTCAAGCAATTTCTCGCCCTCCCTCTCGTACCACTGCTTTTCAACCTCGAACGTTAATTTGGCCTTGATGATCTGCTTATATAGAATGGGGTGCCCTTTTACCTCCTCCTTCAGTCTCTCCCATCTCAGTGAGGGATCTTGATGGCTGTCTTCGAGGAGAGCATTGATGAGCGCCATTGCATGTGCTACGTACTCCTCTGACTGCAGGAGCGCATTGTCAAATCTCCACGGGGCGGTGCATAGAGCTTGGTCCACGATTGCCAGTCGCATCACGACCACATTATGGTCGAAGAAGGATTGCAGGAGCCGGATGTTCTTCAGGGCACGTATTCTCGATCGAGATACGTAGAAACTATCAAGTCTCACGCTCGAGTCTCCATCCCTATGCCTGTGGAAAGTGTGGCCGGCATCCTGGGGCCACAGTTCGCTCCATGCATCTACCAACCCGTGGCGCTCCATCAAGTCGCCCAGGGCCGAAGCGAACCTCGGGTGACGTTCCATGCCAAGAGACCTGTCCCTCGCGGCCGACGTGCAGACGTTGAAATTTCCTGCGATCACCACACACCTATCTGCAGCCTCGGAAGAGGGAAGCGACAGGGAGGCATCGAGAACCTCCATGGCTTCTACCGCTACGGGCTTGCAGAGGGGCCTGTAGAAACAGACTAGCCGGAGGAAGACCTCGGGAATGTTGCTGAAGCCCAGATCCATCTCTTGGACGTGGCCATCGAAGGCGATGGTGGTATTTAACACCGCCGCATTTAAACTATTTTTTATCAAAATAGTGGTACAGGTTCTCGGAGTACTCGGCGCGTTGAAGTACGCACTATACTCCGGGAGGTTCGCAAGTGGGGCTTCTGTGGCGTTGGTCTCCTGCAGTAAGACGATGTCCGGGGACCAGCGTCTCAGGAAGGCCGAGAGTTGCACCCACTTGTCCGCACTTTTGACGGAGCAGACGTTAAGCGTAAGGATTGTAATATCCTGCTGTTCGCCCGCCATTACAATAAGTGAAATAAATAAGACGGGGAAAAAGTGGGGAGAACCCGATTAAAGTGAGAGAGCATATTAAACAACTGCCTCCTCGCGGTCAAAGGTGCTGAGCAGCCTTTGGATCCGCATTCTCAGCACCATTTGCCAAAGGGACCGCTCACTGATAAGAGCCGTTAAAGTTTCCCGCAGAGAAGTGAGATCCTTAAAAACCGTCTTGGCCAAGCCCAACAGATTGTTGCTCCCATTGACGTCCTTCAGGTAGGAGGAAAGACCGTCCGGCGGCACCATTGAGATGGAGGGCTTTTCCGTAAAAATCTCGCCGATTAGCCGCAAGCCCTCTTCTTCCCTCATATTATCAGCCGTTCGCTTCTGCTGTAGTGAGGTTTTCTCAGCATCCTCCACGGTCTTCCTCTTGGTAGTTGGCCTACTCGAAGGGGAGGGTACCCCGATCCTTATTCGGCAGATGCAATACCCATCGCATAGAGCACGACGGGCATGCTAGAAAGGGCTATCGGGGGAGTCGGGGCAGACGAGCGGCCGGAGGAAAACAAAAGACAATTGCCCCAAACGAACTCTCGGAGCGAGAGCAACAACAAAAACAGCAATAACAACTAGATCAACAAACAAAGAGAGTAACAACAACAAAACAACAAGACAACCTCCCACCACAAAAAACGGTTGAAAACTGCAGAAACACATGAAAACGGCATTCAAAACGAGCACGGAAAGAAATCGACCGACCAGGTCGACGTCCAGTGTGTGTGTGTGTGTGTGTGTGGAATGTAAGAATCATGAGGAAGGCAGGAAAGCTAGAGAACATGAAAGAAGAAATGAGAAGAAATAGGATTGATATCATAGGTCTGAGTAAAGCTAGGTGGGAAGGAAAAGGGCAGTTCAACGTGGAAGAATTCACGGTAGCTAACTCTGGAGTAAATAGTGGGGCAAGGGGAGCAGCTCTGGTACTTAGGAATGATATGATGAAGAGCATGACAAAAATAACAGCAATGAACGATAGGTTGATGGCAGTAAAGCTAAAAGCAGTCCCAGTGGACATATTGATAATCCAGGTACATATGCCAATGTCCACTCATGAAGAAGAAGAAACTGAGATTTATGAAGAAGACGACAGAGGAAAGGTAAACTGCATAATAATGGGAGACTGGAACACCATGGTTGGTGAAGGACAAGAAGAAAATGTTGTCGGTCAACTTGGGAAAAGAAACCGAGGAGGAGAAAAACTGGTAGAATTCTGTGTTAATAACGACTTAGTAGTGACTAATACATGGTTCAGAAACCATAAACGAAGGCTGTACACATGGAAAAGCCCAGGAGAGAGAATGAGATGCCAAATAGATTACATCCTAGTAAAACAAAGATTCAGGAACAGCATAAAAAATACTAAGACATTACCAGGAGCAGACATTGATTCAGATCACATCCTTCTAATAGTCGATGTAACTATAAAGCTGAAACAAATAAGGAAAACGAGAAGAGATAGATAGACTTGGGACCTAGAAAAACTGAAAGAAAAGAATGATGCATTCAGCACAAAATTGGAAGATCACTTAGAAATTTGGAAAAAATACCGAAGACCATGGATACAGAATGGGAGGAAATGTAAGCCAGCATCAAAGATTGGTAAACAAGAGAAGAAAATCAGAAAATCATGGATCACTAAGGAAATGCTGGAGAAAATGGATGAGAGAAAGAAATGGAAAAATGTTAACAGTGAAGAAGGTAGAGCCAATTATAGATGCATACACAATGAGTTGAGAAGGGTAACTGATAAAGCTACGGAAATTTGGATGAAAGAAAAATGTGAGGAAATACAACAGATGGAGAAGCTGGGACAGTACGATACGACATATCCTAGGGCACTGGAGTTAGAAGATAAGAAGTCTAATGGGATTCGTGGTAAAGGAATTATTAATACAGATGAAAAATAGTCGCAGAACCAAAGGATGTAGCACAGGTATGGGAAGAATACATTAAGGAACTATACAAAAAGCAGGCAGGATCGGTACAAATGGAACTGGAAGAATAGAACTGCATTGAAGAAGACAACTTGGGACCAAGTATTATGAAAAGGGAAGTAGAAAAGGCGATACTGGAACTAAAGAAAGGAAAAGCTACAGTCAGCGATGGAATGCCGGCAGAGGTACTTAAAGTCATGGGATCGGAAGGACTAAAAGTGATAATGAAACTAATTAACAAGATTTACGACTCGGGAGAGTGGCCTCAGGATTTCTTAGATGTAACAATGATCCCTCTAAAGAAGAAGCCAAAGGCAATGCAGTGTAAAGACTACAGAACGATATCCCTACTGTCACACACTTCGATGATCAACACGAAGATTCTTAATAAAAGACTAGAGAAAAAGGCCGAAGGAATGCTACGGGAAGATCAATTCGGCTTCAAAAAAGGATGAGGAACCAGAGATGCTATCGATGTAGTGAGAATCATATCAGAAAGGGAAATAGAGTACACCCAAGATTGCTGAGTATGTTTCGTCGACTGGCAGAAGGTCTTTGATAGAGTAAATTGGGTACTGCTGATGAGGATATTAAAGGATATAGGTGTAGACTGGAAAGACAGGAGACTGATCAGGAATCTATATGTGAATCAAGTTGTAAAGGTCAGGTTGGAGAATGCGGACACCAGTGGAGTACATATCGGTAGAGGAGTAGGACAGGGCTGCTGTCTATCGACGATTCTATTCAAGGAACGGGAGATTTCAAAATCGGAGGAAGGATTATAAGAACAGTGAAATACGCGGATGATCAAGTACTTCTAGCAAGAAAGGAAAAGGCACTCCAGAAAATGATAAATAGACTAGTGATAACAAGTAGAAAATACGGTATGGAAATTAATAAAGAAAAATCCAAGGTTATGCGAATATCAAGAAGAAGAAAATTTGAACATAAGTATTGGAGGAAAGCCATTAGAACAAGTTTCAGATTATAAATAACTTGGAAGCATCATAATGAGAGAAGCAAAATGTACCGAGGAAATCAGGACTAGAATAACAGAAGCAAAAGCCGCTTTCAGAAGAAAGAAACTCCTACTAACAGGAAATATAAAGCAGGAAATCTGCAAGAGGTTGATAAAATGCTATGTATGGAGTATAGCTTTGTACGGAGAAGAAACATGGACGATAAGGAAAAATGATATTAAATACTTGGAAAGCCTCGAAATGTGGACATGGAGAAGAATGCTGAAGATAAAATGGACAGATAGGGTGAAAAATGAGGAAGTACTACGAAGAATAGGAGAGAAGCGAATGATTATACAGACTATCAGAAAGAGGAAGGCGAACTGGATTGGGCATTACCTGAGGAGAGAGTGCATGATTAAAGAAGTGCTAGAAGGAAAACTGGATGGAAAAAGAGAAAGAGGTAGGAAAAGGTTACAGCTGGTAGACGACTTGAAAGGGAAAGAGAGCTATCAAGACATGAATAAAACTGGAAAATAGGAGTATATGGAGAACCAAGTTTAACCTCGAACAATCACGGACCTGTCAACCAATAGACTACCTATGATGATGATATATACAGGTAATGAACAGCCACTGGAATAGCATAAATCTCAAACATCCCCTTTTGGTGGCCTCTCACTCAAATTTACACAGGGTATCTTTCAATAATTGCTTTATTGTCTGAGCACTACCACACAACACCCCTGAGAATTAGCCCACACACACTCACTTGAATCTCTCTCCTCCCCCCTCCCTGTCTCAATCTTCACTAGCCTTATTCGCCATTCCTCTCCCTGTGTATCTTCAAACTCTTCGCATCACCCACTTCTATATTTACCCAGTGTGTCACTACAATCAGTATTTCTCTATTTGTTGCTGACGAAGGCCTTCAGCCCATAAAGCTTTCAAATTTATGTTGTTTTTCGTGTGCCTTCAGCATTCTCAGTGGCTCTTCAGCTTTGGTAAGTGTCCACTGGGCTTCCCACAACACTTTGTTGCCACCCACCTTTATAATTACCAATCCTTTTCCTTAAGTATATATACATGTCACCTTTGTTTCCTTAGTTATTATTTTTTGTCTCATCTTTACTCAACAATTCTCTCCTGTCACCTTTTTTTCTCATTCTTCCCTTTCACCATGGATATAGGCCATCTCCGTTATCACCTCAGAAGGCATGTTTTCCTTAATTGCCAAATCGAATTCCTTAATTCCTGTCTTCAAGTTGGCCTTTCTCCCAAATCTCTTACAATTAGAATTCCTCTCTCATGTATTCCCCCCTCCCCCCAATCCATGCATCCCTTGCCCTCACCTATCGTCTCTCTTCACTTAATATTATCCGATCTACCATACTTCATTATAGCACTATTCGTTGCAGGTGTGATTGCCCTCAGGATCTGGTCACGGATCAGGCCCGGTGGGTAACCACATTTAACCCTTTATAGATCACGCACGGTCTAAAAGACTGGGTGGTTTACATTATTTTAAATTAAAACTCTCTCAGTAACATTTTATCTCTGACCTTCTCAGTACCTTATGTCGAGTACATTATGTATCATATAACAGGTTTTTTGGGCTCTCGGAGTTAGTGTTATTTGTTTACATTGTATTTTTCTCTACTATGCATCTGTTTTTGCTAGTCGGTCACTGAAGAGGGTGGCATGCACGGTCTAGAAGACCGGGATCTCTTTCAGTAATATCTAATGCTTGGCCTCCTTTTCTTACCTCAATTTCACCAGCTATATTTTTATCGCGATCTTCATTTCTGTGCGGTAATAATAAAAATGTCATCATATTCTTTGAAGAAATCATCGACTCTTCTGCCTGTGAAAAAGTGCCCTGCATGCCAGGTGTTGAGTGTTTGAGATCGATAATTATAGTATTTGTCCATATAAATTATGTGAGCTTATAATTATTTTAAGCCTTTTTTTTTACAAATTATTGTAGTAATGACCCATTGCCATGAGTTCATTAGATGCAAGGGAACTAGAAACAATCAGGCATGCAAGCATAATTAATTTATGTGGTCTTTGTGAGCATTGATTTCTCCAAGCATGCGGCGACAGCGAGGATAGGTGCTATCTTCCAATAACATATACGCACAACGTGTATCACCTTACAATGGAACAACTGATTGTGCTTGCCTAGGAGTCAGTTGGCAGTTATGTCTGGTTGAGAAAGGACCTTGGCGACTATACAGTTTTTTTCAAGCGAATGTGTTTTAAAGTGCCCCTATATAACCCTCTCTTTCAAACCCCTCCTTTCAACCCCCCCTTCAAACCTCCCCTATAAAACCCCCCCTTTCAAACCCTCCCATTCAAACCCCCTTTTTAAACCCCCCTTCCAAACTCCCCTTTCCTATCCCCCCTTTCAAACCCCTCCTTTCAAACTGCCCCTTTCAAACCTCCCCATTTAAACCCCACCTTTTGAACCCCCCCTTTTGAACCCTCCATTTTAAACCCCCCCTTTTAAACCCCCTTTTTAAACCCTCCCTTTCAAACCCCCCCCTTTTATACCCTTCATTCAACGCCCCCTTTTGCAGAAATACAAAAAGTAATATTTTGCGTAGAAATTATCTCCAAAATTAAGATAATCAGCCAATATATAATAACTATTTATATATATATTAGTTTTATAGCCAGAAATAGAAAGCTAATATTTAGTGTAGAAATGCTACAGGAAATGAAGTTTATCACCAGATATAAGAAGAAACAATAATATTTGCCATAGAAATACCCTCGAAAATTAAAATTATTGCCAGAAATACGAAAAACCAACAATATTCATCCTAGAAGAGCCCTTTGAAAATTAATTTTACTGCCGGAAAAAAGAATGAAACAATAATATTCAATGGAGAAATTAAGTTTATCGCCAGAAGTACAAAAAGTAATATTTAGCATAGAAATTCTCTCCTAAATTAAGATTATCAACAGAAATACAAACACTATTATTTATAGTAGCAGTTTGCTCGAATATTAGGTTTATTACCAGAAATACAAAGTTAATATTAAGTGCAGAAATGCTCTAGGAAATTAAGTTTATTGGCAGTATTTAGAGGAAACAATAATATTTTTCATTCATATGATCTCGAAAATTAGGTTTATTGCCAGAAATACAAAAAACCAATAGTATTCATCCTAGAAATACTCTTGAAAATTAAGTTTATTGACAGAGACTCGATTACAACTGCATTTGCATAGAAACGCTCTCAAAAATTAATTTTTTTAAAAATTTTAAACCCATTATTTAAACCTCCCCTTTTAAACACCCAGTTTTAAAGCGCTCCTATTTAACCCTCTCTTTCAAACCCCTCCTTTCAAACCCTCCCTTTCAAACCCCCCCTTTCACAGCAGGTGGTGAAATTACCGATCTATCATTGCAAAAGTGCAATACTTTTTGCAAATAAGATGACTGAAAGTTACATCATTGCATTGCGGTGAAAATGTTGATTATAGGCATTTTTTAAAACGAAATTCTACGATACATATCAACAGAGTTAGGAAACGAGCAGGTAGAGGGTGGGGGAGGAAAGAAACTGAAGAGAGTGAGAGGTACCAACATATGCGCTTCCACTTGCCTTAAGCTTTTTAGGAGGGAAACTTGAAATCGATCTTCATATTTAAACCACTTTCCCTGTATTAAAATACAAGGGGAAAGCATTATTACAATATTTTACCTTAGCCTTGAATGAAGTCCGAAATTATTAATTTTTGATTTCTTTGCGAGTAAAAACAGAAAAAACTGGCACCAAGTTTAACCGCATGTTGTAAATACGTGAACTTAAAGAAGCATTTGAATTTCTTCATTTCAAAGCGATATGGTGATCCACAGAAAACTGCATTAATATTTTCGCTGTATATCTGTGCCTTTAATGAGACTTTTTTCATTTCACATGTCCTGAAGGTCTACTTTATCATCTTAGAATTAGCAAACCCTGCTCCTATTTCTTCCAAAGAAGAAAATTTGAAATCCTGAGAAAATCGTGAAATATAGACCAATGATAATGAAAAAAATCATATTTTCATAGTAGTTGCTTTATGTTTAATATTTTCTGAGCCCTGTAGACTATTTGAAAGGGATAGGTGAAAGGACAGAGTCGCTGTACGTGTTGTAATTCAGAAAGGAAATTTGATTTCAAATTTCCCTCCTAAAAAGCTTAAGGCAAGTCGAACCTCTCACTCTCCCTTCAGTATCCTTCCTCCCCCACCCTCTACCTCGCTCGTTTCCTAATTCCGTTCATATGCATCGTAGAATTTTGTTAAAAAAACGCCAATAAGCAGCATTTTCACCGCAATGCAATGATGTAACTTTCAATCATCTTATTTGCAAATAGTACTGCAATTTTCATTGAAAGATCGGTAATTTCACCACCCGCTGTGAAGGTAGACTATACCGAGCTATGGTCGGGGAGTGAGTCTGAGCAAGGGACCCTAATCCTCACTAATGACGGTCTAACGCGAAGAGCAGGTACTCTTCTGAAACATGGCCCCGGATCTGCTACATAAACCGAATAAGGGTATTTTTATTGAGCCCCATCTTCCAATATGGACCACATTTTCTCAAAATTACACTTTTAAACACAAAGTTTCAAGTTTATTCTTATGGAATAAATTTCCTTTTCATGACAACCCAATGGTTGCCGATTTAACACAACATTTTTATTAAAAAATTATACAGTGGAGACAGTAAAAGAAGAATACTGCGCTTATTGAATGTCAGGAGTAGACAAAAGACAGATGATAAAGGACGAAGAAAATCACTTCGAAATCACGAGAGATAATTGGAACCAACCTATCGAAATCCATCACGGTTCTAACCATAAATATCAACAAAATAATATATTGTTTCACTGGAATAATATTTAAATTAAGTCAATTTATCGAAAAAATTGAGGGGGTGCCCTACGGGCGGCAATTTTCCAAATCTGCCACTGGTTATCAATATTATTATTAGGAGTACTTGGAAGTGCTGGATCATTGGAAGTGCTGGTTTACAAGGTGCTGGTAAAAGGAATTTTACTGTATATTTATTTATATACAGTACTGAACCCCTTATCCGGCAAGCTTAGGAGCAGGCGTTTTCTGGATTTGGAGATTTTCTGGATTTCAGGTCCTTAATTTAGTATATACTTGTAATATATCGATGGAGTATAAAATTAAATGATAATTTTACTTTATATTGAATTCAAACACAAAACAATTAAATTTGTTCAGCTAAATCAAGGCATCATTATCATTTAAAATTATTATTACCTAAAAGCAATGCTTCATCGTGATGGTACTTACTGGTACAGCATACCAGCACCTTTTTTCAGAGTGATGTTGAAACCTGTCTCATTTCGGTACATTTTCATTTTTTTAATTCTTTAAAACTTAAAGTAATGAACGGGTTCTATAAATATTAAACATTTTGATTTTAATTATAAACTTTGTTATTAAAAGTTCATTAAAAATTCAATAGAGAGGTGGAAGAGGGTTCAGGAAGAGGTGAAGGGGGGTGGGAGTACTGGCACCTCTTTTTCTACAAAAAAAGCACCGCCTAAAAGTAAGTTGTTTTCTAGAATGAATCTTTCCTCTCTATTGTAGGCATCAAAAAACCATTACACATTTCAGATATCGATTATTTGTATTAGCTCATTCTTACTTTTGAATTATCATTTTCATTTCACTATTTTATATAGATTTCAATGCTATAAAATGAGATCTGATCTTAAATGCTACATAGAAAATGAATCAAACACATCCAATATTTATTTTAATTAAAAATTCTCAAAATAATTTCAAACACTAGACTTTATTTTATTTAAATATCAAAATTTTGCAAATAAAACTTTGAAAACACAGACATAATTTTTCATCTCAAGGTTTTTATCATAAACCACAGCAAAGCCACAAAATCTTCCTGGGACAGTTATTATGTAAACTCATAAGAAGAACAGTTATGATCAGAATGGATATGTGAAGTGGTAGTTGTATAGGCACAGACTGAAGAAGTTGGAGGTTGAGGCTCTGTAGAAACCTTCTTGAACATTTCCTTCAGCGCCTGTTAGTACATATGTTTCTCTCTTTCTGAAACACTTCTTGTATTTTGTAAACCCACATAATATGCTGCTCTGTAATAAAACTCTTCTGTTCCATTCCATGAATTAGTTCTTCTGTTAACTGTATACACCTATCAATGGTTACTTTTTCTTTTTCATTCAACACCTCATCATCCCCTTCAGTATAACTCTCATTCATTTTATTTTGATTCATAACCGTATTGCAAATTTCACTATCTGTAAGTTGGAGGCAAACAAGAGCTCCGGTGTCAATGTTTAAATAATCTTCAATAGCTTCTTTATCCATCGATTTTGCTGTACCTATCACATGACAACATTTTTGCAAATGCCAAAAGTCTTCAACAATTTCACTTTCTTCAGAAGAAGAAAAACATTCAAAATTATGTTCAGTTTCTCATCATCATTTAGAAATCTGGTGGATAGCCATAATTTGTGCCATCCATTCAACAAAGTAATCTGAGAAACATTGTCCCAAGCCTTTGCAACACTCCAAATAGCACCCTTTATTATTATTATTTGTTTTACAATGCAATTGGGTGCCTGGCCCAGTGGCAAGGTTACAGACTTATTACATTTTATACCATACGATACCATACAGTTTTTCTATACAATATAAATATACAATTAAATTCTTTTGGAATTGGGTCACTCTTATTCCTTTGTTCCACACAATAAGCATTTTTTGCATGAATTCAGCCTTGTATCTTGTTTTCAGTGCCTGAAGAATGCCTTGGTCCATTGGTTGGATAAGCGATGTACAATTAGGAGGTAAATATTTACCATAAACATCGTTTTCAATGAGCAATTCAGCATCAGAGTGTGCAACACAATTATCAAGAAGTAATATAATTTTTCAATCCACAGGAAGAGCTACAGACTGACAGGGAGCCCTGGCTTTGGGGATAAAATGGTTCTCGAACCAATCAAGAAAAATTTGCTTTGTCATCCATGCACACATGTTAACCTTATAAACAACTGGAAATAACCTTATCCTCTTGAAAGGCCTAGGATTCTGGCTCTTGCCAATAATGAGCAATACACACTTATGGGTTCCTGCTGCATTTGAACACCTCAATATAGTAAGCCGTTCCTTGGAGTCTTTTAATCCAATTGGTGCTGACTCACCTGCTGTTACAAATGTTTTTCTGGGAATATATCGTCAAAACAATGCTGACTCGTCTGCATTGTATACCTTTTTTGTTGTTAAACCCTCTTTCGATATCATTGAAGAAAATTCTTTCAAGTATTCCTCTGTGGCTTCATGATCAGCTGCCACTTTTTCCCCACATACTTTCAGAAGGCGTATCCCATAGCATTTTTTAAATTTATTAAGCCATCCTGAAGAGTATTGACAGTATTAGTATACCTAACTCTTTGTGGAACCCTTTTGCTTGAGCCATTATAGGTGGGTGATCTAGAGGCATATTTTCACTTCAACGCTGCCTAATCTACTCAAGTAACACTTTATAAAGGTCGATTGTCTTTGACGGATGGAGTGTTTTTCTGTTGTTCATTAACTTTGGAACATCACATTCTGCATAAAATTTCATTAATTGACTCTTTTGCTTCTTCAAGTCATAAACAGTCGATGAACTAACACCATACTCATTGCACAATGTTTTCACCAAAGCACCTTTCTCTAAACGCTGTAGCAATTCCACTTTCTTCTTAATAATAAGAGTTAACACGTTCGTTGCGGAGCACTGCATATGCAGTACTGCCGGCGAAACTCAGTTACGGACCACTGCATATGCAGTGCTCTCGCAGTTTTCGCACTCCGCCTCTTTTCTTTCGTCCGTAGCGGGATTTGGGCTCTGACAGATGTTCCGTAGGGCGTTTTAGCCTCATTTCTTCTCTAGCATTCGTGTGGTGAAGTTCGTTTCTGCGCTGGAGGTGTATAAAGTGGTTTTTTCCTTCTCGTCCTTGATTTTTAAGGTAAACCTTATTTTTCCTCTTACAAATGGAATATTATTTATTTTAATGTTTGAATCTGTCAAATTAATACTTTTTAGGACCATTAGTAAAATATTTCATAATTGAAAATTTTCGAATTTCAGAATTACGTATTACCCGTGACGCTGAACTTTTCCCGAGTTACTCTCGCGGCATACCTGTAAATAAGTAAGAGATATTCTGTTGTTGCATTACTCATGAATATTTTCAAATTATCCCTGTATAAATGTTAAATAAATTATTTCAGATTTTCAAGCCAGATAACCGGCGCCGCAGATAACCCTTCTAATATTTCATCGAGTCAGTGGTATGTGCTTGTATGCGTTGTCCATTGCTATATACTTCTAACGGTATAGGAACAAAGGTTTTTATATGTGTTGGAAATGTCTTTTTTCAGTTAGAAACCTGAAACAGAAATGGAGGGTAAGCCGTCGACCTCCCATGCGCAGGACGTCCCATCCTCCGGTATGTTTTCTTTCTAAATGAATGATTTTGTAATAAATTTCAGTTGTGTAAGTTTGTTATTTCACGATAAGTATTTTTTTTCAGCTGTTCCACCGTCCAAAAGGCGGAAAATGGAGGAGCGATTCCTAATTTCCAGCCTTTCTAACGAAGAAGTGGAAAAGCTCCTCCAGGAGTATGCGGATGAGGACGTCGAAGAGGGAGGTTTGGGTTTACAATCCGAAAGTGATGCGAGACCATCGGAGGGCGAATATCCTTCACATCTCCCGGTAAGAGACACGTGTTCTTTTTCTTTTGAGGCACAAACACACCCTGCCATAACCCATCCTTCGTCACCCAATGTCCCATTACCCGACTCCCCTCCCAAACTTTTTCATGAGTTGCAGCCCCTTTCTCCAAGCCCAACAGACCTACCCCAACCCTGCTCCTCTTTACAACCCAGTTCATTTTCTCCGATTCCCTCTGAGTTTTCTCCTCCTCCAGCCTCCCCCGAATATCTTCCTTCACCTCTTCCTTCTCCTTCCCCTCCCCATTCTCCCATTCCTCCACCTCTTCCTTCAGCAACTCTTTCATGGGTAGACACTCCTCAAGATCCTCGCCATATTCCTTTTCTTGGGCAGAGTGGTTTGAAAGTCCTCCCAGATGGAAATGACCCCAAAGATTACTTTGATTTGCTATTCACCAAAGATTTTTTTCAGTTAGTAGTCAGGGAAACTAACAGATTTGCTGAGGAGATCTTTCTCCAAGGTGTATCTGAGAGAACCCGCATTACTAGCTGGATATATCTTGATGAAGAGGAATTCAAATTATTCTTAGGGCTCAAGTTCCATATGGGAATCATTCAGCTGAATAGGCTAGTCGACTACTGGAACACAAATGAAAAATTCCAACTCAAGTATTTCACCTCGAGAATGTCAAGGGACAGGTTTTTAAATATAGTTCAGGCCCTCCATTTTGCAGAAAATCCAGTAGTCGACGAGCCTAGGTCAGCAGATCCTCTGCTCAAAATAAGGCCTCTTATGGAATATTTCCATAAGACAATGGAGGGGATCCACTACCCACGGAAAGAATTGTGTATTGATGAATCTATGGTGCCATGGAGGGGTCGATTGTCTTTTCGTCAATTTATAAAGCAAAAGAAGCATAAGTATGGCATCAAGCTTTATATGTTAACGGAACCAGATGGGTTGGCTCGTAGGTTTATAATTTATGCGGGGGCTTTGGACGAGAAACTTGCAGGGAAAGGCCACGCAAATAAAGTTGTACATAAACTAATGGAAGGGCTGGAGAACGACCATTCATTGTTTATGGACAATTTCTACAATAGCGTCGGTCTGACTCAGGAGCTCATGGACAATAACCAGTGTTATTGTACTGGGACTTTAAAGAGCCAACAGAAAAGACAACCCTAAAAAGGTTGTACAGAAAAAATTGCGGAAAAACGAAATGATACAGCAGTGGACCACTGATGGGATTAACGTTTCAAAATGGAAGGATAAACGAGATGTTTTAATGATATCCTCTGAGTTTTCAGGGGATATCATTGGAACTATCTCTCGTCGTTCACGATCAACACAGAAGCCTCAATGTGTTGTTAATTATAACAAATACATGGGAGGTGTTGATCGTGTCAATCAACATTTATCTTATTACATTTCGGAACGTAAATCCTTAAAGTGGTACAAAAAACTAGGCTTTCACATCATCGAAATGATGCTGCTGAACGCCTATTTTTTGTACCAAAGATACAGCGGGTCACCTATGAGCTTGTATACATTTCGATTATCCGTAATTGACCATCTTTGCGGGCAAGCTTGGCGCTCCCAGCATGTAAAAACAGTGTGTCAACCATCGACCTCCTCCATTATCACCATAGATAATCATTTCGTGAAGGAATACCAGCCGCTCCCCGGGGGTAGGAGAAAACTAAAAAACTGCAGGGTGTGTTCGGCCAATAAAGTTAGAAAGCAGGTGTCGACTTACTGTGGAGACTGTGAAGGTGAGCCAGGGCTTTGTATAACCAACTGTTATCAGGAATACCATCGAGGAATGATGAAAAAATAGAAAAGTTTACTAGCTTTCATTTAGGTTTTTAAATTTTTCTATTTTTTCATCATATATCGATGGTATTTCTGATTCAGTTGGTTATAACAAATAACACAATTCTTCGATGCTACATACTGTTTCATTGTAAATATGTAAATGTGTAAATATGTAAATATGTAAATGTGTAAATGTGTAAATATGTAAATATGTACATTTAAATATGTGAATATATAAATATGTAAATATATAAATATGTAAACGTGTATATAGGAAATATACAGATATATATAAATGGAAATCTTATTCTATATTTATTGTAAATATCAAATTTTCAAATGTCAATTTCTAAAAATAATCAAATATTTTCCATACTCCTGTTTCCCTACATTCTGAGCTTCCAAGAGCAATTTTAGAGTAAAAATATTGAATGTAGGAATTTTATGCGATATTTGGACGGAACAAAAATAATTATCAAGTGCTGGGCCTATATGCAGTTAGGACGACTTCAAATGTTGCACTACTGCATTTTGTCGAACAAAAATGCATTACAGCGTAATTTTAAAAATTTTCAAACCTTTAAAAGTCGGATTTAAATGTCCCTTTGTAGACTCTCGCCGCCGGATATAATTTTGGTCATTTAAATTTTTCTTGCAATCGATCATAAACTGTCTTGTATTTCATGAACTATTAGTGATAAAACGTTCAAGTAAAAAGTATTATTTAGTCAATCGTTTGGTGAATAGCGGAATTACGTCTTTTATAGAAAAAGAAAAAAAGAGCGCAAAACTGGCGTAATTCTGCGAGATAACAATCATAAAAACAAGGATAAAATCAATAAAAGTTATTAGTGATAATTTTTATTGCTTATATATTTATTTGATAAATATTATAAATCTTTTTTCGTGTGATATTTCTCGAAACAGGAAAATACACGCAGACCAACATTGCATATTTTACATTTTGCCCCTTTCCGTGTGTATTTTCCTTTTTCTGCGTACACACGACATCTAAGGCGATTTCCCTTTATTGGCCTGTTTGTTTTCTTTAGCCTCTAAACTCCTCAATGGGCCCACGCTTGCACTGGGTCTTCCCTTTCAGGAAGTTTTCGAGGGGATAGCTGACACCCCTTCCTCAATAAGCTCCCTCACAAGAGCAAGGTGAAACTCGATGAGTCACCTGCTTTCCTGTTGACGTTATCAAAACAAAGCTATTGAGCACTGTGACGTTGTGGAGGTGGAAGAGAAGATTTTTCGTCCTCTTCCAGCTACGGCAACTAATGTCATAGCTATTCTATATAAGCACTCTTCTTACAGAGGAGGATATAGGATATATAGGAGGATACTAATGTCTGGCCCAAACTACAATAGTTGGAGAGCTGAAATTTAATACATAGGTGAATCGAAAAAAATAATCTGAGGGAAAATTGCAATATTGCGATTATGTTTATTTTCTTGGCAGATACAAATTATAAACTATTTTACTAACATTTCATGGTTTAGCTACTTCTAAATGGGATATGAAGCTGAAATTTTTTCTATTGGTAGAATTTGCCAAATGATGAAAATGGGATTATAGAAATTTGAAAATTTTTATTCGTTCGGCCGTAATAAATTCTAAATGTTAAACAAATTGACTAATGTTTATGTACATTCTGAAGATCTAGGAAGCTGAAACTTTTAACAATGTTAGGAAATAATTTTCCGGTTGTAAATAACATTGAAAATTTCATAAAAGTTTTATATTGTGGCTGTTAAAAATTCATTAAATTTAAACAATGAAATTCATATGAATCCACTTCTAGAGGTGCTATATCGATGAAATTTTGCATAAATGTGAGGAATTCATAAAAAATGCTAAAAACCTATAAATGCTTTATAATTATAAATTTTAGGGGGTGTTCTTACCTCAATATTGCCCATAAGGAAAAACACGTAAATCGGCAAGAAGGTGCAAACTGTTGCGTTTAAAAACAATTTGTCAGCTCATACTCTTTACTTTAGGGTGAGAGAAAATGCTTGCAGAATGCAAGCACACCTTCACTAGTAATATATAGTCGCCATCCTGTCCCCCTTGTCTACGTAACCCATGTGGCGATTGTAGTCTTCGATAATTTCCGGCCTCAGAGCATATCCCTGCTCATCACTGAAATTTCCTTCTCCCGGTGGATCGTGAATAATGGTTTTATATAAGAGCAAAGGGAGAATGAATATAAAAAAATCAGCTTACCAAGGAAAAAATAGAGATTTTCACTTTTCTATCAAGAAAAATATTCTCGTCCCAACTAAAACTCTGTTCGAAAGTCTGCTAACGAATGAATATACGCGGTCTAAACATGCAGAAGAAAAAAGGGAGGAAGAAAATAACGGTAAGGGTTTCAAGGAACTTCTCCTATGCCGGGACATTTTTATTGCCCACATGTGGAGAGTGAAGTGGGTTACGGTTAGAGAGCAGCTGGGCTAAGTCTCTCTCCCTTACTCTTGGTGTAAGGTCTCCTCACCCCCAGTATTGGAACATACGGCGTGTTTCCTCAACAAATCTTGAGAAGAGGCTTTTAGCATGATCCCTCCAAAATTTTCCACATCCAGGATGAATGCACAATCTGAGGTTAAATTCGTAACCTTTTGCCGAAATTTGCTCGGCGGGTTGCATACCTTTTTTGGCCAACGTGAGTTACTGACTACTGCATATGCAGTACTCCTCAAAAAATAAATATTTTTAGAAATTTCGACATTTTCAGTCTTTAACATCATATTTAGGACATAAATGTGAAGTCATATTGAATTTCTTCAATAAAAATTTTTCCCGTAATCGGGGAATTCGCAATAATTCTTTTCCGCAATGAATGTGTTAAGTGCTTCCTCTTTGCATTTATGATAATCACGGGTTTCTCCACTGATCTTTTCGAAATTTTTTATAAAAAGAGGACTACAAATATTTTAAATTCATGAAACACAGCATATTCTAACAAAAGAACAACAATGAAACAGCAAAGAAATTATCATCACTTTTTCGAGATAGAAAAAATTTTCAGTATCAACTGATTTCAAATTGGTATATATGAAAATCCAGAAGGATGCAAAATTTGGCAAAAATGTGTGGTTACTAATTTGAAAAAAAAATATACAAGCACACACACAGTATAGAACCTTTTATGTGCTCAAGTCCGTCGCATGTGTCGATAATATCGTTCCCTCTTGTCAAACATTTTGTAATAGCATTTTGTTAACTTTATTCAATAAAAATAAAATACTAATCTTTATTTTTCTTCATCGTAGTATATAAGGAATAAGTCAAAATTTAACTCGATTGTAAATGTTCTATCAGTTATTTCGCGTTCAATGCTTTCAGTTCCACTACCAGAATGTGCATTCTGTTTCGTAATACTTTCCATTTTGAGCACCATTATAATACAGTAAAACCTCACATAATGCAGTAGTTGTGTTCCTTGAAATTATTGTGAAATCGCGTTATATGAAGCATTAAGTTAATAGGAAATAAAAGGTTAGCTTCTTATAGGGTAACCACATGTCCCGTTTTTCGGCCAATTTTTCCTCAAATGTCCCGTATCCCTTGTGAAATCAATACAAAACGCACTTTGTGCCAT
This sequence comes from Uropetala carovei, assembly GCA_036926305.1. NCBI lineage: Eukaryota > Metazoa > Arthropoda > Insecta > Odonata > Petaluridae > Uropetala > Uropetala carovei. Next base: position 2,909,234 of record JAXCHB010000053.1, on the reverse strand, counting down.
ATTTTTTTTATTATATATAATATATTTCTAAGCGTGTGTTTGTTCATGTAACTCCTCCTAAACGATAAAAGCTAGAATAACCAAATTTGGTATGATTCTTCCTTACATCCTAACTTAGTGAATGGTCAAGGTTTGGTCAACCAGGATTAATCAGTGCTCACAATATAGGAGATTAACATTTTTCCATAAGATAACACGTATGAATCCATTTCTTGACTTGCAAGGTATTCTTCCTTCAAGCATTAAAATACGTAAATATGGGCCAATTTTTTTCGTTTTTACTTTATTTGACAAATAAAACTCTATACTATCTTATTCCTGCAAAGTTTACATGTTACATGGTCAAAGTTTTCAGAAATAGGTTATTTGTTTCGAAATTTTGTGGATTTTTCATACCCCTCCCGAGCATTGCCAAAGCTCCCGTCATTGTTACCTCCGATTCAATTAGCTTCAATGAAGCTTATAAATAGATGAAAGTTTAGCGTTATTCGATCGCACTTTTGTTTAAGCAACGAAACGATCGATGTTTATGCATAGCAACGTAAATAGATACTGATTATTATTCAGGAAGCTTTTATTGATGAAAGTAATTGAATACTGGACTTACATTTTTTGATGTAAAATAATTATATTCTACATTATAATGTTTATTAACGTAAATAAGCTCATGTATCTGGTGTACATTTACCAGTCAGTGTTCAATCATGGACAAATGTACGTTGCTTTTTCAAGCCATAAAAGTAAATATTTCAGCGAGGCATAATTACACAAGAAATGAATTTGGCAAAAGTAATATGATAGTAAACAAAATTATCATTATATTTGAATGCAATAGGCTCAGAAACGGATTGTTACAAGCAAATATGATTAAATGTTAAGAAAAGCTAATTGTAATTCAAAAAGTATCTCCTATATATTTTAAAGAGTTTATATGTTGTGCTGTAGTAGCTTCACTAAATCCGTTGAAATTCAATGGGAAATACTGCTAGTAAGAGATATATTGACTTCTGATATGTTCAGTGGAAAATTCCATGGATAATCAATATTTATTTAAGAAAACAAATACGTGGCGTTGAAAAGAAGTCTTGATTTTGTTCTCACGATTTTTTCTAAATTTCGTTCCTCTATAAGTCGTAACAATGAATCTTTTTGTATGCGTACATACCTTGAAGACAATAAGATCACCTCGGACTCCACGTTAGATATCACAAGCCATCGAGAACATATATGCGATACATTGTTGTAACGTCATTGAAGATTCATACATTGTCGCATGAGCATTATAACATCCTGAGAGAGAGGGAGAGCAACAAGTGAAAATGTTTTCCTGAAAAAAACTACATCCTTTGGTGATCCAATCGATTTCCTTCATGCTTTCTCTTATTTCGAGGAAAATATTATATGACATTTGAGGCCAATGTAACATTGTAGATTATCGTATCCTGAGAAATCGAGTTACATTCGTTAGTCCGACAGTCGGGCGCTAACATCTTCTGAGGAACTAGAACCGTAAGGTTAAAAAAGCCCCGTAAATTTTTTAAAAGTCCCATTTTTTTGAAGGATTTGACACGTAAAATTGTCAAACATATGTACGTAATTCACACAACCTTATTTCTCTATGTAGAATTAAGAAAAATAAACCTTATGGCCATAATCCAATCAGCTGTTGTCAGCTGAAAAAAACATTTGAACACAACAATAGCGTAAGACAATCCTTAGAAGCCTTGAATCCGGGTGCTGTTCGCTCCTCCTTTGAAATGTACATTCTCTCTGGCATTCCCTTCCAAAATAGGGCGGTTTTGTCCGCGTAAAAAATATGTTGCGGCTTATAATATTTTTCTTTGATTACCTAACCTAGTAAATTCTCGTATGAAATTTTCGGCCGCCTGGTGATCAGCAGAGACAGATTCACCCACTAATTTTACGTTATGGTAGTTGAAGCGTTTTGTGAACTTCTCAAACCAACCTGCAGTTTAACTAAAGGGAACGTTAGTGGATGATTCAGCATTATGCTCGCTTCCTGTTTTATAAAGACGCAATGCTTTATCACTCAGTGGTGCCCTCTTCAATCCACACTCATAGTAATTTTTCCAGTGCTTAAGTGCACATTTCGTTTTGACATTCTTTTAATTTTTCACCTGCAGAAGTTGCTGCACTTACACTGGCTCTTATTTTTTCTTCATTTTTTCGTATGGTATGAATAGTCGACTAATTCACCCCATAATCCCGCCCTAGCACTGTGCTTCCGTGTCCTGATTTAAGTTTATCTAAAATTTCAAGTTTTTGGCTGTGGGCTGAACTTTTTTCTTCTCACTTGAAAAATCACTATTTTTTTGTTTACATTCCATTTTCAATAGGAAAGATAAATATTAAGGATAAGTAAGATATTTTAAATCACAGGAGGCAAGGTTAAGACAATAACTTACGGTAAGACATATAGAGAGCCTGCTGATAGAACGAACAATACGAACACGAGGTTACTACCGGGTTACTCCTCAAAATTCTTTCAGCTTGAAAATTATTGAGTGCCGTGCGATAGATCGAGATTGTAACATGACATTGGTAGACAAAAGGGCAGGGGAAGAAGTAACATTGCTGCAACTTCAAGTGAAAGTGTAACAAATTAGGCCATAAGGTATTGAGAAGCATGCATACGAATCTCTCGACGTAACATTTCTGTAAAATGATTACATGAATCACTTTGTCAGTGTTTTTTTTTTTTTTAATGTTTTAATTTGAAGTTTTATCATTTGTAGGTTACGGAAAATTTGAAGAATGACTTTAGCTTTGACTTTTCAAAACACGTTTTAGCGAGGAGAGGTTTGGTAGTGAAATGTAAGCCGCATCTTAGCAAAATCGCATCTTGTGAATTCGCGCTATATGAGGTTTTACTGTACATACCTATGAATATGAGAGCCGGTTATTAAATTTTTAGAAAATATGAAAAATTATTGATTATGTCCTTTCAAGAACATTTTGCCCTATCCGACATTCAATTATGGACAGTGTATGAAATGGAATATATTACAAACAGGACACTTGTTAAGCTAGCATAACGGTATTACTAACATACAGCAATCTGGTGCCCCTGGCATGTAGGCCTCCCCTGCCATACTTATACAAATTTCCTTACGACTTTTTTGTTTTTTTTTTAGTAAGCCAATTCTTATTTGTATTCCAGCTTATCACTGCCTGTACTGTAGAGTAGTACTAATACTATGGTAATCGGCAGGGTACACTTGATGGCAGTACGAACGGTGCTACTGCACCAGGCCGCACAATTAAAGAGCTCCTGCTCTCTCTTTAAAATACTTGTCGTACAGGCATCTTTAAAGATAATATGAAAAAATATCGAAGTGTCATAGTGAGAGAATGCTTTATTTATTAAAATTTACTATTAAAAATGTTTGACTTGTAAGAGTCCCCACGCGCTTACTTTGCATCGGGCCCTGCGATTTCCCTAGCCAGCTCATGTAATTGTGTGCTTTCCAATATAAATACCTTGTTCTCTTCCAAATTACATGTTAACTTGTTCACCAGAGCTCACCCAAATTACTAGTGAAGCTTTATATTTAAATTTCTTTCTCCTTGCAAATTTTGGAAAAATGCATTAAAAAAAATTGCCGGTTAACTGGATTTCCAGATAACTGGAATCCGGATAAAAGGTTCAATACCGTATGTAAATTTTTATAGTTTTTTAAATGATAAAGCTCAAATTAACAAATTTTTATATCGAACTTGAGTGCTAGGAAAACGGTAAATATTGTTATTTTCTCTGCCAGTGTTGTTTATTATTTGAGCTGTATAATAAATACAACCTTAGATTCCATATCTAATATTATTATAAAATTTTTTAATAATATATTTTCATACCCTTCATTTGATGGGCATTAACATCAGAAGATATCTGTTACAATAATTATAAAATTAAAGAAACTACATACCATATTTACTCAGATATAAGCCACCACCACTTATAAGCCACACCCAGGGTTTTTCAACATTGAAAAAGGAAAAAGAACTTCACTCGAAATAAGCTGAGTTATGAACTCAAGAATATGTCTACGAGGGAGAGTAAGAAAATATCTGCCAAGTATTTTTAAAATTTTTGTTTTGTTGGCTGCACTGCTAATTGCATGTGCAACTCTAAGTGTGGACTCTCTTAGTCATTTTGGTGTGGTTTCGACCTTGAATGGTCAGCTATCGTGTCAGAAGATATCTGTTATAATAATTATAAAATTTAAAAAAACTACATACCATATTTAATCAGATATAAGCCACCGCCGCTTATAAGCCACACCCAAGGTTTTTCAACATTGAAAATAGAAAAAGAACTTCACTCAACATAAGCTGCATTATGAACAGAAAAATATGTCTACGAGGGAGAGTCGGAAAATATCTGCAAAGTATTTTTTAAATTTTTGTTTTGTTGGCTGCGCTGCTAATTGCATGTGCAACTCAAAGTGTGGACTCTCTTAGTCATTTTGGTGTGGTTTCGACCTTGAATGGTCAGCTATCGTGTTATTGTGGCGGTGTTAACATGGCTGTTCCACTTGCCGTATGCACCAAAGAAGAGCAGTGTGCAGTGATTCGATTTTTGTGGGCTGAAGGTGTAACAGGGGCAAAAATCCATTGAAGACTTTCAGCACAGTATGGGAACAGCGCTTTACTGCAGCAGAATGTGTACCATTAGATTAACATGTTCAAAAACGGTTGCAAAAGTGTCACTGATGAAGAATGATCGGGGCACCCATCCACGTCAACTACTGATGAGAACATTGAACGACCTGCACCATGATTCTGAATAACAGATGGGTGACGATTGATGAAGTGGCATATCACCTGCAAATCAGTCATGGTTCTGCCGATGAAATCATCCACAACAGACTTGACTTTCATAAAGTCTGTGAGAGATGGGTTCCCAAGCAACTCACAGAAAAACACAAGTGCAACTGTTTGGACATCTGCCAATGCCTTTTAAACTGCAATCATAACGAAGGTGATGCCTTTTTGAGATGCATTATCACTGTGGATGAAACCTGGATTCACCACTATGAGCCAGAAAGTAAACGCCAGAGTTTGGAATGGAAACATCCGAAATTGCCAGTCAAAAAAAAGTTCAGAACTCAACCAACAGTGGGAAAAGTGATGCTCACAGTTGTTTGGGATTCACAAGGGCCAATACTGGAATACTATCAAGAGAGGGGCACAACAGTAAACAGTGATCATTACAGTGAGATAGTACGAAACAAGCTGAAGCCAGCAATTCAAAGCAAACGCCGAGGACTACTGTCAGAAGGTGTTGCATGACAATGCCCATCCACACACTGCTGCCCAGATTGTTCAAACCCTCCAGCAACTGCACTTTGAGGGATTGGAGCATTCTTCGTACAGCCCTGAGCTCACCCCTTCAGGCTATCACCTCTTTGGTCCACTCAAAGATGCATTAAGAGGTTGCCGATTTGCCAGTGACCAAGAAGTGAAGGAAGCGGTGCATCCGTTGCTTGTAACTCAGCCGAAAACACTTTCTTTGAGGGCATACAGAAGCTTGCGCAATGATGGACTAAGTGTATTGAAAAGCAGGGGAACTATATTGAAAAATGATGCTCTTGTAAGTTCTCTATAGTTTTTGTAGTAATTTTTAAAAATACATTGCGGATGCTTTCTGACTCTCCCTCATACAATTGGAGGCTCCGGAAATTTTCTTAAAAATTTATGAAAAAAAGTGAGTAAATACGATAATAATTAATTTGAGCCAGAATGTTTTTTTTAAGTACTCCCTAAAACAAGTTCTGCTCAAGTTAAGTTCTACGTGACGCAATTTATTGGATGATCTCTTTATGATGATACTAGCAGAAATCTCCTCACCGATAGTCCTCTTTTGTTAACCCCTTAACTGTTTTTGTTGTAATATTATGCAACTTTGTCCCCACTTCACTGTTTTTAATGTAATATTAAGCACCGACGCGGAGCTTCACGAACTATTTGTTCATCTATGAACGGGAACTTCCTTAAGCGGATGGGTAGTTTTTTTGCATATCGTCTCATGAGTAAATATTGGAAGGTTAGGAAAAAACGAGTCCAAACACTTGAGATAAGGATTTCCATTTTCCTTTCGAATGATGAAATCTTTCATTCGTAACAAAATTTCACCACTCCGAATTCCTTGAAGTGGATGAGGGAAAAGGATCAAACTTGAACCTACCTATTTTCAAGCCAGAAAACCCTCAGTAGTCATTGAACTATAGTTATCAGTTAGTCGGCGTATTCTTTCTGCCTACTTTTGCGAGTTTTTGCCTGCAGCGCAGGTGTAACTTACTCATTTGCTTGGTCTCATAAATACGCGTATACTTCGTAGAATTCAAGGTGTTTTATGAATATAAACGTAGACACAAACATATTGCAGAGAATTTACTATTGATACAACTTATATGACCTGTTCAGAAATCCTCGTGTAAGATGCCCAACACCTTTCTTCCCTGGCTTTTCGGGAATAAATGTGCGTGGGATACACGAGTAAATATGGTATTAGAATGTCTTATTCTTTTGTTGATTTATTATTATTTATTTATTTTGCTCTATTGTTTACCGTGTGGATTGTTGTATATAAATTGAATTTTATTCTGATTATAAAACTAGGTGTACAACGTTAGATGAAGCTCTAAGAAAAAGACGAAAACGTTTGATTAAAACCAATACACAATGAACTAAAGGACTGTCAGATCAAGTAGCGAGGCTAAGAAATAACCGGGTAAATGAAGGAAGAGAACAACTGAGAAAGAGACTGGCAAATCACATCGTAAGAAAATGAACAAAGTACATATATATAGATGCCATAATTTATAATCACAGAAAATTACATTGACCTTATAGAATACTTATTTACAGTATTCAGATGTATTATATTTGAAATATTTTGCTTTCTTAATGTTCGAATGATCGTAATTCTTCTGTTAAATTTTAACGGGCAATTCTACTAGTACAGGAGTTCCCAAACTTTTTTAAGCCAGGGAACCCTTGCATCCAAATATTTTTTCTCGCGGAATCCTAACTAAGAGATGTTAAGCCATATTGCAATAAAATTAACTTTAAAATCATTATAATGTTTATTTATATAGATTGTGTATCTTACAGTATACAATTTACAAGTGAGGCTCATGTTTCCTGCTGTAAATAGAAGGAAGAACATTTCAGGTCTCTATAAATGAACCTCATTTAGCTTCTGCAGAACCCTAGAGTTCTGCGAAACACAATTTGGGAAACCCTGTACTAGTATATATAATTTATATTGCATAAAAGTGTTTTATATTGTGTATATGTACATACTATACATAATTTTTTGCTCAATTATGTAGTTGCTGCAAAAGAAATGTTAGTTTTTAAATATGAATTGAGGTCAAATATTTCAGCTTAGATTTGATATAAGTCACCTACAGGTTAAAGAAGGCAGGGGTTAAAAGGGGCAGCAGCCCCATTTTTAATGAAAGAAAAGTTCAAAACTACCACAGAACATACTGTTTATGTAGCTATGAATAATTAATTTGTTTAAACTGCATCATCTTAATGAAAACATAAATCTTAGGCTACTATCTCATTATGACCCTGCAAATTTTTTATTTATTCCTCCCTGCTACCATGACACAACAATGAAACTAAATAAAACCCATCAACAATGGGATCATTGAGTTAATTTAAAGCTTGCTAACCCATGACTGATCGACCTGTCGTGACATTAACAAACCCGATCACCAGACAACGGGGAGGGATAGTTTGGTTCCAGCAAGGCAAAGGGCACGGCAGGGCCCGGAGATGACAACTAAAATAAAAACAAAGCGAGCCGAAGGCTCGCCAATATCCTCTCCATTTGCAGCGCAGCAGTCAAGCGAGATATAATTCCTCTGTAGACTACGGATATCTTGGTAGAAACCAATCCAACCTAACTCATCTACAAATAAAAAGTAGGACACTCAAATGTTAGGCGTGACTCTAGCAACGTGATAATTTGCAGGGTCATAATGGGACAGTAACCATCTTAGCATTCTCTTTTTATTGTTGCTAATATTTATTTGGGAAAACATCAATAAGTTTCTAAGGGTATCATTTACTCGTACGCATACTTCAGTAGTCCATTTTTCTGGAATCAGGTGGTGCTGCGGTTGTGGGTGACTTATATCAAATCTGTTCCAATATTTCATATTTTTTCAAGAATATGCATTTTTTGGAGTTTGATAAAATTTTTAATAAAATTATTGTTAAAAAGTGAAGGCATTTCTCTAATTGTCTCCCTGTGATATATCTGAAACTAAATTGAAAAATATGACTTTTTTGACCCAATACTGTCAAAAAAATCCGTCAGGCAAGTGGTTAAGACAGCGCGGGGACCTCTAAGTGCAGTTACATTGTTTGCACTGCCATCAAGCCTGGTCTGGTTATATGTTTGAATACATCAATCTTTTTATCACTGAGTTCTCTCATTACAAAATCCTTCATAGATAACATATTAAGCAATCAACTAGAGAGCAATGGTCAAATGTGATGCAGTATATTTCAGATAGTTGTTTATTTAGATGTTAAAATACAGAGAGTAGATATTAAGATCACAGGATGTGATTTTTATTTAGTATATTAATCAGATAATTGCTTGAGGAAGGTAGCAACAAGAATTTTAAAGGACTTTAGATTTCTAACAATGTAACTTTGATTCAAATTACATAAATCGATACACAGGAATTAATAGATTTGCAAAGTAACTTTGAATCAACATTAATCAGGGAAAAGTAAATTGGGGTATACCAGTACTACATTACCACTATTTATAAGGTATACCAAAACAAAAAATGTGCAAGGAATAAAAAAAGAGAATGATTCAAATAAAAAATGCAGTCACTAACCAGGAAGTTCTTTTTTCGAGAATATCTCTGTTTCTCCAAATGAAGTAGCTCCTGGTCCTGTTCCAGAGCCTAAACCAGTGCTGGCAGATGACAGGAATGAAGCTGCTGTTGCAGAGCTAAGAGTGGCTGCTGCTGATGACGATGAAGAATAGACAGGATGAGACAGGGCAGAATATGCAGAGGATATGGTAGATGCAGCAATGGCTGAGGAAGATGTAGGTGGATCACCCCAATGATGGTGTTGATGGTGGAGGAGGAGAGATGCCGAAGAGGAGTAGTGGTGATGGTAGTGGTGCAAGCTTGCAGAAGGAGCCACTAATGTTGATGACCTTGTCACGACCAATTTCAAAATCTTGAGGGCCTCCTTCCAAAGTGCACCCTAAGAATTCATTTGAAATTTAAGTTCCATGTGAAACATTTTAACATACTACAAAAGTAAGATGTTTGATCTAAGTAAAATTATTTTTAAATGATTAATACCTCAATTCAAAACCTATTTTAAGAGAATCCTATATATAAATTTGGAAGTGCCCATCTGTCCATCCATTCTCCCCAGTATCCCAAAAGCTGTTTGTCGTAGAAATATGCAGTAAACTGTGTTTTGTTTCTACAAGCTAGGAGGTCCCTAGAAAACTATTTTCATATTCATTAAGTCCCAGGTTCGAATCCAGGAGACAATTACATTTTCCCATAAGTTTACATGGAATTTTCAATTTTTCAGAGTGCATGTATTTCTCCTTCATTAATCAAAATACCTAAATATGGACCAATTTTCTTCATTTTTACTTTATTTGATGGCTAAAACTCAATACTATACTTATTCTTATGATATTTACATGTTACACGGTCAAAATATTCAGAAATACACAATTGTTTTAGAATTTTTACGGATATTTCGTACTCTCTCCGGGCGTTGCCAAGGCGACTCATTGTTGCCTCCGATTCAATTACTATCAATTGTACCTTCAAATAGGTGAAAGAATAGCGTTATTCACTTTGCACTTTTGTTTACGCATTGAAATGATTGCTGTAGCAACATCAAACTTTATAAATGGCAATGTAAATATTTACGGATAATTATTCAGGTAACTGTGTATGGGAAGCATTTCTAACAATTTAATCAAAGCAGTTAAATCTTCATTTCACCGTTTGAATGCTGGAATCTTACCTTTTTATAAGAAGAACCATTATATTATACATCTGTAATGCTTATGAATGCAAATAAGCTCACATATAAATTTAAAATTAGATGAAAATAGGGACATACTTTATTTTTAACACATTATATGGTTATCTTCTCTTCATTGATAATTATCAATCTTTTATCTTTTTATATAACAACCAGTGCAACCGTTTATTTAGATTATAATCTAAATAAACAGTTGCACTGGTTGTTATATAAAAAAAAGAACATATAATTCAATATAAAGAAACAAAGACAATTAAATAATAAAAGTTCGCAATCAATTACTGTGTAGCATTAATTTCTTCTTTAATATGACTTTTAAAATACAGATTTCTGACTGACTTCGCATAATAAATTGTCAATACGCACACACAGCTGTGCTGTCAGCAAGATTTGACTTGCAAACCTTACCTATACCTGGAAAATGCATTAGTATAGTTAAATGTGAATTATTGAGATCAACTTTTTTTACAGACTCCTTAATTTTTTTATAACTTAATTGAAAAAGTCTATGCAAACATTGTGCAGGTTCAGCTAGTTTATTTAAATTCTCTAGCTTCTTACCATAAGATATTGAAATGATTTAAACTACGCAATACTAAGAGAAGTAGTAGTGTTGACTGTAATCAAAATCATCATGTAATTTCATACAATTGCTAGATATTGGGACCCTGGAATAAATGCTCTTGTGATAAGGCAAAAAGACAAATTTTGCAAGAACAATTACATTATGAAAGCAAGTGAATTGAAGCCTTCTATTGCATCAAATATATCATTAAAAAATGAGTGATGAACTCTAGTTATGAATGAAGTAAGATCAAAAAGTTTTAAATGAAAAAAGGGCCATTTAAGTTCATGTATATTTTAATTGCCAAGCCAATTATTAAAAATTAAGAATAGAAGTTTCATGAACACAAATAAAGTTACAAGCTCTTATTCTATGATTTTCATAATTTTAACAACATAAAATCAAGAGTAATATTTTTATTAATAACTCACATCAATATATTTGGCGATGACACGAAGAAGATCTGCATTAATTGGTTGGGCTGCAGTAGAAGCTAAATCTACATAGTGAAGCATACAGTGGATGATACTGAGGATAGGAACTTGTACACAGGTTGGTCCTTTATCTAGAACCTGTGGCCACACAAGAGTATCGCATAAATGCCATTATTCGTATATGTCTAATTAAATATACATAGGAGAGAAAGATCTAATAAAAAGAATTACCAAAGATTTGCATTTAAACATAATTAAGAAACATATTTATAAATCCCAATGAAAAATATAACAATATACACTCTTGTACTCTTAGACTATGGTTTACGGGCACACTAAAATATCAAAATTTAGAACTCCAAGTTATGGACAAAAGAAATTTTTTTGAGTAAAAACATTTACATTAAATGTCACATTTACTTGAATCCAAGATGAAACTGGACAAAAGACAACTTCTCTTTTAAGACTCTCTCAACAGAAACATTTTTGTCCTAAGTCTATGTGATTCCAACAAACATTCAAAAGAACTAAAATATTTTCATAAATAATTTATCATAATCTTTTAGCCTCAAAATTTTCTTTCATGCTACAAAATTCATAATACTTTATAAGTCTTCATTACTCACTATCCATATCTTCTCCAATTTTCTCTCTCTATCTTTACCACTCCTAACTTCATTCATAGACTCACATTTTCACTTTTGCCTATACAGTACACTCCCTCAAATCCAGCTTTCAGAAAACTGGCTTCACCAGAAAACCGACAAGTTTTTACATTTGCAATCATCGTGGTAATAATCCGAGTAGATTACCAGAAAACCGGGAAATTTTCAGTCTCACCACTTCTTTTGTGTTACAAATTCCACGCTTCTCTGGCGCCACTTTCAGCCTGATTTTTCTGAAAAATTTTACATATATAATCAGACTCAGCATGAAATGTGCTGTAAGAAAATGTCATAACTTCAATTTAATGTTCGAACACAAAGTGGGGGTAGCCTCCTTGCCCTTCTACTCTTTCAAATGTGAACTATGTTTGTCATGGTCAGTCCAAGGTATTAGGTCGTACATTTCCTTGAAGGACTTTCTTAGGCATCTTTCTGTATACAGAACTCCGCTGATGTTTATTCTGTGACAATTCATGCAGGGGAGACCCTTACTCTATCTCACTATATAACTCTGAAGTTCTGCTTATGCATCAGAGGGCACATAGTCCAGAGACACTTCTAAAGGCAAATGAGGGCTCTTGAGCATCTCAAAAAAAAAAATAAAGAAAGTTAGCAATGACACACGGCATTGAGGGATAATCCCCTCTCTCCTTCCTCACCAATCATTATTTAACCTTCATTGAAAGGATGGCATCCTCCCGTTTTCAGTAGTGTACATTTGGGAGGAATCCTGAACTCAGCTGGGGTGGCCACTGTAGATGTGAATATGTATTCTCGAGTTCAGTTGGAGTGTAATGCTTGAATGGTTAACATGCTATTCTGTGAAGTTTTTCCGAAAACATGCATTACTTTTCGATCTTACTACTTAATTTGTTTAATAGACCATCAGCTGAAGTATGTGACTGATTTAAAAAATAATTTTACCCCTCAAAAGTGCTCGCTCCTCAAAACAGAAACATAATTCACTTTCCATTGTGCAAAAGGTGGACTTATTACAAAAACTTGACAGAGGAGTCTCCGTAAAGAAGCTTAGTGAAGATTATAATGTAGGAACATCAACAATTTATGATCTTCAAAAGAACAAACAAAAAATATTAAAGTTTTATGCAGATAGTGATGCACCCAAGAGTATGATTAAGAGTAAAACTCTGCATCAAGCAAATATCAATGACGTGGATAAAGTTATGTACTAGTGGTTTTGTCAATGTAGGAGTGACAGGGTAGTGCTGTCCAGGCAAATGATAATTGAGCAGGCCAAGTTGTTTCATAAAGAAATGAAAATTGAACAATCCTGTGAATATTCTCAATGATGGTTAACAAGATTTAAGACACGCCATGGTATATGTGAGTTGAAATCGTGCAGTTAAAACCTTGCAGTCAACCATGAAGCAGCTGTAAACTACATTAAGGAATTTGCCAAGTTAGTTGCTGACGAAAAATTGACTGCTGACCAAATATGCAATGCTGATGAAACTGGATTGTATTGGCATTGGGAAAACACTTGCAACTGCAGATGAGGTGGCACCCTCTGGCAACAAGGATTTCAAAGATATGATAACCGTTCTTGCCTGCTCCAATGCTTTGGGGACACACAAATGAAAATTACTTGTTACTGGGAAAAGTGCTCACCCACATGCTTTTAAGAGGGTTAGAATATTTCCCGTTCTCTAACGTGCAAATAAGCAGACATGGATGAGTACAAAAATAACCTTGGACTGGTTTGAGAACCACTTTGTGCCAGAAGTTGATTGCTGTGTGGCTTTGCAATGGCCTGATTGACGATGTCATTGAGGAGTGTATGGAGGGAGGCGGGTTCTAAATGATTGTTATAAGATGGCTTGTGATGTAGTTTTTGTGATGTGAGTTGTGATGGCCAGATTGACGATGCCCATACAATTGTAAAAATTGTCCATGGCAAATAAATTATTATTATTATTAGTTGTTTCATGGTTGACACCCACAAATTCGCCGATCAAATTTGTTGTGTTTTCAAGTTATATTGTTATGAATTCCTGTTAAGGAACCTTTCTATTTAATCTAAATAATTTTAACTTTTGAAATTGTTTGGATTTTTCTTAAATATCCTCTATGTAACTTTACTAACATTTTTCTGATAGGCAATAAAAATACAGAGGAAATTTCCTGTGAGTAGAAGCGTTTCATGACAAAGATGAGCACTGCATCCTATGTCAGCTTTAGTTCCACAGTGATAAATTTTTGAGTTTTATTAAAATGTTGAATTTAAATGACTTATCAACTTATATATTTAGTGAATTGTTAAAAGAATTGTTGAGCATAAATTCACATTCAGAATCAATTAAGAATTTTTTTAACATGAGATGAATGTGTATTTTGGTAGCCAAATTGATAGATTTTGTGGTATGCATACGAGTGAAAAGTATTTAACTTTAAATTATATAATAACATGATTTCAGTTGATAATTTACAGTTAGACATCATCTCCAGTTTAAGTTTTATATTGTATTAGTTGTCTTATCTGCTATTTTAAAAGTACAGAAATATTTTAATTATTTCAAGGCTAAATAATGTCTTAAATCAATTCTGGAAAAGCATTTTGAATAGGGTGCATACAGCACAGCATAAAATCATAGTTTGGCAAATACAGGCGGTCCTCAACTTCCGTACCTTCAACTTTTGTACAACTCACACTTTCGTAAATCAATTCTGGGAAAAGCATTTTGAAGAGGGTGCATAGAGCACAGCATAAAATCATAGTTTGGCAAATACAGGCGGTCCTCAACTTCCGTATGTTCAACTGTTGTACAACTCACACTTTCGTACATTATACATTCTCAACCCTAAACCACCTTTCCTATGCTGAATTCAGAATTTCGTACATCAGCTGACGAAGAAACATTTCGAGCTATCGCATAGCCAAGCCAACACTTTTAATAAATTACCAAATGAAGAAAAATGCATAAATATAATAAAATTCAAAAGAGTAATGGCTTATTGGCTTAATTCTAAATCATTCTATTCAATTGATGAGTTCCTAGAAAGTGACCTAGCAGATTTAGATTTCTGAAGGCAAAACTAACCTTAAAGTATGCTATGTAATAATATATGTAATGTAAGATTTGTGTGTAATGTTTTTTAATATTGTGCAGGCGGTCCCTGACTTTCATACGGTCGACATTCGTACAACACACACTTTCGTACATTATACATTGACACCCCTGAACTGCCTTTCGTATGCCGAATTCGGACTTTTGTACATCAGCAGAATGATGGATGATCATTTCGAGGTACCATGTGGTGGTGCTGGTGTTTATTTGTGCAATTATTTAAATATTTTATTGCATTTTGCCCTATCTCTCTATATTATAAAATCGTAATAGTCATCATCATGGTCATGCGTAATGCTCTAATTCTGTGAATAACTCGATTAGAAATAAACTTAGAAGTCTGAAATTTCTCAGGATTTCAGTGTTAATCAATCTTTACATTATGACTAAAAATATCTCGAAATAGGTAATGGGTTTGACTCCAGAGGATGAATGTTGTTTTCCATAAGGTAACATGTAAAAATCACCTTTTCGGTTTGAAGGCTTTCATTCTTTTACCCTTTAAAATATCTTAAAATTAAGTTATCGATGTGAAATTTGCGCTAAAACATGCCAAAATGAATGAGGATTCTTATTCTTACCGTAGAATACTTGATCTCATTTGAATTCACTCATATTTTGAATTTATACTCGAGTTTTGGTAATATTTTAACATTTCAATAATAAAATTCCATGGTTACCGGTATTGTTGTCCTCGGTAATTTCCATGCATATGTACTTAAATAAAGGCTTAAAGATCAAAAAAAAGATTAAAACTTGCTCCAAATGACCGAAGATATGAATTTATAAATGAAGTGGTGAATCTTTAGCCTCAATCAGTCGCTCATTGGACATAAGCTGGTTGATTGTGTATTCAATTGTAAAGCAAAAGAACAAAATTAAAGAACATGTACGAAATGCTGGAAATATATCATCAATGATTGTGTCTAAAAGCTCCCTGCTCAAAAAGCTAAACATTTATACCATAATTAAGAGATATTATAATATTTTTTGGCTCCCTGGGAACGGAACACCAATTATAAAATGTAAATCTATTGTTCGAAATTCGTACATGTTTTCAGGAACACCATACGGAGAAGATATTCAGGTAATAAAATGTCTGAAATTATTATGAAAAAAAAATGTGTAACATTTAAAAATAAAAGTAAAGCATTAAATGTCAATGTGTTTTTATTGTGTTTCTTGAAAATAAATATGACCTGAGAAAAAGGTACCCGGACAAAAAATATGACCAAAAAAAAAACATTTCGATTAAATAGAAAATGTCTGCACATTATCTATATTTTAATCAGCTTGTAACCAATTAATATATGCGATATTGAGAATAAAATATGGTAATTACACATAAAATACCAGTCTATTATATTAAAAGATTTAAAAATCTGTTAATTACTTGTCTCAGGATTTTGGGATTTTTTTATTTTTGAAAAACCAGCCTTCGGGATTTAGGCCGGTTTTTTGAACTGGCAATCCTATTTTCAACTCGAACTTATGCTGATTGTATGAACATTGTGGAAGAAGGTAAGCGTTGTCCAGCTCTTCCTAATCTACTTGATAAGCATAAAGATGCAAAATATAAATATATGAGATATTTTTCCATATCACAATATGAAACACTGGAATGGTTAACTGGCTGTCTATAATTTTTGTTGGCCACATTTATTATTTTCGAAAGAGAATGGTGTATGGTATAAGCAGGGTCGGCTCGAGGTATGGGCGAGCAGGGCCACTGGCCGGGGACCCAAAGTCTTGAGGGCGCTATGCCAATCATATATCTATGCATTACTTGCAAGTAGATAAATATTGGATATCAATTTATATTGCAGAACAGGCTATAATATTTATATTAACCATTATATTTTTTCATCATCAATACATTTTACATTGCAATGAATAAATTAACATGTACTTCGAAAATATCTTAACAAACATTTACGGAGGGGGCGGCGGAATGCTATCTCGCCCAGGGTGCCAACATTCCTCGGGCCGCCACTGGGTATAAGTATGGGTTTTCCAATCTAAACCATTTAGCAACAGCACAGAAAAAACATGAATGATCTAGGGATTTTGGATATGTTTTTGAAAAACCAGCCTTCAGAATTTAGGCGGTTTTTTTATTTTTTGTGTTGGCAACCCTAGATGGGGAGCAGCGAGGGAAATGAATAAGTTTGGATTGGTGGAAGGTTTTGGTTAGAGGGTTGGTGTGAGGTGGAGCTCATTTAAGAGGTGGATGAGATAAAAGTGTGGAAGAACTTCAGGGTGAAGTCATCATTGGTACGGGGGTTGGGGAAGGCCAGTGTTAGTGCCTTGGGAATTCCTAAAGGGAATGGAAAAGAAAGGAGTGGGGCATGTCTTGGGAATTCCTCAAGGGAATGGAGAAAAGAAAGGAATGAGGCACATGCTTGTTGGAGAGAAAGACGAAAGCAGGAGAACGTCAGGGCGAAGGAATCGTCACTTCGGGAGATTGGTAATTATCATTGCTGTACTAAGATGTGGTTATTTTAATAAACTTATCACCGTGCGATGTAGGTCTGTCATTAACTTATTAAGAGATTTTTAATGCTAACACTTAACCTTTGACCCTTAATTTTATATTATGAATGGAATACTGTCTATAGTTATAGTGCTTAGTTATTTTATCATTGTTTTAACTAGGAAAAAACTATTGTAATGTTTTCTGTTAATTTTTACTTTCTTCATATACATAGTATAAAGAAAGTATTGTTTTCATGAAAAAATTCGAATTCAAGATTTCAACAGAAATACACATTTTGAGGTTCTCTGAACAGGTTTTGACCATTTTCTCGATGATGTCTGTGTCTGTATGTCCATATGTGTGTGGCAGAAATTTTGTGTGTGTGACAGAAATTTTGTGGACACTCTAACTCAAAAACTATTCATCAATCAGCATGGAATTCTATATTTGTGATTTTATATATATTCTTAAGATTTGAAAAGATTTTGATAGCAATCGGGAAAAGGTGTGAACAACTTAAATTTTCCATATTAATCAATTTATGTATCAGTATAGATCATGAGAATATGTTGCATTTAATAACTGCTGAATAGAAAAAATGAAAAAGCTAAAATTATGATAATCGGGTTGACTTCGGCTATATAGTTACTGTTATAATGAGTATTTTCAAAGCTGTTGCCGGCTCTCGTTATAGCAGGATTTTACTGTACTTTATTGATCATGTTACACTGATTATTAAAGCACCAACTCAATGTATAATTTTATTTCATACTAAAATTTGAGAGAAGGCTGAATTTATGAAAAAAATCTCATCTTGGATTTAAGTAAACACGAAAAAATAGGATTAAGTTTCCATTCATGCAATTACAAATACCATTCCCTTAGACAACCAAATAGGAAATACATTTACCGTATTTAATCGATTGTAAGCCGACACCGATTGTAAGCCGACCCCCACTTTTCACAAGGCCACGTAAGGAAAAATTTTGATTTTAAAGTGCTTAGACAGCTGGAATCATTTATTTCAAAATACCAACAAGTATGAACGCCTCAGATTTTGTTCATAATTAAATAATGAGTATTAACTAAAATTACGGCAACATAAAATAATTTTATTCACTTATTCATAACAACTTCTACTAAAAGAGTAATTTGATATCGTTATTCCCAGTGATCTTATTCTCATAAAAAAATAGCCGTTTCTCATCAATCAAATAAGGACACCGTATTACGTCTCAGATTTTCAGTTCGTAATTAAATAATGAATATTAACTAAAATTATGGAGACATACAATACATTTTATTCACTTACTCATAACAACTTCTACTAAAAGAGTAATGTGACCTCATTATCTCCCATGATCTTATTCTTGTAAAAAAATAGCCGTTTCTCGTCAATCAAATACGGACACTGTATTACATAACTTACGTTAGTACTACATAAGTATCACCTGGGTATTCCTTTTCACTTTCATTCTTAAATTATTCTCCCAAGTTGCCTGCTATGCCGCTAAGGCACGAGGAAGTAACAGTTCGCTCGGGAAATCCCAGTACGCGCATGCTAGACACAACTAGACACACTGAAAAAAGATAGGTAGAGGAGGGAGGGGAGGGGGGTAGGAAAGGCAAATGTTTCGATTGTGTACATATATAGCTTCTTACGCATACGAGCGCTATTGCTGCATTTTTTTACGACTTTGACGTGTCACGTATTATTTACATATTTTATTTCTTCGTAGGTGTTCAGTCATTTTCATTCTTTTTTTCATACATTTAAAGTAGATAGTTTACTTCCACTTTAATACACTTATATCTCGCATTATAATGTAACTACGGACATAAATTCATTGACTACTTTTTTTACACCGATTCTAAGCCGAGTGGCGGTTTCTGAGATGGTAAAAACGTAAAAAAGGGTCGGCTTACAATCGATTAAATAAGGTATACAATGGAATCAGTTAGTCACTCAATCCTTTAATTCTGAATTTCAATAATTCCCACTTAATTAATACTCATATACTTATCACTATTCCATACCTCAACTAGAAAAGCCAGCATGTGTAAACTTAAATGGGAGTATGAATCATAGAGGTACTTGACAACACACTTTGTCCACTGGAAACTCTCCTTGCTAAAGGTTCTACGGCTGTAAAGTGTCATAACAGTACCAAGATTTTCTAGTTTCTTGCTCTTCTCAACACTAACCTGAGTGCAAAAATAAAATTTAAAGGTAATATTGCTATAACATATTTATAAATTCCCCTTAAAATTCAAGTTAGTTTAACCACAAAATTATGATTTTTATCCTTGAGCTAAATACCTGTGCTATATTCTCAGCACTCCTGATGCATAACTCATTATTAGCATCCTCAAAATGAAGAAGCAAGTATGGTAAAAGGGCTACCACATTCATTGGAAAGGCAGTAGATGACAGTGATGATGAAGTTCCAGTAATGTTTCCAACTCCAGTAGACTGGGGGTTCGATGAGGAAGGTACAGGAGCACCGGTAACCACAGATGGATCAATTACAGGATGGTCCAATAATAGGGTACACTGAGAGAGAAGAGAAATTGTGGCTTCATAGGTTCCAGGATGGGTGCAACCTTTCAAAACCAGAGCATGGACACCAGGAAAGGAGCCTCGAGATGAAGATGGCTGATCTACTCCTGGGCTTCCACCATTGTTGCCAGAATGAGGAACAGGAGGCCACCGAAGTTGCACTCGTACTCTTTCCATTCGTTCTCGACATTCTGGATGTTCTAGGGGCAGTCTGTCCAAGAGACGGCCAAGTAATCTCAGAGCAAGAAGAAATTCATGTTCAAAGTCTGACTCCAGAAGGCACACAGACAACCAGAAAAGTGTGGTGAGGATGGTTGGGCTGTCCTCTGCCTCAGCTGGACCACCAGGTGAAGTTACCACAGATGCACCCTTGAGAGAGTGGGCTGAGCGTGAACGAGACAGATTACCAGCTGATGATGCCTTGATGCCTCCAATTGAAGATGTATTGCCTGGAGAAGGGCCAGTGCTAGGACCTTGATTTTGTCCTATGCTGGAAGTATCTGAATGAAGTACCTTTAATTTATAACCTACTATTAATTAGAAAAAATAAATGCAACAGAATATAGTAAAACCACACATAGCACGGTAGTTGCTTTCCTTGAAATCATATTATATGAAGCATTAGGTTAATAGGAAATAGGGAGTTAGGTTCTTGCATCTTATATTTTGTATATTTTTTTAGAATACTTTCTTGACCGGTATTTAAATACGCAAAATATTACCGTGTTTACTCACATAATCCATGCCATCATGTAATTCATGCAACCTTATTTCTCGATGTGGAATTCAGAGAAAATAATATAATAATACTGCACTTATTTCACGCACCAAAAGTTTTGGCCACAAAATTCTGAGAAAAAGGTGTGTGAATTATGCGTGCATATACGGTATTATTTTCACTGCCATTAAGTCAAGAATAAATGATAATAACTGTGGAGATCACATTACCCGAAACTGTTCCGTATGACTTAGTGTCTCCAAGAAGTAACTACGTTGCAGGTTCAAGTAACTGAAACAGTGTAACAAATTTGGCCATAAAGTATCACTTTTTATTAAAAATGTATTTTCTGTGATCGTAGCTTCCCTAGCTTATAACGTAAAATGTACCGTGGCATATCAAGGGCTTTATCACAGCACACCGGTTGTGGAGTTCTGCCATATCAGCACAATATGAGAAGCACACATACAAATCTCTCGATGCATAATTTTTATAAGGTAAAATACATTACATGCATAAATTTCCCAATATTTTTTCTTTAAATGTTTTAATTTGAAGTTTTTATCATTTATAGTTTACGAGAAATTTAAATGTTAACTTTGGCTTTGATTTGTCAAACCGCATCTTAGCGAGGCAAACCACCTCATCTTCTGAGGTTTGGTAGGGAAATGTATACTGTGTCTTAGTGAAATTGCATCTTGTGAATTCGTGCTATGTGAGGTTTTACTTTATAACCACTTATCCATTTAAAAATGTTCAAATATGGAATACTATTTTCCTAGTCTCTTATAAGGTAATTAGAAAAAAACTGTGAAAGATGAACAATTATAAAACTATTGATTTCTTAGCCAACAAAACATTTCCCCAAAAGCTCAAACATTGATCATTAATTAATTTACAAAAGAAGCTCAAGATGTCATAAAAAATTCATGGCAACAATTACGATAATTACATTTAGAAAAATAACAGATTACAAGAATTGCATGTGCTATAAAAACAGATAATATACATATTTGATATAAAAAACAAAAAAGTTTTACCTTTACAATCAACTCCATACGTAGCATTTCCTCCTCTTTTGGGAGGATATGGTACTGAAAAACTAGTACTGCGAGTATGGCCTAACTGAGAAATGGATCCTGAGGCATTACTACCTTGCCCTCCACGACGACAACCAGAATTGTTCTGGACTGCACTTGCCAAGGTGGAAGTAGAAGATGATGCAGATGAACAGGGTGAAGGACAAGGGGAAGAGCAAGGTGAAGTTGTAGTAGTGCTGCAGCTATTGTTGAGGTTTGGTGTTGATTTGAACAGATCTCTTGTATGATCCAATGGTCTAGGATCCCACTCCCCAAGGCATTCAACTGATGCTTCTAATGTGAGCAACAGTTCAGTGACATACCCCTGAAATAAAATTTGTGTCAACTTATTCTAAAGAATACTTAAGCCATGCCATTCTTATTTACCTAAACCTGTCTAAAACAGCATGCAATAATCTTAAATTATCTGTATGAAAAGTCCTTACGGTCTTGTTCTTCCCACAAGTACTAATTTAACGAATTTCATCATGGAGACCTGACAGTTTTACTCTTGACAGAAAAAGACACTGAAATCTGCTATAATGATAATGGCATAAGACAAATATGAGATTTTATAGGGACCGTCACTTAATAAGGTTAATGACTGGAAAATTCCTTGCTAATAACAATTGCATTATCTTTAATACATTACTACTCTGGAACTCTGGAATCTGCGAACTTAGTATTTAAGAATTCATGTATCCGTGAGTTGTTTTTTACCTCCCATTATCCAGTATCCACGAGCAAGGTCATGCATATCCGTGAAGCTCTATAACACATTTTTTACCTTAAAAGTATACAGATCCATGAGACTACTATATCTTTTTAATCCATAGTAAAATACACTGCTCATAGTAATTTACCCAATGTAATACAATTTCTTTAATAAATACAATACTTTCTCATTATACAGGCGACTCCCGAGTCTCGATTGTTCGAATCTCGATTAATTTGAGATTTCAATCCCACCGATCGATAATATACGTGGAATTAATTTCGCGTAGTTATTGGTTCCGAACAAACGCAAGGTTTAGTTTTGGTGTAGACGTAGTTATATCTGCTCTAACTGTTTGACTTTGTGATGATTTCACTCTTTATTCTGTTAATCTTTTATTTAAATTTATTTATTTAATTTATTTATTTATAAATTTATCACTTGACATGGCATCTAAAAGGAAATGTAATAGTGATAATGTAAGGGAATCAAATAAAAGAGGGCATAAGATTCATAGTTATGAATTGAAATTAGAAATTTTAAAGTGTGTTGAGAAAGGTGAAAGCCAAGCTGAAATCGCACGATCGTTGGGAATGTGTCCTTCCACTACTAGCACTTATGTGAAACAGAAGGAGAAAATTCTTGAATATGTGATAAATTAACGTAATTTGATAGCAACAATAAACAGTCCTAGGCGCGGTGTTGTGATTCCTAAAATGGAAAAACTTTTAAAACTTTGGGTAGATGATCAGTGTCAGAAACACATACTGAAAGCCATACTGAAATCATACGATCTTTGGGAATGTGTCAACTATTAGCACTTATGTGAGTCAGAAGGAAGAAATTCTAGAACGTGATAAATTCAGGTAATTTGATAAAAACAATAAACAGTTCCCCACCCAATAGCTCCTCTTCTTTCAACTAAAATCTTCCAACTTCTCAATTAATAAACCAAGTCCAGTAAGTGCAGTTGAAAAAGATTTAAGGTATGAAAATATTTTTAATTTTATTGTTTATTTATTCTTAAGTTATTTTGTGCTCTTTTAATAACTTTTATATTAATTTCGCTGTGATAAATAGTTGTATGTATAGATAGATATACGCAGGCATGTTATCAAGCTCGCGCGACTCGCGCGATCTGGACCGGGCTCTCTGTAAAGCATATTGCATACATCTATCTTTGAAGTTCGAGAAACAAATTCATTTTTTTCCTTTTTAGTGCAAAAAATAAGTTATACATTTAAAATATTTATTATATAATTTATTCATAATTTAATAGTTTTATTAACATATCAGTAATGTTATTTTATCTTTATAGAACGTGAGGGGAGACTTTTTCCCGAGATGCGGGAACGTATCCCCCGATTATTACATGCAAGTATATAGAAAAACGGCGTTCGACACTCGACTATTCGAGATTCGAACACGTTTTCAGGAACGCATCCCCGGCGAGACTCGGGAGTCGCCTGTACTTCATATATGAGAAAGTAAAAAGTCGGTACAATATTAATTGTACAAACTTTCTCATATACTAATGCATTGCTAAGTTATATTTTGAAAAATATTAACTATGTACAATCATTATAAACATCAACTTAAATAATTATATACAGTAGAATCTCATAAACCCCGCAACCTAGCCTAGCATTTGCTGGGTTTTTAAAATTTATGAAAAAATCCTTAAATAATGTACATTTTTGGTGAACTGATTATATAATTCAAATGATAAATAACAAGTAAAAGAAACCCATTATCAATAAATACTATTGCTTATACATGCACTAAAACGAGAAATTATAAAAGAACCATTAAATATATATATAATATGCATTTAAAACATTATTTTCAATGCTCATTATTCTGAGAAATTTTTTTAAACAGATCAGGCAAACTAGCTTGCTTCATGCATTTTGATTTTTCCTCCGTAGTTTATCTAGTATTCGATACAAACACGTAATCTCTTGAAAATCAATGTAAGAGCGTTGTTCTAAAGCAGATATTGTATCTGTGACCAACTGTATACAGTGATTTAATGAAGGTTTGTATTTAACTATTTCTTGATCATCGTCACTTTCATTTTCTTCATCTTTTTCATGCTCAGGTTTCAAAACCATGTCCATTAATTCACCATCAGTTAGCTGAAGTACGACAGGCGCATCATTGTCGATTTCAATCCAGTTTTCAATGTCATCTTCTACCACTCTTTTTGCTACAGTATTATCTGTCATTCCCTTAGCGAACTCCATGAGTTCAGAAACAACTCTCTTTCGATTGCTAACATTAAAACCTAGAAAATCTACGGGCAATTCATCATATTCTGTAAACATACTTGCAGGCCACAAGTTATGTCATGCATTTCTTAATGTTACACCTGTTACATCAGTCCACGCATTGGCTAGAATCCAAATTGCATCTTTAATGTTAAATTTCTTTTTAAATGCGTCAACACTTTCATCATTATTGCAGATAAAAAGCAATTTTTGCATAAATTGTTTTCTATAATAACATTTCAGTGATCCTGGTGATACCCTGGTCCATGGCTGAATAATCAAAGTACAATTTGGTGGTAAGTAAACAGCACAAACATTACCTGACACCAAAAAAGAAGCGTCAGGGTGGGCAGGGCAGTTATCTAATATCAAAATTATTTTACAGTCGTCACCTGGCCCCTTAGACCTGCAGTGTGCACGAGCCTCGGTCACAAAGTGATTCTAAAACCAATCTAATATTATTGCTGATGTTATCCATGCACGTTTGCTTGCATGGTAATGGATGGGATAACTCTTTACACCCTTTAAAGCACGAGGGTGTGCACTCTTTCCAATTACAGCCAAATTAAGTTTGTGTGTGCCTGCTGCATTTGCACATGCAAGAACTGTCAACCTCTCCTTAGATTCCTTCACTCCACATGCCATGTCCTGGTCACCAGTGGCAAGTGTGCTACGAGGAAGACACATCCAAAATAGAGTAGTTTTGTCAGCATTATATATTTGGTCGGCACTAAGGTTTTCATCTACAACAAACTTTGCAAATTTATCAACAAATTTCTCTGTAGCCTCTGAATCAGCACTAAGTTTTTCGCCAGACAATGCTAATTTTCGTATGCCATGACGAAGTTTGAATCGATGGAGCCAACCTTGAGAATAATCACAATCTTCAGTAATTTTCAAGCTATTGTGAAAAATTTTTGCTTGCTGTATTAGCATTAGCCCTGAAATAGTTACACCTTCACTTCTTCGCTGACAAAACCACTCAAACGATACCTTATCAACATCATTCACCCGGGACGTGTGTAGTGTTTTACGGCTACACATAGCTTTAGGTGTATCACTCTCTGCATAAAATTTCAATATTTCTGTTTTTTTCTTCTTTAAGTCATACACAGTGGAACTACCAATGCCATATTCTTCGCAAAGTCTATTCACTGAAGTACCTCTTTCAAGTTTTCTTATTAATTCCACTTTTTTTTCAATCGCGAGATTTTTCTGTTTACATTTCGTAACACCACGTGTGAAAGGATTTTCTTCTTTTTTTGAAGCCATGTCATAATAAAATTTAACAAAAGTACTGAGTACATCAATGAAAAACAATTGCTATCGCCATGAATCTAATCATGTGGTTCTAATGAGGCAGATGAAACAATGTAAATAGATAAGCTTTCGTCATTTAAAGTAACTTCCAGAGTATTAAGAATTTTTACATATAACTTTCAAAAAAGTGCCTAGTTTTTGAGAATGCTGAGTTTTTGAGGTTCTACTGTAATATACATTATATACTGTAATTTTCCGACTATAACACGCATTTTTTAAAAATAGTTGACAAAAAGTTAAGGTGTATATTATATATGGTTATAAATGCTTACAACTTTTTTCAGTACGGAAATAATTTATATTTTCGAACATTTTAACCAATAAATCATATATTTCAATGCATTTCGATAACGAACACGTTTCTACAAATAAATCGTACATTTCAATGCATTTCGATAACATTACTTTAAATATTGTTTTTCAAAACAAAAAAAGTATTTATTTATTTACTTTAGCTGTCAGAATTACTAAAGCCTAGGAATTCATTACCACTCCCCTCACTGTCCTCAAACAGTTCCTCGGCGATCTTGTGATTTTGCTCATCGTCTACATAAATACGTCGCCGCGAACATTTTACACAATTCGATTGGCTTGTATGAACTGGACTTGATGTTCCCATAAATCATGTCGTCGGGCAGCAAATGTTGAACTGTTATTCCAACGGACCAGGTTAATACAAAAGGCAACACTGAGGCAGGTTTTTATATATTGTATCGATCTTTAAAGAGAGTCAGAACATAACGTGATATTTTCATAAACTCTCTCACACATATCTAGATTGACAGCAAAGCACGAACTCGTATTACAACTGACCAGATTAATACAAAAGGCAACATTAAGACAAAATGTTTTTATACAGCGTAACGATCTTTAATGAGAGAGTCAGAATGTAATGTGATATTCTTGTAAACTCACTCACATGTATCTCATTTTGTGCCAAGGCAAGAACTGTCCCGATACTACACATAGTCAAGTAAAATTACATTGATCTTTTACAAAATATAGGTGCGTATTATACAAAGTGATAAGAGAATTCTCACATTTCACTCATGAAAACAAGGGTGCATATTATATAGGTAGCATATTATAATCAGAAAATTATGGTAATTTAATTTATAAAATATATTATCTAATATATATTATACTAGTGGCTTGACCCCCGCTCGCTGTGCTCGCTAACCCCGATGGAGGCTCTGTCCCCAGACCCTCTGGCGTGCTTCGCACGCTCCCTTTGTCCATTGTGAGTGGATTGCACAATATATTACTACTAGCATAAGTGCCCGTTGAATTTCAGCGGGTTTAATGAATCTAAATTTTCGTCAATGCAACATGTAAAAATCGCAAGAATAAAATTGTGCACAGTTTTAACCATCGAATATTTCTACATTATAAGTCTGTTTTAATTAATTAACTAAAATCTCACAGAAATTCCCTGTGAATAAAATAGTACCTTTCTTTCTACTAAAATAGCCATTGTTATTAGTTTTAAATTGATTATAGCATTAGGATTTCAATTTCATTAAATGAGCAGAATTCCCGTTCCAAAAAATTGGTTCAATCTTCAATTGCCTCTGATAATACTTTAAATAGATTTTGGAATATAATGTACCTCAATATCGTTTATCGTCTGCTCAGCACTCTTGCCTTCTCATTTTCCGAAACAACCACTTTCACCAGTTTTAAATGGATTTCAAACTTAGTTAGAAGAGAACTTGATTCAATTCAGTTAAAATAACCACATAACAAACTTCTTATTCCAAAGAAAATCCTTTTATAATATGCAATGTTAACCTAGAATTCATTCATTCTGAAAAGTGAATAAAAGTGCCATGTAGGTACATATATTTCTTTCAACTAAAATAGCCACTCTTAACAGATTTTAATGGATTAATGCATTAACATTTCAATTTCATGAAATAAGCAGAATCCCGGTAACAAAAAAATTTGTTCAATCTTCAATTGCCTCTGATAATGCTTTAAATAGATTTTGGAATAAAATGTACCTTAATATCGTTTAGTTTCCGCTCACCACTGTGGACTTTTCTATTTCTGAAAAAACAACTTTCAATAGTTTTAAATTGATTTCTGCTTTGAAGTGGTACTTTCCTATTAACGGGAATACCTCAAAAAATAAACATGTATTGTTGTGATATGTTGTGATATTTTGTTTGTTAACAATGCGTAACAAATCTCGTTAAGATATTTACGTTGATCCCTTAATGAATTTGTGGAGCTAGCCGAGGAGAGAAGAAGAAGCTGTATCTTTGCTTCAAGACCATGGTATTTTATCTAAAGGGCGAATGTGCAATAAGATCATATTATGAAACTTTACTTCTGTGACAGAATATTTTGGAAATGCAACGCGAAAGCCTGTCAGCAGAAGCATTCATGTGACGACAACATAACAAAGAAATCGACATATTTTCAGCTTTTTTTAAATGCCATAAAGACATATTGGCCCTCTAGTAACATAAATTTAGATTCTATTAGTAATTATGTTACTTTTATTAATAAATAAGTTTCAAAAAAGTGTGATTTTTAAGTAATTCCCCGTTGTTACGCATTGTTAACAAACAAATACGTCGTAACATATCACAACAATACGTGTTTATTTTTTGAGGTATTCCCGTTAACAGGAAAGTACCCAAAATACTTGAGTCAATTCAGTACAACTTCCACTGGACATACTGTAAATTCCAAAGTAACTCCTTTTATAATGGGCAATGCTAGCCTAAAATTAATTCATTCTGTCAAGTGAATAAATAAAGTTCTTTCTTTAAACTATTATAGCCACTGTTATTAGATTTAAATGGATTATAAGCCTTAGAACTTACTCTGTATTAAATAAGCACCAAAATAACTTTTATAAAAACAAATCAATTCATTAAATGATACACTGTTGTTTCTTCGAAAATTGCCTGTTAACAGTTTTAAATGTCCTTTTAATTTTAATTTATATTCGTTTCCAAACTTCGGCCATTGTTACGAAATTAATTCGAGGATAACAATATAAATTCGTAAGCACGTATGGTTTACAAAGAATTTAATTTAAGAATGCTTTTTATTTCCAATTTTTCTAAAATGACACTGTTGATACATAAATTTTTTTATATTTACGTTAATATACTTATTTTCCACAAAACACGCCAATCTCTCCCCTTCCCCCCCCCCCCTCCCTCTCTCTCTCTCTCTCCCTCTTGTATTAAAGCTAACAATGATAATGGTCGACATAGCAACATCACGTTAAAATGGCGAGATTTCCACAAAATATGCAAATTAAACGTTTAACATGGAATATTTCGAACGGTGGGCGAAAAAAGACGAACGGAATAAGAAACTTTATAAATTTTTCTTCAAAATGGTTCAAATCCGAAGGTCGTCTGTTAATTTCTTCTAATTTTAATTTCCAAATGAATAAAAGCCTGCACGTCGAAAAATCGCGTTTTACATGTTAAGTAATGGGAAAAGGAAATGCCTCTCTTGGAGACGAACCAAGCAATTTTTTCGCGATTTAAATTCGTCATCACCTGGAAAAGTGTTAATCAAGCATCTCTACCAAATTTCGAGTTTCTATCAATATTATTTCTCGAGTTATTAGCATTTGCATAGCGTGATCAACCAACCAACGGATGACGGCTATTATTATATAAAATTACTCCACCAATATTTTATTTACACCAACATATTAAGTCACCATTATTTAAGTTATAAAATTATTTCAGCATTTCATCATGCTTGCATATATGGGCCAATCCCTCGGGACCTCGCTACCCATCCCCCTCCATCACTGAGATGAAAGTACCGTATACACCCGAATATACGACGACTCTGATTATAAGACGACCCCCCATTTTGAACTCCTAATAAAAGGAAAAAATTTATTATGCACACAATGACAGAAGTTTATTATAACATTGAGTAATGAACACTGAACCAATAGAAATAAGTAACTTTGATTGGAATTTTCAATAGAATATTTTGGAACATTAGAATCTCTCATGTAAATTATTCCTCATTAGCACATTTTAATTGTTATTTTCACTTTCACTACTGGAGGAACCTCCAATAGCTGCATCATCTTCCTACTCCCACAGAATGTCATCTTCTGATCCATCCAAACTGTTAGAAACACAACACTTCTTAAATCCATGGACTATCGATGCTGGTGAGATACTGTCCCATGCAGTCTTAATCCATTTTCCCAGTAAAGCCTCTGTTGGTTTTTTCATTTTAACTGCTGGAGTTAGAGGGCAATTCCCTGACAGCAACCATTCCCCATAAATGCACCGTAGATGATCTTTAAAGGGCTTACTGATGACCACATCGAGCACTTGTAGTTGGGAGGTCAAGCCTCCTGGTATGATCACCAGATCAGTGTTTAGGTGTGATATTTTGGATTTCACATCATCCGTAAGATGTCCTCGAAAACCATCAAGAACAAGCATTGATCTCATCTTTAAAAGAGCACCAAGTCATTTATCCCGAACTTCACTCAGCCACCAAATCATCAAATCACTAGTCATCCAGCCTTTTTCATTGCATCTGTAAATGATACCAGGTGGTAGTTTTTCTTTTGGTAGATTCTTCCTCTTGAATATTATGAAGGGTCGCAATTTTGTCGGTATCCGGACGTTTCCCCCAAAGCACTTCACCCACGAGACATTTCACCCAAAGAACTTTCACTCATAGTTTTTTTGCCCACAATTAACTTCACCCACATAAAGTTTCATCCAAACAACTTTCATCCACAGGTGACTCACCTATGATTCAGAAAACGCTTGAAACCTATTAAAAATTTAAATAAATATAATATGGGAGAAATAAGTATTAAATAACTTTTATTTTTTATTTTATACATGAATATAACTCTAATTTAATCCAAATAATATTTAACATTATTTAATTTTTAAATTAAAATTACAAGTCATTTGTTTTAATACGTTTTTATTTAAAGGTTTTAAGATATGTAATTTAAATTAAAACATTTCAATATGCATTTAAATATTGAAATTGAGTCCACAAACATGAAGATAATCAATTATGCGATTACACTGCTTGTAATCTTCATACTCTAGTGTAATTGACTGTAACTTCTCCATAACTTTTTTATACTTCATCCTACTTGATTCTCTTACCATTTTTCCAAATTCTACTCAACCATCATTTTTTCATTATCTACCTGCACTTTTATAATTTCCCTCAGCAAATGGAAAAAAGAGGGATGGAGTGCATAAAATAAAAAATAAAAGTTATTAGTTAATACTTATTTCTCCCATATTATATTTATTTAAATTTTAATAAGTTTCATACGTTTTCTGAATCATGAGTGAGACTCCTGTGGGCGAAACTTCTTTGGATGAAACTTTATGTGGGTGAAGTGACTTGTGGGTGAAAAAACAATGGGTGAAAGGGCATGGATGTGTGGGTGAAAAGTCTTGTGGGTGAAGTGTCTGTGGGTGAAACGTCTCATGGGCGAAGTGTCTTTGGGTGAAACGTCTCGTGGGTGAAGTGCTTTGGGGGAAACGTCATGGAACCATTTTTCCCATCAGCTAATACCGATAACATTACTGTTACCCTTAGTTTTTCATTTCCATTGGTTTTAACTATCACTGACTTTGCCCCTTTGTTATCAACTGTAGTGTTAGTTGGCATATACAGCTGCTTTCCTTCAAGTGTCTATCAACGACTGCTTTTAACTTCTTACAGGATCTACTATAAAGGCAACGTCAATGCAAGCGTTTATTTAGATTATCAATGAAGAGAAGATAACAATAACGTTTTTAATTCATCTATTTGAAGGTTTAATTGGCCTTAAATGAACCAGAGGCAACAATGAGTATCCTTTGCAACGCCCGAAATGAGTACAAAAAATAGCGCTTTAGCCATCGAATAAAGCAAAAAATAAGAAAATCGGTCCTTATTTACGTATTTTAATGAATGAAGGAAAAAAACCTTGCACTCTGAAAAATCGAAAATCCCATGTAAACTTAAGGGAAAATATAATTAATTGTCTCCTGGAATCGGACCCGGGACACTTTAGCAAAGGAAAATATTTCTCCAGGGTCCACATAGCCAGTAGAAACAAAATGCCGTTTACCGCATATCTTTACGACGAACGGTTCTCGAGAAATACGCCGATATAACTGCGCAAGGCTTCATACGCACGAACGCATGCAGCTTCACTACGCGCATGATATATAGGATAAAATTCAAAAGAGTATTTGTCATGGAGTTATATAACTCCATGGTTGGGTCGACGGGATTCTGTTGCTATGACTACCTATCACAGCGCCGCCAGTGGTGAGTAAGTAAACCACATTAAAATTCTAGGTAGCTGGACCCATGATAATCGGTGAGTTTTACCTCCTTATATAACTCCATGGTATTTGTATTCGAATACATTTGAATCGATTCATTTTCTACTATTACTTTTAATAATCGATTGTTCCGAATGATTTTAAGAATCGAATATTTCGATTATAGCTATTCGATTCTTCCCATGTCCAGATTTGGTTCATCTGTCAGTCAAACTACTACTATAGTCGCTCCAACATCTAAAGACTCCTGGCCTTGAAAACGGGGCGTACACCAGTTAGCAGCAGCCAATAGGAGACTTTGTTTAGGAAGGTAGTGGGGAGGAAACCAGTCTCACTCCTGCTCTCGAAGAGATCACATCTGGATGCATTGCCATTAGAAATTGCGTAGTATATCAGCTAAAGGCGAAAATCCGCAAGAGCTGGCAACGCGCACCGATATCTGCTCTCCCGCACGAAAGTTGAGAGGGGCGATGGAAGGGGAAACGTTCGTGATTGGCTACTTGCACTAAGTAGGCCAAGAGCCTTCCGATGTTGAATCGACTATAGTAGAGGACTAACGATTTGTCAGTCATAAAAATTGGAACGAAACCTCGTCTTATATTCAGGTATATACGGTATAACTCTCTATTAGGGATGCACCGAATATCAAAATTGCCGAATATCGAATATGTAACCGACTTCTATTACAGCCGAATAAATAGCCGAATACTAATACTGCTGAATACCAAGTACAGTAAGTACCCGACTTACACAGTTAATTCGTTCAAAAAATTTCCGAAAACCGTGTAAGTCGAACAATGTTTAAACCAATACCTTTTTTGAAGTAAATATAAGCCTCTGATTCCCATTAAAAGCTTACCCATATGAAAGGATAGAGCTTGTTACCAAGGACACCTATTGTTAGACCCAGAAAAATTAGCAATTTTTTGCGATAAAAACTATAAAATTACGCTAATTCTACTCGGATTTGCATTCCGTCTTCAAAAATAAGAAACTACAATTTATATCCTATCCGACAGTTTAAGTCTCGAGTTTGTATCTTGACGGGAAGTAATTTTAAAATGCAAATATAAAAACCTCTACACCAATTTACATGTTTTCTTATGGGCAAAAAATGGGGCAAAAAGGGGCCAAAATAGCCCTTCAAAATAGGAATTGCGACAGTTTTTATTTATTTTTTATTTTTAATGGGTGGTTTTGCCCCTTTTCGGCCCCATACGAGTGTGATAATTATAATGCACTTCTTAATGAGATACAAACTTGAAATTTCGCAGAATTATGGGTTTTTAGTTACAACAGATGGAAAAAATCTGAGAGTGTAATAACTCATAATGTTAGGGGCTGTTTTGCTCCATTATTCCCCTACACGAGGATTAAAATTATATGGAATTTCTAAATGAGCTACACACTCCAAATTTGACATGGTTATATGATTATGTACAACATCGATTGGGAATAATTTGAATTTGTAAAAATGCTAAAATTTGAAAATGCTTGCAGAATGCAAGCACATAACAACTAGTATATATATATATATATATAGAAGGATACAAAATTATGAGGCACTTCCAGATGTGCCAGAAACTTTAAATTTTTGTAGGATTATAGGTTTTTGGTCACAGCCGAAGGAAATAATCCGAAACAGGCGAATTTCCTATTTTGAGGGGATATTTTGGCCCCTTTTGCCCCATTTTTTGCCCATAAGAAAACATGTAAATTGGTGCATAGGTTTTTATATTTGCATTTTAAAATTACTTCCCGTCAAGATACGAACTCGAGGCTTAAACTGTCGGATAGGTTATAAATAGTAGTTTCTTATTTTTGAAGACAGAATTCAAATCCGAGTAGAATTAGCGTAATTTTATAGTTTTTATCGCAAGAAATTGCTAATTTTTCTGGGTCTAACAATAGGCTTCCTTGGTAACAAGCTCTATCCTTTCATATGGGTAAGCTTTTAATGGGAATCAGAGGCTTATATTTTAATGCTGTTTATGTTAAACTACACCTAATGAAGGAAATCTGATATTGATATTATCCTAATTTTTGGGTCTGTTTTGCCCTATTATTGCCCCATTCGAGAACAGAAAACACGATGCAGCTGCATAGGAGCCAGAGAGTTTAAATTTGGCACGGTTATAGAATTTTCATGGCAAACTAAGATAAAATTCTAAAATTGCAAAAATTCCTTTTTTTAATGTGTGGTTTTGCCCCTTGCATTCAGCAAGCATTTTCAAATTTTAGCATTTTTACAAATTCAAATTATTCCCAATCGATGTTGTACATAATCATATAACCCTGTCAAATTTGGAGTTTGTAGCTCATTTAGAAATGCCATATAATTTTAATCCTCGTGTAGGGCAATAATGGAGCAAAACAGCCCCTAACATTATGAATTTTTACATTCTAAGATTTTTTCCATCTGTTGTAACTAAAAACCCATAATTCTGCCAAATCTCAAGTTTGTATCTCTTTAAGAAGTGCCTTATAATTATCACAGTTGTATGGGTCCAAAAAGGGGCAAAACCACCCAATAAAAATTGGAATTATTGCAATTTTACAATTTTATCTTAGTTTGCCTTGAAAATTCTATAACCGTGCCAAATTTCAACTCTCTGGCTCCTATGCAGCTGCATCGTCTTTTTTGCTCTAGAATGGGGCAGTAATGGGGCAAAAAAGGCCCCAAAATTAGGATAATATCAATATCAGATTTCCTTCATTAGGTGTAGTTTAACATTAACAGCATTAAAATATAAGCCTCTGATTCCCATTAAAAGCTAACCCATATGAAAGGATAGAGCTTGTTACCAAGGAAGCCTATTGTTAGACCCAGAAAAATTAGCAGTTTTTTGCAATAAAAACTGTAAAATTACGTTAATTCCAATCCGATTTGAATTCTGTCTTCAAAAATAAGAAACTGCAATTTATATCCTATCCGACAGTTTCAGTCACGAGTTCGTATCTTGATGGGAAGTAATTTTCAAATGTAAATATAAAAACCTCTGCACCAATTTACATGCTTTCTTATGGGCAAAAAATGGGGGAAAAAGGTGCCAAAAAAGTCCCTCAAAATAGGAATTTCGAGAGTTTCGGATTTTTTCCTCTGGTTTTGACAAAAACCTATAATCCTACCAAATTTCAAGTTTCTAGCACATCTGGAAGTGCCTCATAATTTTGTATCCTCCTATATATATATCTATATATATATATATATATATATATATATCATGTGTAAGAAGCATCTATATATTATAGATATCATGTGTAAGAAGCATCTATATATTATAGATATATAGGAGGATACAAAATTAAGAGGCACTTCCAGATGTGCTAGAAACTTGAAATTTGGTAGGAATATACCTTCTTGGTCACAACCAAAGGAAAAAATCCGAAACTGGCGAAATTCCTATTATGAGGGGCTATTTTGGCCCCTTTTTGCCCCATTTTTTGCCCATAAGAAAACGTGAATTGGTGTAGAGGTTTTTATATTTGCATTTTAAAATTACTTCCCGTCAAGATACAAACTCGAGACTTCAATTGTAGTTTCTTATTTTTGAAGACGGAATGCAAATCCGAGTAGAATTAGCGTAAGTTTATAGTTTTTATCGCAAAAAATTGCTAATTTTTCTAGGTCTAACAATAGGCTTCCTTAGTAACAAGCTCTATCCTTTCATATGGGTAAGCTTTTAATGGGAATCAGAGGCTTATATTTTAATGCTGTTAATGTTAAACTACACCTAATGAAGGAAATCCGATATTGACATAGTCCTCATTTTTGGGGCTGTTTTGCCCCATTCGAGAACAAAAAAGGCGCTGCAACTGCATAGGACCCAGAGACTTGAAATTTGCCACGGTTATAGAAATTACTTTGCAACCTAAGATAAAATTACAAAATTACAAAAATTCTCATTTTTAAAGGGCGGTTTTGCCCCTTTTCGGCCCCATGCGAGAACAAAAAAGCGAGGCTGCTGCATAGGACCTAGAGACTTGAAATTTGCCACGATTATAGAATTTTCATGGCAAACTAACAAGGAGAGTAGGGAGGCTAGTACCCTCGGATTTTGTTCAAATTTCACATGGTGATAGCTGATGTGTTCCGATTTAACGTGTAACTTGCCGTTTGTGTGAATAGGCCTTGGTTGTCGAGATATCGCAGTTTGAATTTCGGCCGATTTCCGCGTGCGAGTTAAGACTCGTGAAAGTCGTTGCTAGGATAAGTACGCCGTAGCTGAGTTGGTAAGGCGTTGGGCTAGTAACCCAGACGTCCGGGGTTCGAGTCCCGGTTGTGGAATTTCTTTTTTTATTTTTATCTTTTTTAATCCTGAAAAAATGTACAATTCCCATTATTAATTTATTACGACTGTAAAAATTTTAATTGTACTATTTTTCTCGATTATAAGAATATATTTTTTATCTTATGGTTGCGATTCAGCAATCTTTTTAAATAAATTCTTACACTTTTTATTGCTACAAAATAATTTGCACCATTATTTTGTATTATACATCAATACCTTATAA
The DNA here is from genome assembly GCA_036926305.1 of Uropetala carovei. Lineage (NCBI taxonomy): Eukaryota > Metazoa > Arthropoda > Insecta > Odonata > Petaluridae > Uropetala > Uropetala carovei. Next base: position 2,872,434 of record JAXCHB010000053.1, on the reverse strand, counting down.
ATTAATTATTCAGATTCTTCTTTTGAAAAAAATCTGTCATGCGTGCCGACAAAGTGGGGGATGAAAATTGTCATAAAAACAAAGCACAAATGCTTCTGGCACCAGGAACACACAACAAACGCAACATTTTCGCATTCACATTTCCTCTTACGCAGGCTATCGTGGAAACAAACTTCATTTACGTTCATAAAAACACACCTTGTCGTCGTTAATTTTGACGCAAACCACGCATATTTAATCATGTCTTCGAAAATGGGTGCACGCAACTGGTGATGAATGATGGAGTGAATTTTCAATGCGTCGTCTCTTGTATTAATCTGACTATTCTCTCGCAATAAATACGTACTGTTTTGCAGGCGCTTTATGAAATTTTTGATTTGCCTGAAAAAATAGACGTCGCGCGGTTGGCAGAAAGGCATACAACCCAGCGGAATTATCTTTACTGGATCTTCAATTTTCGAAGTACTTGGATCGACTTCCAAAACTACAGGAAAAATTTTTCCCAGCGTGTGCGTCCTGCTTTTTCAAAAGAAGAATCTGAATAATTAATTTATAAGGTATTGATGTATAATACAAAATAATGGTGCAAATTATTTTGTAGCAATAAAAAGTGTAAGAATTTATTTAAAAAGATTGCTGAATCGCAACCATAAGATAAAAAATATATTCTTATAATCGAGAAAAATAGTACAATTAAAATTTTTACAGCCGTAATAAATTAATAATGGGAATTGTACATTTTTTCAGGATTAAAAAAGATAAAAATAAAAAAAGAAATTCCACAACCGGGACTCGAACCCCAGACGTCTGGGTTACTAGCCCAACGCCTTACCAACTCAGCTACGGCCTACTTATCCTAGCAACGACTTTCACGAGTCTTAACTCGCACGCGGAAATCGGCCGAAATTCAAACTGCGATATCTCGACAACCAAGGCCTTTTCACACAAATGGCATGTTACACGTTAAATCGGAACACATCAGCTATCACCATGTGAAATTTGAACAAAATCCGAGGGTACTAGCCTCCCTACTCTCCTTGTAAGATAAAATTGTAAAATTGTAAAATTGCAAAAATTCCTATTTTTATTGTTTGGTTTTCCCTTTTTCGGCCCCATACGATTGTGATAATTATAAGACACTTCTTAATGAGATACAAACTTGAAATTTGGCAGAATTATGGGTTTTTAGTTACAACAGATGGAAAAAATCTGAAACTGTAATAATTCTTAATGTTAGGGGCTGTTTTGCTCCATTATTGCTCCATACGAGGATTAAAATTATAAGGCACTTCTAAATTAACACCAAACTCCAAATTTGATATGGTTATATCATTATGTACAACATCTCTTGGGAATAATTTGAATTTGTAAAAATGCTAAAATTTGAAAATGCTTGCAGAATGCAAGCACATAACAACTAGTATATATATATACTAGTTAATGTGTGCTTGCATTCTGCAAACATTTTTAAAGTTTAGCATATTTCCAATTTAAATATAATCCCAATGAATTTTGTGCAAAATCATATAACTCTATCAAATTTCAACTTTGTAGCTCAGTTAGAAGTGCATTATAATTTTATTCGTCGCATAGGACAATTATTTGGCAAAACGGTCGGTAAGATTTCGAATTTTAACGATATTGGATTTCGTCTTTCTGTTGTAACTAAATATGCATAATTTTGCTAAATTTCATGTATGTATCTAATTAGGAATTGCCATGTCATTTTCACCATAGTATGGGTCATATATAGGGCAATACGGCACTTAAAATTTGCAATTTTTGCAGTGTTTTATTTTAAATTCAGTTACAGTAAAATTTTTACAACCAGGCCAGATTTCAAGTCTCTACGTCATATGGATCTGCCTCATAATTTTTCTTCTCGTATGGAGCAATAGTGGGGCAAAATAGCCCCAAAAATAGGGATTATTACAATATCGGATTTCCTTCATTAGACATAGTTTAACATTAAAGGCATTAAAATGTATGCCTCTGATTCCCATTAAAAGCTTACCCATATGAAAGCATTAAACCTGTTGCTAGGAAGCCTATTGTTAGAGCAAGTAAAAATTACAACTTTTTTGCGATAAAAACTATAAATTTATGCTAATTCCACTCGGATTTGAATTCTGCCTTCAAAAATAAGAAACTACAATTCATATCCTATCCGACAGTTCAAGCCTCGAGTTCGTATCTTGACGGGAAGTAATTTTAAAATGCAAATATAAAAACCTCTACACCAATTCACATGTTTTCTTATGGGCAAAAAATGGGGCAAAAAGGGGCCAAAATAGCCCCTCATAATAGGAATTTCGCCAGTTTCGGATTTTTTCCTTTGGTTGTGACCAAGAAGGTATATTCCTACCAAATTTCAAGTTTCTAGCACATCTGGAAGTGCCTCTTAATTTTGTATCCTCCTATATATCTATAATATATAGATGCTTCTTACACATGATATCTATAATATATAGATGCTTCTTACACATGATATATATATATATATATATATATATAGATATATATATAGGAGGATACAAAATTATGAGGCACTTCCAGATGTGCTAGAAACTTGAAATTTGGTAGGATTATAGGTTTTTGTCAAAACCAGAGGAAAAAATCCGAAACTCTCGAAATTCCTATTTTGAGGGACTTTTTTGGCACCTTTTTCCCCCATTTTTTGCCCATAAGAAAGCATGTAAATTGGTGCAGAGGTTTTTATATTTACATTTGAAAATTACTTCCCATCAAGATACGAACTCGTGACTGAAACTGTCGGATAGGATATAAATTGCAGTTTCTTATTTTTGAAGACAGAATTCAAATCGGATTGGAATTAACGTAATTTTACAGTTTTTATTGCAAAAAACTGCTAATTTTTCTGGGTCTAACAATAGGCTTCCTTGGTAACAAGCTCTATCCTTTCATATGGGTAAGCTTTTAATGGGAATCAGAGGCTTATATTTTAATGCTGTTAATGTTAAACTACACCTAATGAAGGAAATCCGATATTGATATAATCCTCATTTTTGGGGCTGTTTTACCCCATTATTGCCCCATTCGAGAACAAAAAAGGCGATGCAACTGCATAGGACCCAGAGACTTGAAATTTGGCACAGTTATAGAAATTTCATTGCAACCTAAGATGAAATTATAAAATTACAAAAATTCTCATTTTTAAAGGGCGGTTTTGCCCCTTTTCGGACCCATGCGAGAACAAAAAATGCGATGCAACTGCATAGGACCCAGAGACTTGAAATTTGGCACGATTATAGAATTTTCACGGCAAACTAAGATGAAATTATAAAATTACAAAAATTCTCATTTTTAAAGGGCGGTTTTGCCCCTTTTCGGACCCATGCGAGAACAAAAAATGCGATGCAACTGCATAGGACCCAGAGACTTGAAATTTGGCACGATTATAGAATTTTCACGGCAAACTAAGATAAAATTGCAAAATTGCAAAAATTTCTATTTATAATGTGTGGTTTTGCCCCTTTTGGCCCCATACGAGTGTGATAATTATAAGGCACTAAATGATCTATGAAGCTGAAATTTTTTCCATTGGTAGAATTTGCCATATAATGGAAACGGGATTATAGAAATTTGTAAATTTTTATTTGTTCGACCGTAATAATCTCTTACATGTTAAACAAATTGACTAATGTTTATGTACTTTCTGAAGAGCAAGGAAGCTGAAAATTTTAAGAAAGTTAGGGAGTAATGTTCCGGTGAAAATTAACATTATAATTTTGTTAAAGTTTATTATTGTGGCTGTTAAAAATTCAAAAATTTTAAACAATTAAATTTATATAAATGCACTTCTAGGGGTGCTACATCAATAAAATTTCGGATAAATGTAACATATGCTAAAAACCTATAAATGATTTATAATTATAAATTGAGGGGTTGTTTTAACCTCAAAATTTTTCAATAAGGAAATCGATAAAGAGGTCCAAACTTTTCCGTTTCAAAATTATTTTTCCTCTCCTAATGCTTGCAGAATGCAAGCACACATTACCTAGTATATATATATATATCTATAATATATAGATGCTTCTTACACATGATATATATATATATATATATCATATGTATAGGAGGATACAAAATTATGAGGCACTTCCAGATGTGGTAGAAAGTTGAAATTTGGTAGGATTATAGGTTTTTGTCAAAACCAGACGAAAAAATCCGAAACTCTTGAAATTCCTATTTTGAGGGACTTTTTTGGCACCTTTTTCCCTTATTTTTTGCCCATAATAAAGCATGTAAATTGGTGTAGAGGTTTTTATATTAGCATTGTGGCGGTACAGGTTCAACCTGTAGCACTGTTGGCCACATTAAAGCATTGGTTGCAAAATTGAATAGGATTTTGGGCGCCCCGAAGACGAAGGAGAAATCGACGTCAGCGTGACCTTCCAGGTTCGTGGCCTGCGAGTCACATTGCCGGAAGGGGGAGTGAAAAACGCAGTGCATCACCCGCGCCCTATATAAGAAGGCGTCTCCGACGCCTAAGAGAGACTTCACCTGGGTCGCGTCGGTGCAACAGTTCGAGTCAGTGGTATAATTTTTACAAAGAGTGCTTCAAGTCGTCGGCGGACGAAGAAATACGCAACCTAGAGGACTCCTGTTCGTAAACGGAGGAGCAAGTACGCTGTGGACTGGTCTTGAGTTTTAATCTCAAAATTTGAGGACTATAAGGTTTTCTGGAATTACTTTTGTTGAAGAACTTTATATACCTTTTGTTTAAGAAACTAGAGTCTACATAATTAGTGGTGTATTATTAGATAATACGTGTGTGATCTTTAAAAATGTTTGTGAATTAAAAACAATAACTTTGGAATGTGAACTAAATGATTGTGACTTGGGTTGTTCTTGAACCATCTTGTGCACTTGCGACACGCTCGGCTCCGAACCTTGTAAATTAAATCGAAGCGAAAAATTTCACCTTTTCCGTTACATTGGCGCCCAACGTGGGGCCCGACTGTACGTGAGTGCATAAGTTTAAGTGAGAACGATTAGATAATTAATTTGAGTGACGTGTAATTAGGAGTTTTTCATAAAGTGTAAATTTTGTTGTTGTAAAATGGCTGAAAAAGACGCTTTCCGGTCGTATAGAGAAAAAAAAAGGGACTCGGACGAGGAATCAGATGTAGGGACATTGTTTCGCACAGCCCTATCTTTTACTCCAGATAAGTGTGAGGGCCCGGAATTAGGAACGGTGTCGGGTGCTAGTTCTAAAGCCGTTACCCCGAATACGACGGAAGAAGGGTCGAATTCTGATAGCCCCGATTTAAAAAGTTTTATGTGGACAATAATGGAACAACTTCGGGAAATGAAGGCTGAAATTAATTCAGGGACAAAAGAAACTAACTTAAATGTCGCCAAAATGAGCTGCGAGATAAACGGAAACCTAGGGAGATTGAATAGGCGACTCGATGACCTCGAGCGAACTACCGCGGAACGCTTGATGGAACAGAAAGAAAAATGTATCCGCTCTCAAGAAACTCTTAGGGTAGAATTGGAAGCCAAGTACGACCAGATGATTGCCTCTTCCTCGTTAAAATTGGAAGAGATGGGTCGAACCGTAGAGGGACGTTTAGTTCAAACTGTGGGAATAATTGCTGAAAATCAGTCAGAAATAATGGAGCTTAGGGCCCAAGCTGAGGAATCGAAGAAGAGGTTAGATGTTATGCAGTCGAAAAACTTTCTGAATAATTTCGCCATGGGTTCCGCAATACCGAATAATTGCGTCTCCAAACCAAAATATAGGGGTCGTCAGTTTGAGCACCCGGTTCAATTCATCACTCAAGCAGAGAGTTACTTCGAGTTATATGGGATACCCCCTTTCCAACAGGTCATGATTGCCTTGCAAATGTTAGAAGGCGACGCGGAGTTGTGGGTGAAGAGCCTGAGGGAGAAAAACATTCTTCTTATTTATTCAACCGTGCGTCACCCGCAGTCAAACCCAACGGAAAGAATAATGAGAGAAATTTCTCGCGTATTTCGAGTCTACTGCAGGGATCATCAGGACTGGGTAAACTTTATTCCGAAACTGAATATGTGGTTTAATCATACGTACCACGAGAGCATAGGGATGACCCCTTTGGAAGCTCATTTCGGAACAAAACCGGAACGAGATTTCGGACAAATCGTGCCGTTACCGCGAATTCCTGCGTTAAGAGACACATCGAGACAGCGCATTGTGCTTCGGAATTTAGAAAGGGCAGGAAACAAAAGACGGGGAAGACAGAAATCGAAAGTCCATAATTTCAAGGCCAGTGATCGTGTGTTGTTAAGGACGCCGCGTGTATCAGACACGAAACTAGGTTTATTTGCAAAGTTTTTCTATTTATACAAGGGTCCGTATATGGTGACTCGAATACAGGAACCTAATGTGTGTGTATTGGTGAACGACAAGGGAGAAGAAGTGGGGAAATATAACTTTTATAACTTAAAACCCTTCTTTAATTAAGTTAGGGCTGTATGTGTTGCTTTAGAATTAGGTGCATCAGTATGAGTTTTCTTTTGATTGTGTTTATGTTTTGGGTAGGGGAGTTATCAGTGTTTGTGTTAGGGAGAAGCATTCCCTCAACTATCCCTTACTTTGCGGATGGCTGAATAAGTCGTGAGTTCACCTCGGCAGTGATTCCCCCAAACCCTTCATCCCTCTTCGTAAGAAGGACACGGGAATTGCGGCCTTCGCCGACCGATGCAGCAGTATAGAGGCGCCATCCGACACGCAACGTGTGGGACGGGCTATGACCTGCACGGGAGGCTCTCTATCCTCCAAATCCACCACATATTTCTTGCTGATTGCCGAGGACTATCGGTGTTTCCCAAGGACGAAAATTGCAGCTGATGTTTATGTTTTCAAGATACGTTTTGTTTATTTTGTTTGTCGAACGTTATTGCGTTGAAGAAAAAAATCTCCCACTGCTCGATTTTTTTTATTTTTACAGGAGGGGTATGTGGCGGTACAGGTTCAACCTGTAGCACTGTTGGCCACATTAAAGCCTTGGTTGCAAAATTGAATAGGATTTTGGGCGCCCCGAAGACGAAGGAGAAATCGACGTCAGCGTGACCTTCCAGGTTCGTGGCCTGCGAGTCACGTTGCCGGAAGGGGGAGTGGAAAACGCAGTGCATCACCCGCGCCCTATATAAGAAGGCGTCTCCGACGCCTAAGAGAGACTTCACCTGGGTCGCGTCGGTGCAACAGTTCGAGTCAGTGGTATAATTTTTACAAAGAGTGCTTCAAGTCGTCGGCGGACGAAGAAATACGCAACCTAGAGGACTCCTGTTCGTAAACGGAGGAGCAAGTATGCTGTGGACTGGTCTTGAGTTTTAATCTCAAAATTTGAGGACTATAAGGTTTTCTGGAATTACTTTTGTTGAAGAACTTTATATACCTTTTGTTTAAGAAACTAGAGTCTACATAATTAGTGGTGTATTATTAGATAATACGTGTGTGATCTTTAAAAATGTTTGTGAATTAAAAACAATAACTTTGGAATGTGAACTAAATGATTGTGACTTGGGTTGTTCTTGAACCATCTTGTGCACTTGCGACACGCTCGGCTCCGAACCTTGTAAATTAAATCGAAGCGAAAAATTTCACCTTTTCCGTTACAGCATTTTAAAATTACTTCCCGTGAAGATACGAACTCGAGACTTAAACTGTCGCATAGGATATAAATTGTAGTTTCTTATTTTTGAAGTCAGAATTCAAATCCGAGTAGAATTAACGTAAATTTATAGTTTTTATCTCAAAAAAGTAGTAATTTTTCTGGGTCTTACAATAGGTTTCCTTGGTAACAAGCTCTATCCTTTCATATGGGTAAGCTTTTAATGGGAATCAGAGGCTTATATTTTAATGCTGTTAATGTTAAACTACACCTAATGAAGGAAAATTACAAAATTACAAAAATTCTCATTTTTAAAGGGCGGTTTTGCCCCTTTTCGGCCCCATGCGAGAACAAAAAATGCAAGGCAGCTGCATAGGACCTAGAGACATGAAATTTGCCACGATTATAGAATTTTCATGGCAAACTAAGATAAAATTGTAAAATTGCAAAAATTCCTATTTTTAATATTTGGTTTTGCCCTTTTTCGGCCCCATACGAGTGTGATAATTATAAGGCACTTCATAATGAGATACAAACTTGAAATTTGGCAGAATTATGGGTTTTTAGTTACAACAGATTGAAAAAATCTGAGACTGTAATAATTCTTAATGTTAGGGGCTGTTTTGCTCCATTATTGCTCCATACGAGGATTAAAATTATAAGGCACTTCTAAATGAGCAACAAACTCCAAATTTGACATGGTTATATCATTATGTACAACATCGCTTGGGAATAATTTGAATTTGTAAAAATGCTAAAATTTGAAAATGCTTGCAGAATGCAAGCACATAACAACTAGTATATATATATATATATATATATATCATGTGTAAGAAGCGTCTATATATTATAGATATCATGTGTAAGAAGCGTCTATATAGTATAGATATATATCATGTGTAAGAAGCGTCTATATATATATAGATATTTGTGTTTTAACTAGTAAAACATATTTGACATTAATGAACTGCCGTTTAGTCTTTCAATTTTAGATAACCCCCATTTAATGTATTACTCGATTTAAGGTACAAAAAACTTGTCCTCGACGCGAACATTAAATGGGGGTTCCACTGTATTTTCGGGATCTTACGCGGGCCGGATTGATTCAATAAGCGGGCCATATGTTTGACACCCCTGCCATATAGTATGCCAGGGGCAGGTGCAGAAACTTCTCAAGGGAGGGGGCGATTACCCCTCCCCCATTGAATCTGCCCCTGCCAACAACCCTATATTTTGAAAATCCCTACCTCTATCAGAGTCTTTCTTTCCCTTGCCATACAGCATGGGCCGATAGATTGGCCTACTGGCAGTAAAAGGGTTAAAATGTGTATACAATGCGACATTATGCTTTACATGGGGTAATGCGGCATAGTCGGCTACTTTGTGTTAACCGCACTGAAAAGTATGGTTATATTACCCTTGATGCAACATTGACTTCATAATACATGTTAACCATATTTCATATTAAATGAATTTTATACAATAGAATGCATACCCTTTTTGAAGGGGAATGATATCTACTTTATATAAATGAGAACTTTGTATAAACCGGTTTTGTATTAATGACATTTTCCTGTATACGCAGTGCTCGAAATGAGCTGGAATGCACTGGAATGCAACTCCGGCTTGTCACATGTGCTGATGATACTGTTCCATTTCGTCAGACATTTAGAAATACCGTTCCTTATAACAGCATTCCATTTCATAAAAATTTCTGTTCCACTATCAATACAAGTTTTTTGGTAGTAAATGTCAATAGAATCAATACTGTGTTACATCACGTTATAACCTCGTCCCTAATCAGCCGTTTCTCTAATTTCTCACTCAAATTAAAATTTTCATAAATAGCATTTCTTTTGCAAAATTTGTAATTAAAAAAAATTATTATAATTAGGCGGGGGCGGGGGCGATTGCTCCCTCTGTCCCACCATGGATCTGCCATCAATATGTGCACAATATTTAGCTTTTAAGTTGTGGCGTTTTTCCCTGCCCTCAGGACTTTGTCCAAAATCCCAAGGGACTTTGTCGATCGACACACCTCAGGATTCTGGACTAAGGCCGGCGAGAGAAAACAAGGCAGAACTAATCGCCTCTCCGCTAGACGCCGCTCTGCTGAGAATCCGCGGACTTTTCTGGACGTCTGAATATATATGCCGAAATGTGTGACCTCCCTCCAGTCCCCTTCCAGTTCAACGAACTTTAACCCCTCAAGCGCGCAGGACATTTAACTATAATACGTCACGCAGGTCGGAAGAGATTTAGGGAAATTCGCAGTTTTTGCACGAAATCATATAAAAATTCGTAACTTATTAGATATTTATGGAATTTGACTGAAATTTTTTGAGGTTTTATGTAAAACTATGTATATTTACCTATGTTTTTCACACCGTCTTAGTTATTATTATTCGCGTGAAATACCTCTATGAATTCTTTCACTCAATCACGGAAGCCATTTACTCAGTTTTTCTTTATTCAAAGTTTACGGAGTACTTCACATCTACTGTTTTATCTTGGATTTCAACTTCTTCCCCGTAAGTTTTTCAGAAAAAAAACTTTCGAATAAGGATTCTTACCCCTAAGCGCCGTCCTGTGTACTGGGTACGCCACAGAGATTGCTAGCTTTCTTTATTTTTTTGACAAAGTAAATTTTCTTAAAAATGGGTAACCTTCATAATTTTAAAAGAGGAACCTTTGGCCTACCTATTCAAAACTATTGCCATGGTCTTGTTTACATTAGCTGAGACAAGGGGCGAATGAAACACAGTATCCTTCCCCGTGTATACAAGAAATGACCATAAGTAGCCAGTACTTGCATCACAGAGCTCGAAGGTCTTGATTCCGAACTAGGAGGACTTCAGAGGGAGATACTGCTTGAAAGATAGACGGCCCTTCCACAATGTTAGGGACTCGTCTATTGAAATTTCCCGTTTCTGTAAAAAAATTCCTTGAATTTTTCGTTCAGATGTTCAGTAATCGGAAATATTTTTTGTAGCTTTGGAGGACCACGGTAATTATTCTTTTCTTCGTTATTATTGAAATGCAAAAATTTGCAAATAAGCTCAAATCGATCCCTAGTGATGACATCGCCGAAGCCTGGTGTGGATAGAACTCTTTTCGTCGAAAAATAGGAACGAAGCGTGGGCTTCTGCACAATTCCCATCAACATAAAAATTCCCAAAACAGTGCACATTTCCTCCACGGTAACTGGTTTCCACGATAAAACTCATGATTTCATCGAAAATGTACGCTCACTTGCTTTGATGTATTGGTCAGCATATCGGTTGGTTTCATTTACTATGGCACTAACAAATTCCTCATCGAAAAACAATTGAAAAGTACCTACAATGTCAGTCAAACCCTTAGATGCCTTTTGAGGTCCGTAACCACCAATGAAATTCTCCTTTCGTCCTACGTAATTCTCCGTGCCCTCCCAGAAGTAGTTTTCTACATTATCCTCCTCATGATCACTATAATTATGTGTCAGTGAATCAATTTGAGTACGTTCATCCAAATGATTCTATCACTGTCCAAACTCACGCTTTCTTCCGAATCACTTCCAAGTAGGACTTCCGTCTCCTTGTCAGCACTCGGTATTGCTTGACTATTTTCACGGGTTGAGCACATGATTACTCCTAGTATTTTGAAAATAAGTAAGCAAGTAAACGTAAAATTTACCACAGTAAAGAAAGGCGAACAAAACCTGCCTCCGCACAGTGCAAGGTTTCACTCAGACTGATTTTTTCAGAGCGACGAGAGAACATTTTCCGCGCGATACAAGCGCCAGCATATTTCCCACGCTTGCCATATCGCAAATATCTTGGAAATACAAAAGATAAATACAAAATATGATCCTCTAGTCTGTCTCACTCTAGCTATATTCCCTCACGAAATACTAAACCAAGCACATGGCCCAGACCTCCTCTCTCTCCCTCTCAAAGTGATGACACAATATAAAAACGTCTGAAGAGCGGGATAGATGTCTGATAGCAGACAAATGGGGCCTATATCCTCTTCTTACACCTCACAGTTGCTTTCGTGCAAAGTTTTCGTTGAATAGGGGCTTTTTTAGAAGCCAAAATTCCCCAATTCTCCTATCTACGTGAAAATTTAATCACAAAACTTAACGTATAATAAAAGTAAAAAGAAGGAGAGTAAAAATTACAGAATTAAGCAGAATAGGAAGGCTAAAGGTTCCTCTTTTAAAATATATAAAGGTTATCCATATCTAAGAAAATTTACTGTGTAAAAAAATAAAGAAAGCTAGCGACCTCCACGCCGTTCCCAGTACGCATGACGACCGCATGTGGAGTTTCCGTCCGACGTTCCCAGTACGCATGACGACGCTGACGGGTTAATTACGGCCGAACGAATAAAAATTTTGAAATTTCTATTATCCTGTTTTCATTATCTGCCAAATTCTACCAATAGAAATAATTTCAGCTTCATAGCACATTTAGAAGTACCTATACCATGAAATGTTCATAAAATAGTTTATAATTTTTAACAGCCAAGAAAATAAACATTGTTGTAATTTTTCAATTTTCCTCTGATTATTTTTTTCGATTCATCTATGTAATCAATTTCAGCTCTCCAACTATTGTATCTCCTATATATATCATTCTATAAGCACTCTTCTTACAGAGGAGGAGGATATAAGATACAAGTGAATGTGTGCTTGCATTCTGCAAGCATTTATCTAATCTTTTTATAAAGAGAAGAGCTGACAAATAAATTCTAAATGCAAAAGCGCCCTGCACTAATTTCAATGCTTTCCTTATGGGAAATAATCGCAAATTTAAGGCTATCTGGAATCGAACCGATGACACCTATGCAGGATTTTGTCAAATACTTTGGAGACATACTCATGACATCTACAAACCCTGAAAATATCATCTATTTATTCCTCTTAGTTTCGTCTATATGAAGAAATTCATATTTTCCATGCTTTCTTATGGGAGATATACCGGGTCATCTGGTTTCGAACCCAGGAAACTTTCGGTAAAAGTGACAACGGCTCCCTATAGATTTCGTGGATATCTAACAACTCTCCAAGTATGAATGCTCTATCTTATCGCAAAGTGCCCGAAATTAATTTTCAAAAATGCTGCAATGCTTTTCTTATGGGAAAAAATGGAAATTTCTGGAGTTGATCCCACGACACTAAGGTATGAGATCTCAATTTTTCTGGCAGTCTCTCCATCAAATCTACAATTTTTGAAAATTTCAGTTCTCCATCTATTGTAGTTAGGGCCAGACATTAGTATCCTCCTATATCCTATCATTCTATAAGCACTATTCTTACAGAGGAGGAGGATATAGCATACTATACCCGTTTTCTACTTTTATGAAGCTTCACCTTGGCGCAGCGAATAGCCAATCAGAGCGTTTTCCCCTTCCACCACCATTTGAAGTTTTCGCGAGGTGTGGGAAAGCAGTACACTCTTGCTAGATATCCTTGAGGAAAGTCGCATGTGAACGCTAAGGTGTAAATGCGGTAGATCTGGCAACACAGTCGAGCTCGGAGCGATGTGAACAGCACGATGGCGAGAGACCGACTGACTTTCTCTGCTCCACATCGACAGTCTCTCGAGCTTTCATTGGCTGCAGCAGTAGGCATACAACTAGGATTTTTAAGGCCAAGCTTCATAAGAGTAGAAAAAGGATACAGTGAAGGTGTGCTTGCATTCTGCAAGCATTTTCTCTCACCTTAAAGTAAAAATAAAAGCCGAAAAATAATTTCAATGCATACGTAAGTTTGCATCTCGGCTCCTAATTACGTGTTTCTCTTTTTTGAAAATATTGGGGTATAAACAACCCCTAAAATTTATAATTATACAACATTTATAGGTTTTTAGCATTTGTTATGAATACCTCACACTTAAGCAAAATTTCATCAATATAGCACGTCTAGAAGTGCATTTATATGAATTTCATTGTTTAAAATTTCTGAATTTTTAACAGCCGCAATAATAAATATTTCTAAAATATTCAATGTTATATCTATATCTATCTATATCTACAGTTCACCCTGCAAGCCACAGCAATGGTGTGTGGCAGGGGGTGCAATAGCACCAAGGTGAAGTGCATAATAATGTATAGTATCACTCTATGTCGGCTGATTTCTTTTCGTAACTTCTGTTCTACTCAGCTATCGTTCTAGGGAAAAACAAGCCTTTATACCTCTCAGTCCTATAGGCTATCTCTCTTATTTTACGAGGATGGTCTATTCTACCAATATAAGTTGGCGCTCTTATTATTTCTTCGACATCGCTGGAGAATATATGTATTCTAAATCTTTCAAGAAGTTTTAACCTAGAGCGTGATCGGCGCTCAGTTAGTGATTCCCATCCTAAGTCCTGTATCAAGGCTGTAACACTTTTGTTTCTATCGTAACAATTTTTGACGAATCTAACGGCTTTTCGCTGCACTCTTTCTGACTCTGAGATTGATCCTTTCTCGTACGGATCCCATATGCTCGACGCGTACTCTAATAGCGGTCTTACTAACGAGAAGTAACATGTCTCTTTGACTTTTTCCTCACTTTTACCTACTATACGTTTGATGAATCCTAGTTTCTGTTTAGCCTTCCCGCATATATTTCGTATGTGCATATCCCACGAGAGGTTGCTTGTTAAAGTAACGCCTAAGTATTTCACGGAATCGCCTAGTTTTAGCTGGACGCCTTCAACAGTGTAATTCGTCGTGACAATGTTTTTGTTTTCCCAGAATCTCATAAAGGAACACTTTCCTAAGTTCAATTCTAACTGCCACTCTTTACACCACTCGAGAATTGCATTTAAGTCGTCAGAAAGTAAGAATTGATCATTAGGACTGTTAATCTCTCTGTAAACTACTGTATCATCCGCGAATAACTTGATTTTACTTTTAATAACCTTATCTAAGTCGTTTATGTATAAAAGGAATAGTAGGGGGCCGATTACACTTCCCTGTGGAACGCCTGAGGCTACGCTGACTGAATCTGATTTAAATCCATCTATAACTACTATTTGTTCACGCTCATTAAGAAAGTCCCTGATCCACTCCATTATCTTTCGATTTATTCCAGAGTCATTTAATTTCTTCACTAACTTACTGTGCGGGACTTTATCGAAAGCCTTCTTGAAGTCGAGGAAAACCGCATCTAACTGAGTCTTACGGTCTCCTGATCTTAGTATATCGTGAACGAACAGAGCGAGCTGTGTTTCACAAGATCTCTTACCACCGGAACATTATTTCCTAACTTTGTTAAAATTTTCAACTTCCGCGATCTTCAGAAAGTACATAAACATGTCAATTTGTTTAAAATTTTGAGAATTTACTATGGCTGAACGAAGAACAATTTTAAAATTTCTATAATGCTGTTTTCACTATTTGGTAAATTCTAACTCTTGAAACAATTTTAGCTTCATTGCTCATTTAGAAGTACCTAAACCATGAAATATTAGTAAAATTGTTTATAATTTTTACCGGCCAAGCAAATAAACATTGTTGCAATTTTCTCAATTACTCCTCCGATTATTATTTTCAGTTCACCTACGTATTAAATTTCAGCTCTCCAGCTATTGTAGTTTGGGCCAGACATTAGTATCCTCCTATATATCATTCTATATCGACTCTTCTTACAGAGGCTATAGGATACTAGTGAATGTGTGCTTGCATTCTTCAAGCATTTTCTCTCACCCTAAACTAAAAGGTATGAGCAGACAAATAATTTTTAAACACAACAGTTTACACCTTCTTGCCGATATACGTGTTTCACCATTTGGTCAATATTGGGATAAAGACAACCCCTAAAATATATAATTATAAAACATTTATAATGTATTAGCATTTCTTAGAAATACCTCACATTTATATAAAATTTCATCGATATAGCACCTCTAGAAGTGCATTTATATGAATTTCATTGTTTAAATTTTATGAATTTTTAACAGCCACAATATCCAACTTTTGTGAAATTTTCAATGTTATTTACCACCGGAACATTATTTCCTAACATTGTTAAAATTTTCAGCTTCCTCGATCTAACAAAAGTACATAAACATTAGTTACTTTGTTTAAAATTTAATAATTTATTATGGCTGAAGAATAAAAATTTCAAAATTTCTATATTCCCGTTTTCATTATTTGGCAAATTCTACCTCTTGAAAAAATTTCAGCTTCATAGCTCATTTAGAAGTACCTAAACCCTGAAATTTTAGTAAAATTGTTTATAATTTTTTACGGCCAAGAAAATAAATATTGTTGCAATTTTGCATTTCCTCCTCTGATATTTTTTTTTGATTCACCTGTGTATTAAATTTCAGCTCTACAGCTATAGTAGTTTGGGCCAGACATTAGTATCCTCCTATATCCTATATATCATTCTATATCGACAGAGGATATATATAGGATACTATTGAAGGTGTGCTTGCATTCTGCAAGCATTTTCTCTCACCCTAAAGTAAAGAGTATAAGCAGACAAATAATTTTTAAACGCAACAGTTTGCACCTTTTTGGCGGTTTATGTGTTTTTCCTTATTATTAATATTGGGGTAAAAACAACCCCTAATATGTATAATTATAATATTTTCTTAGGTTTCCGACATTCGTTATGAATAACTCACATCCTATATCCTCGTCTGTCAGATCTGAGCTTATAGTATAGATAGGAGGATACTAATGTCTGGCCCAAACTACAATAGTTAGGGAGCTGAAATTTAATACATAGGTGAATCTAAAAAAATAATCTGAGGAATAAATGTTAAATTGCAACAATGTTTATTTTCTTGGTCGTTAAAATTTATAAACTATTTTACTAACATTTCATAGTTTAGGTACTTCTAAATGTGCTATGAAGATGAAATTTTTTCGATTGATAGAATTTGCCAAATGATGAAAATTTGATTATAGAAATTTGAAAATTTTTATTCGTTCGGCCGTAATAAATTCTAAAATATTAAACAAATTCACTAATGTTTATGTACTTTCGGTAGAGCCAGGAAGCTGAAAATTTTAACAAAGTTATGAAAGAATGATCCGGTGATAAATAACATTGAAAATTTCATGAAAGTTTTATATTGTGGCTGTTAAAAATTCATAAATTTTAAACAATGAAATTAATATAAATGAACTTCTAGAGGTGCTATATCCATGGAATTTTGCATAAATGTGAGGTATTCCTAAGAAATGCTAAAAACCTATAAATATTTAATAATTGTAAATTTTAGGGGTTGTTTTTACCCCAATATTTTCAAAACAGAAAAACACGTAATTCGGAACCGAGATGCGAACTTATGGATTGAAAATTATTTTTCGGCTTTTATTTTCACTTTAAGGTGAGAGAAAATGCTTGCAGAATGCAAGCACACATTTACTTGTATCCTATATATATATATCATATATCCTCCTCTGTAAGAAGAGTGCTTATAGAATGACTAGTAAAGATGTGGTTGCATTCTGCAAGCATTTTCTCTCACCCTAAAATGAAGAGTATGATCCGAAAAATAATCTTTAAACGCAACAGTTTACACCTTAAGTTTGTATCTTGGCTCCGAATTACATTTCTCCAAATTGAAAATATTGGGGTATAAGCAACCACTAAAATTGATAATTATAAAACATTGATAGGTTTTTAGCATTTGTTACAAATCCCTCACATTTATGCAAATTTTCATCAATATAGCACCTCTAGAAGTGCATTTATATGGATTTCATTGTTTAAATTTTTGAATTTTTAACACCCACAACAATAAATATTTCTAAAATTTTCAATGTTATTCACTACCAGAACATTATTTCCTAACTTTGTTAAAATTTTCCCCTTCCTGGATCTTCAGAAAGTACATTAGCATTAGTGAAATTTTTTAACATTTGAGAATTTATTACGGCCGAACGAATAATATATATATATGTATATATATGTATATATGTGTGTGTGTGTGTGTGTGTATGTATATATATGTGTGTGTGTGTATATATATTACACATGCATGCGCGCATACAAACACACACACACACATATATATATATAGTATATGTCTCTCCGTCGCTGAATAAGGGCGTCAGCCCGAAAGCTCTATTTGTGTCATTTTTGTTTTTGTGTTTTTCGTGTGTCCTCAGCACACCCAGCGGCTCTTCATTCTCTGTAAGTGCCCACTTGCATGCTCGACATCGTCGCAGGAAGGACTCACAGACTCGAGATAACTGCTGGGGGCTGCATCGGATGGTAGTAGCTGCATCTTCGATTGTCCTTACAAGTTCATCTCACGTCTGCACCTCACCCCTGTAGTCCATTTCTTTTAAACATCCCCAGAGATAGAATTCCATGTGTGTCAAGTCTGGAGAACGGGGTGGTCACTTTATAGGACCTCCTCGACCAATCCAGGATTGGGAGTATTTTTTGTTTAGCAGTGCGAGTACATTCCTGCTGTGATTCGCCGGAACCCCGTCCAGCTGTAGCAACATATGATTCCTCACACTGATAGGAACGTCTTCCAAGAGGATATGAAGCGTTTCTCGCAAGAACTGAGCATACAAATTACCATTCAGTCTGTGTGGTAACAGAAATGGACCGATCAGGTGATCATAACAATTCCAGCCCACATGTTCACACTGAACTCCTTCTGGAAGGACCTTCCTGCGATGATGTCGAGCGTGCATTAGAGCCGATGGAGGTCATTTCGAGCACCTGTTTTAAGGAGTTCTCGGCAAAAGAGAAACTATGTCTTCTGTGAGAGGAAATGCCTGTTTTCAGTCATTATTCCTTTTTAAGGAACATTTTTCAGATTCCGCACTTTGGCATTGCTTATAATCAAGGCCATGTTAAATTTAAATTTTATTCCGTGTTAAATTCAATCATAGTTGAAGTTTAATTGCTATTTATGTATCATTTTTTAACTTATTATGAAATAATTGTCTTAAACAATGTTATTAAATCGCTCAAGAAGATATTTCTTACTTGATGTGCATAACTTCAAACACAATTTCTCTGGAACTACTCCAATTAGAAAGTTGTTCGAGGCCTTTTTGGAAAGGCCATCCTGTGTAGAAGCCTTTTGATAACCACTTCTTTTCGCGTATCTCGATATTCTGAATTCTGAAAATTCAATTTTCAGGGGGGCATTTACGTTACATTTGTGGCGTTACCATAGGAGACAGCGCCAAATATGGTTGATGCAACTACTGTCAAGCATAGGTACAAGTCTAACATAACTTCGTACCAAGTTTCACCGCCTCTCATAGAACGGGGAAGATGCTATGGCATTGTTTCCAGGATACCGCATGGAGTGCCGAAAAAAATTTTTCAGTTGACATAGCCCCATAACCTAGGAGATTTGGACACATGCTTATAGGAACTTTTTTGCTTGAAATGACGTTCCCTACACGTGGGTGAAGTTATGCAGTAGTGTTTTGAAACATCCGTACATATACACACACGGATGCGAACACGAGTGCATGCACACGCACAAAAACATACGTGTGTGTGTGTATGTATATCAGAGCTGCAAACCACTTCAAAATTTGAAGTGGTTCGGTTCGCGGTTCGGTTCTAAATTTTTGGAAGTGGTTCGGTTCGTGGTTCAGTTCAGACGAGAATTTTGAGAAGTGGTTCGGTTTGCGGTTCGGTTCAAGTAAATTAATCATTTGAAATACTATTCAGAAATAATTTATCCAATATAAACATTACAAATTCAGTATCAATCTGTAAGTAAATCAATCAGCAGTCATTATTATTTTAAATGAAAGAAGAATTTATTTTTAAGAAAGGAAAAATTTATATTTTAAATATATTACAATCCCATCATCATCTTCATTTATTTATATTTAAAAAATGGTATTTATGATCCTAACATGATTTTTATGTTCAGTATTGTTTACATATCAATTAAAAATTCTCTGAATGGATTCACTTCAAATTCATTTACCAACATACACAATCATACATAATCAGAAAGAAAATTCGTCTCTAGCTTAAACCGCTATTTAGACTAACCCTGGATGGACGGACAAACCGAAAACACAAAAGTGTTTTAAAGAAATCATTAAAAATCAAAGAAAATTAGTTCCTCAGGCATTTTATTTCTTACCTGTAATACACATCATTTAGAGGAAAAAAGATTTATAACAAGGACCTTACCACCCATCTCCCAATATTTAACCTCTTTAGTTCTACCACCCAGACTTGCCTTTATTTTCCTTATTCCCACACACATACCCATTGCTGCATTGATAATTTCCTCCCTCCTCTCTCTGGGGTTCACCCTCTCTCCGTCTTCCACAAGACCTTTCTTTTTAGTCCTTCCCATCTTTTCCCAAACTCTCCCGAGATGGTCTTCCCCTCCAGCCTTTCCTTTCCCCTCCCCCTTTATCCTTTTACAACCTACCCCACGCAGTAACCTTCTGAGATAGGTTCCTCGTTTCCCTCCCCTCCATTCCTTTCCGTCTTACAAACTACCTTCCCTCTCCCCCTCTATCCATTTCTCTGTATATACTTTTTATTCTCATCATATCTGCACCTGACGATAGCATTGTAACATCGAAACCCAGGACATAAGAGAAATAAAAACAATGGAAGTTACAAAGCGTTATTCCTTTGGTTCATTTATAACAAATAAAAAAAAATGTTCGCTATATTTATCAAGATCCTAGGAAAATTCTTTTCCATATGCTCTTATTAAGATTTCCTTGATTGAATAATAGATTTAATTATTGAAGTAGACAGTTTCTTGCTTTCCAATGGCAATGATGCACGGCGTCTCAATTTTTCCAACTTTCAATATTAAATTTATGTAAATAAAATATTTTAATTAGGTAATTGGTCAAATAATATGGAATAAAATATTACTCCGAATGAATTTATGTTATGTAAAACTCTAATAAATTCGATTATTAATTCTTATGATATATAATAAATTCAAAAAGACACTTTTAGCTCGATTCCAAACATATTACATATTGCTAATTTTTTTCTTTTGCCACCTTAGAAAAGTAATCAAAAAACCAATATGATAGTAAAATTACGTTACAAGAATAATTTAAAATTAATCGACTGTTCGGGGCAGATTAGTCAATATACGAAGTGCGGACAGTTATGGTTCAAAACAAACGATTATAAAATATAGAGTGACCCTCTTTAAATAACACTAACATGTTAATTAATTTTATTTGTCTCAAATAAAGTTTACTAAAATATTATTAAAAATACACACTTTAGATAATTCAAGGAATTCTGCGGGAAATGAATGCATCCGATCCAAGGGATCTGCCGAAGCCCTCGCCTTTTTTTGCTGGAATATAAACCACCAAGTAATGGAAATACCTATCATAGAAGAAAACCACACGAGAGTTGGAAAAGGAATGATGTCGTTGAAAGCTCAAGCCCTTGAGAGCAACAATTTGAATTTTTCTGAAGAAAAGGATATGAGGAGAGTTAATGGTATTCTAAGAAAGACACAGCGGGGCATATTTTCTCAGGTCTGCTAATTACAATGCTGAAGGGGATGAAAGTGATGGTAAGGGCATGGATTTTTCTCTCGGCACGAAAGCAGATTACGGCTCCATTCTAGGTCTTTGTAAAATGACCCTTTTGCCTGCATTCAGATAAAGATCTTTCTATGTTCTGTTGGTCGGTTTCTGCATACAGTGGTTGACCCGGATATTGTCACAGTTGGTGTCCCCATAACCCTCACCATAAATGTCGTCTGTGGATAACAATAGTAACAGAGAGGAAAGAGATAGGCACTCTTTCCTTTGAAGCAAACCCGCTGGTTTTTCCAATGGAAATTGAGATCGAACCGAAACCGAACCACTTTCGGAAAAAAATGCGGTTCAGTTTTCGGTTCATTGAAAAATTAATGAGTGGTTTCGGTTCAGTTCGCGGTTCAGCAAAATGGCTGCGGTTCGGATCGGTTCAGCAGTTCTGTTTGGTTCGGTTTACAGCTCTGATGTATATATATAAATACTATGGAAGAGGAAAGGTATGTAAGGATGTTTAGGGCAACTAGGTGTTGAAGGAAATCCAGTGAACACTTACCAGAAGTAGAGCCGCTGGGATGTTGGAGAGACACATTTGTAGAGGTTAGAGCTTTTGGAACGAAGGCATCATCTCGAAAGCTCTAACCTCTACAAATGTGTCTCTCCAACATCCCAGCGGCTCTACTTCCAGTAAGTGTTCACTGGGTTTCCTTCAACACCTAGTTGCCCTAAATATATATATGTGTGTGTGTGTGTGTATATATAATATATATTATATGTAAGAAGCGTCTATATACAGGGTGTCCGTAAATGATTTTTCCGATTTTGATGTTTTATTACTCAGAGCTTGCTTAAGTAACTGTTTTGAAATACACTAAGCATATGAAAGATGAACTCTAAAAGTTTGAATTTGGCGCTAGATTGCCAGTTGTGCATTCTGCCCGCTAGGCAGAGCTACATTCGTCGGTACGGCAAAATGGCGTCCGGGCCGGAGAAAGCGTTCTGTGTGATTATGAACAAGTTGGTCTTCAGTGATGAGGCGACCTTCCACCTGTTGGAATGAGTGAATCGACACAGTTTACGAATCAGGGACAGTGACAATCCCCATGAGTCTTTTGAAAATGAAAGGGACAGTCCCAAGGTTAATGTTTTTGCGGCAATGTCACGAGAAAAGTTGTAGGGGCCATTCTTCTTCATCGAATCCACAGTGACGGGGATCATCTACCTGGACATGCTCGGTGAATGGTTAATGCCACAGCTGCAGGAGGACATTCCAGATCTGATTTATCAACAAGATGGTGCCCCACCGCATTTCCATAATGACGTGAAGTCTTACCTGGATGAACGTCTTCCTCAGCGTTGGATTGGGCGCGGAGGCCCTATGGAATGGCCTCTCTTATCGTCAGATCTGACACCAATGGATTTCTTTTTGTGGGGTTTTGTGAAGGACAATGTCTACGTCCCCCTGCTGCCAACGACACTGAAGGAGCTGAAGGCACGGATCAGAGAGGCCTGTGCTAAAATTGATCACGAAATGCACTGCGTGTGGCAGGAGGTTGAATATCGATATGATGTCGTTCCAGTTACTCGTGGCGCTCACATTAAACTTTATTAATGACTTTGGGTACGTCCATAAAACTTGTTGAATTGTTCTTTCAGTTGGTATATGTTTCATAAGCGTAACTTGAAGTAGCGCTGAATAATAAAATATCAAAATCGGAAAAATCATTTACGGACACCCTGTATTATAGATATATACGAGGCGCGTCCAGAAAGTAAGTTCTGATTGGCTGTAGATGAATAAAAAGACAATATGTTAAATCTTTCTTTATTGTCACAAGTTTACACATGCTTTTAGCTACTTCTCGACATAATCACCTCCTGAATTGAGACATTTGTCATATTGGGGCACAAGTTTTTTTATCCTCTTCTTGAAGAAGTCTGCTTCCAATGTTTTGACCGAATCCTACACAGCTGTGTTTACCTCATCCTCGCTGTCGAATCATTCTGTCATTAAAATTCTCTTTCAGTGGAGAAAAAGATGTAAGTCACTGGGTGCAAGGTTCGGGCTATAGGGTGGGTGTTCAAAGACTTCCCACTTCAATTGTTTGAGCAGTTCGCGTGTTCGAACAGCAGTGTGCTGCCGTGCATTGTCCTGAACCAAAACATCTTCAGAGTAGGCCTCGTCTTTTGTTTTGAAAAGCCCACCATAACTTCTTTAAAGTCTCACAAGAAACAACTGCATTTATCGTTGTTCCTTGGGTCATGAAGTCAATGAGCAAAACACCACATCTGTCCCAAAACACGGTACACATGATCTTCCTGGCGGAAAGCGTCTGCTTGAATTTCTTTGCCCTTGGAGATCCACTATGCCACCACTGCATTGACTGCTGCTTACTCTCTGGTGTCACATGGGAAATCCAAGTTTCATCTCCTGTCACAATGTGGTTCAGAAACTCGTCATCTTCATTGTGATGCTGTTCCAAAAAAGTCAGTGCTGCTCCCATGCTCTTTGTTTTGTGACCATCTGTCAGCATTTTCGGCAACCATTTTGCACACAATTTGTGATACTGCAAGTATTCCGTAATGATTTCATGCAGTAAAGAATGAGACATGCCGGAAATGTGTACTCAACTCAGACATGGTGAATCTTCTGTTTTCTTGAATCTTCTCATTCACCTGGTCCAGCAGATCGGCACTGACTAACGACGGGTGGCCACTTCGATCATCCTCGTGCACATTCGTCCTCCCTTCATTGAACATCCTATACCATTCCCTCAATCATCACATATTCTCCATAAACTTCACTAACTTGCCGATAAATTTCAGACAGGCGAACATTTTTGGCATTCAAAAATTTGATCACTGACCGTATTTCATATCTGGAAGGATGTTCAATTTTCCTACTCATTTTAAGACAAGATGAAGAACTTGTAAACAAAGAATGAGAACTGACAACGTATCGGATGTAGCCTTCTTGACTCCTGAGACATCACTGCGCAGGCACACCCGCATTCCCGCCACCTGCACAGCCGGCATTCATGATCGGGACTTACTTTCTGGACGCGCCTTGTATATCATGTGTAAGAAGCATCTATATATTATATATGTTCAGTTTTGTGATGGAATTTTAATTTTTGCACGTACCTATGCACTTTCAATTTCTCAAGTTGACCCAAAATGAGAAAATAACCTACAAACAATGGGCTCCCTTTCCTTGGCATTCGAAAGAAGATATAGGGTAGTATGTTTATCTCCTCAAAGAAGAAGGGATCCTTTGTTGTGATATTGCGAGCCATCTGCATCAGCACTTTGGAAGCGAGCTGGCGAGAAAGGTCACATCCGCAGATTCACGGAAGGAAAACATCTGGTATCTTTCACAGAGCAGCTTACTAGGTATGTTTACAATACTATAAGGCAAATTTCATGCTGAAACCAATTATGCATGTGTACATTTTCTAAAGAAAATCGGGAAATGACTTGTGAGCTAATATGTAATTTTAAAAAGTTTTCCGTATTCTTCGTCTAAAAGCATTTATCATCATCATAGGTAGTCTGTCCGTTGACAGGTACGTGATTATTCTAGGTTAAACTTGGTTCTCCATATACTCCTATTTTCCGCAGTTTTCTTCATGTCTTGATAGCTCTCTTTCCCTTTCAAGTCGTCTACTAGCTGAAACCTTTTCCTACCTCTTTCTCTTTTTCCATCCAGTTTTCCTTCTAGCACTTCTTTAATCATGCACTCTCTCCTCAGGTAATGCCTTCCTCTTTCTGATAGTCTGTATAATCGTTCCCTTCTCTCCTACTCTTCGTAGTACTTCCTCATTTTTCACCCTATCTGTCCATTTTATCTTCAGCATTCTTCTCCATGTCCACAATTCGAAGCTTTCCAAGTATTTAATATCTTTTTTCCTTATCGTCCATGTTTCTGCTCCGTACAAAGCTATACTCCATACATAGCATTTATCAACCTCTTGCGGATTTCCTGATTTATATTTCCTGTTAGCAGGAGTTATTGTTATTCTAGTCCTGATTTCATCCGTACATTTTGCTTCTCTAGTTATGATGCTTCCAAGGTATTTATAATCTGAAACTTGTTCTAATGGCTTTACTCCAATACTTATGTTCAAATTTTCTTCTTCTTTACTTGATATTCGCATAACCTTGGATTTTTCTGTATTAATTTCCATACCGTATTTTCTACCTGTTATCACTAGTCTATTTATCATTTTCTGGAGTTCCTTTTCCTTCCTTGCTAGAAGTACTTGATCTTCCGCATATTTCACTGTTCTTATAATCCTTCCTCCGATTTTGAAATCTCCCGTGCCTTCTAATGCTTCCTGCATTAGTCTCTCTCCATATATATTGAATAGAATCGGCGATAGACAGCAGCCATGTCTTACTCCTCTACCGATATGTACTCCGCTGGTGTCCGTATTCTCCAACCTGACCTTTACAACTTGATTCACATATAGATTCCTGATCAGTCTCCTGTATTTCCAGTCTACACCTATATCCTTTAATATCCTCATCAGCAGTACCCAATTTACTCTATCAAAGGCCTTCTGCCAGTCAACGAAACATATGCAGCAATCTTGACTGTACTCTATTGCCCTTTCTGATATGATTCTCACTACACCGATAGCATCTCTGGTTCCTCATCCTTTTTTGAAGCCGAACTGATCTTCCTGTAGCATTCCTTCGGCCTTTTTCTCTAGTCTTTTATTAAGAATTTTCGTGATAAACTTCGAAGTGTGTGACAGTAGGGATATCGTTCTGTAGTCCTTACACTGCATTGCCTTTCGCTTGTTCTTTAGAGGGATCATTGTTACATCTAAGAAATCCTGAGGCCACTCTCCCGAGTCGTAAATCTTGTTAATTAGTTTCGTAATCACTTTCATTCCTTCCGATCCCATGACTTTAAGTACCTCCACCGGTATTCCATCGCTGCCTGTAGCTTTTCCTTTCTTTAGTTCCTGTATCGCCTTTTCTACTTCGCTTTTCATAATACTTGGTCCCAAGTTGTCTTTTTCAATGCAATTCTCTTCTTCCAGTTCCATTTGTACCGATCCTGCCTGCTTTTTGTATAGTTCCTTAATGTATTCTTCCCATACCTGTGCTACATCCTTTGGTTCTGCGACTATTTTCCCATCTGTATTAATAATTCCTTTACCACGAATCCCATTAGACTTCTGATCTTCTAACTCCAGTGCCCTAGCGTACATCATATAGTATCGTCCTAACTTCTCCATCTGTTGTATTTCTTCACATTTTTCTTTTATCCATTTTTCCCTATCTTTGTCTGTTTCCCTTCTCATCTCATTGTTTATGCATCTATAGTTGACTCTACCTTCTTCACTGTTAACGTTTTTCCATTTTCTTCTCTCATCCATTTTCTCCAGCATTTCCTTAGTGATCCATGGTTTTCTGATTTTTTTCTCTTGTTTCCCAATCTCTTTATTCAAGGTATCTTTGATGCTGGCTTTCACTTCCTCCCATTCTGTATCCACGGTCTTCGGTTTTTTTTCCAAATTTCTAAGGTGATCTTCCAACTTCGTGCTGAAGGCATCTTTCCTTTCAGTTTTTCTAGGTCCCAAGTCTGTCTATCTCTTTTCCTTTTCCTTATTTGTTTCAGCTTTGTAGTTATATCGACTATTAGAAGGATGTGATATGAATCAATGTCTGCTCCTGGTAATGTCTTAGCATTTTTTATGCTGTTCCTGAATCTTTGTTTTACTAGGATGTAATCTCTTTGGCATCTCATTCTATCTCCTGGGCTTTTCCATGTGTACAGCCTTCCTTTATGGTTTCTGAACAATGTATTAGTCACTACTAAGTCGTTATTAACACAAAATTCTACCAGTTTTTCTCCTCCTCGGTTTCTTTTCCCAAGTCCGTATTGACCGACAACATTTTCTTCTTGTCCTTCACCAACTATGCTGTTCCAATCTCCCATTATTATGTAGTTTATCTTTCCTCTTCCATCTTCTTCATAAATCTCGTTAATTTGTTCATACATCTCCTCAATTTCTTCTTCTTCATGAGTGGACGTTGGCATATACACCTGGATTATCAACATGTCCACTGGGAATGCTTTTAGCTTTATTGCCATCAACCTATCGTTCGTTGCTGTTATTTTTGTCACGCTCTTCATCATATCTTTCCTATGTACCAGAGCTACTCCCCTTGCCCCATTATTTCCTCCTGATTAAACTACCATGAATTCTTCCGAGTCGAACTGTCTTTCTCCTTCCCATCTAGCTTCGCTCAGCCCTATGATATCAATCCTATTTCTTCACATTTCTTCTTTCAGGTTCTCTAGCTTTCCTGCCTTCCTCATGGTTTTTACATTCCAAGTACCTAAGCGTAATTTACCTTCGACAAATGCTTTCCTCAAGGCAGTCCCCGCCTGGAGATCCGATTGGGGGACTATTTTACCTCCAGAATATTATAACTCAAGAGAACTCATATTGTCCAACCATATAATCATTATTAGGGAATTTTAATGTGGTAGTTTCCCTCTTGCTTTCCACATCGCAGTACTGTAGCCGTTCAAATCGTCCCGATCACGCCTACAGCTCTATTGGATATAGACCCAGCCAACATAATTTGTTTTCGGCTCTATACCATACTGACAGTACTGCTGCCTACTGCCAGGCACCGATGATAGTTTTTTTTTTGAAAAACCTCCATTCGTGGGGTCTGAACCACGGAACTTTATAACGGGAAGCCGACACGCTAAACACTACACCATCATATGAAACATATCTCCGCTTCTAATGAACTAAATATAACCATTTTTTCTATGTGACTTCTGTAATGATTAAGAATGATGACTGCATAACTAACACATCTATATTAATAATGGAACATTTAAAAAAAAATCATAAATACAACATTTAGTTAAAAATTTCCAGTCAAGACATGGAAAAGTTGACAAGCGACAAACTTTTCACCTAATTGGTTTAGATAGGTACATTCAGCGAATGAAATATTTAGTAATGTTTAAATGTTTTTTTGAATAAGATTTCATTTCAATACATTTCATAGTTCTTGCATTGCCGAAAGTTATATATAAACTGTGAAGGCACACCGGAAAATTAAACAATTGGTGTTTATTCGCTTCTACTGCAGCAATGATTTTGTGTGACGTATGATATTTTAAATGATACTGTTTAAAAATCTAATCTTCTATGTATATTCACCAAAAATTTCATCAAAATAAAAGAAAACATCAAAAGTTATGAATTTTTAAAAATTTTTCCAAATTTTGCACGTTTCTGCATCTTTTACGTGTTTTTTTAAATAACGTCAAACGGCCTCACAGGTAGGATTTATTAAATCTCTTCTGGGCTTGAGGGGATAAAGGTAAAAATTATTTTATTTAACAGACCCATTACTTGGGGAGGTCCTAATCATATCCCTTCCACAGTATATAATCAAGTTCAAAAACTTTGATTTGCAAGAGATTGGTAAACAAACATTAGGTGCATTTTATCTAGTGTATATGAAAAATTCAGTTTTCTACCCCCTTACAAAGCTGCACCTTGGGCATGTGCCTTGTCTGCCCTGCCCTAACTGTGGCCTTGTATTCATTACTTACAAACATTATGGAAGTCACATTAAAGAATGCCTCAAATCCAGCAATCTTGGAATAAAGATTGAATCAGATTTAGGATTTGTCCAAAATATTTCTGAAGTTATCACTATCAACAAAAATAGATTTTCTCAAAACTGAAGATTCTGTATATCTAAATTTGAATCATAAAGGCTTAAATTGAATACCGTATATACTCGTGTATAGTACGAGTTTTTAGGACCAAATTTTTATTGCAAAAATTGGGGATCGTACTATACACGAGTAATGCATTTGAGGATTTAAAATTCATGTATCTTCACGGGCATTTTCGGTGAAGTTATGCCACCCGCACGCATTCTGATGGTAGGTTAACCTTAACAGTGAGGTCCTTTATCGTTGTTATGTTGCTTCGTGAAGAGTAGAATCTTTTTCATATATACAGCTTCAAATTCACAAATACTTGATATAAATGAAGATTTACGGGCACTTCCTTTCTTGAATTTTATGTATGTACATCTTTGTTTGTGTCTTTTTACAAGGGATGGATTGGAACGAGTTGGACTAAAAGTATCGTAGACGGCGTAACTTTATGGAATTTCGACACCTTGGAAAAAAGAAATTACTTTGTAATATTCAACAGTCTTTATTGTTTCTTCAATCACACACCGATCGGTTTCCACTACAAAGTCATTCTAAAGGTGTTACGTCGGTTAGTAACACCATTAGAATGATTTTGTAGTGGAAACCGGTCGGTGTGTGATTGAAGAAAGAAAAGACTGTGGAATATTACAAAGTAATTTCTTTTTATCCGTTATCTCTACCTATTAAGTAGATGAGCGAGTGGAACCATTACGTACGCGGAACGTAATCCAGAAGTACTAGAATTGAAACGATTTTATTTCATCTTGTGCAATCATGATTCATATCACTTTTTATTAAATGTTTTAGAAGTAAGATACTTAACTTATCCGAATTTTAGTGTACTCGCTAGAAATACTATTTACGACATTTACGGTCTATTCTATGGTGGTGTGGAAAATCAAGGTCGTTCGATATATCTCGCTCGTAACCATCGAGCTATCGAAACGAAATATATCGATCCTGGTGGAAAGCTGGGGTCGTACTATAAACAAGATATATGAAAAAATCAGGTTTGTTCACCAAAAAATCAGGAGTCGTACTATACATGGAGTCAGCATATACACGAGTATATACGGTATTGTATTTTCAAAGGTGACTGGTTAATAGAGGGTTCCAGATTTAGAATGTTTGCCACACTGTGATATCTAAGGAAAATGTTTAATGTGTTATAAAACAACTTACTTGCATGTCTTCTGCTTGTTCAGCAACAGTTTCCACCAATCGGGAAAGTATGTCCGTCAACATTCTTAAATTTATTGGTACTCTTAAAGCACGAAACACCTATAAAATAGATTAGATGTTACAAATTATAGTTGTCCTTTACATACAAAATTCATTATCCATCTGATACCCCATAAAATTACTTATTTTATTGGTATGATAAGTAGAACTAAATAAATAAAAATTGGTATTTTCTGTTAACTGGAATACCTCAAAAAATAAACAAGTATTGTTGTGATATGTTGTGATATTTTGTTTATTATAAGCAGAGGGCAGATTTTGCCCTAAATGCCTTTTCTTTTCCCATGCTTAGAAGTTTAGGC
Organism: Uropetala carovei; assembly: GCA_036926305.1. Taxonomy (NCBI): domain Eukaryota; kingdom Metazoa; phylum Arthropoda; class Insecta; order Odonata; family Petaluridae; genus Uropetala; species Uropetala carovei. The sequence goes on along the minus strand of JAXCHB010000053.1, from coordinate 2,842,093 downwards.
TTATGCTATATAAGTCCAATTTAGGTCATTACGATGACAATATGCTAATTTTATAGTGCCTATAAATGCATTTTTCATTGGTTAGTGCCTATTTCATGGATAAGAGCCTATAAATGCATTTTTGACCGATATTTCTCTGCTTTCAGAGAAAACACGTTCTAAGAACGTATCGGTTTAACTGCCAATAGTGGACATGCAGTTATCTAAGACATAAGCATTGCATTAGAAGGCTTTTAGAGTTTGTCTTTCGTAAATGTATGCCATGTCAACAGTATAATTTCATATGCGGACAAGATTTATGGATATGTGGTAGAGGCATTCCAAACTGGCCAAATACAATCGGAATTTATTTCGTCCTGTGATCACATATCGAATAGCGCAACGAATTTGCAGCAACAATGTTGCATCAAATTCAGTAATGTCGCCCCCTAGTGGAATTGATAGGAACAAAAAAGCTGGAGCAAGTCTCTGGTGCAGATGGTCAAGCAGTTTTCACTAAATCGCAGCAGGTATTCCAGCGAAACCCTGGGTGGAAAGCGATATCAGAGGTTGCAGATGTTTTAGAAGGGGGCAGTACAGTCACAAATGAAGGCAAAATAAGTGCAAGTGAACTTGGCTCCCCGAAATTTTGCCCAGTTACTTCCTGTGAAGTTGAAAGAAGTTTTTCCCAGTATAAGAACATTTTAACTGACAAAAGGACAATGTTCTATATCGAAAACCTGGAAAAATATTTGGTAATTAATTGTAACATAAATCCCGACTGTGACTGATTAGCAAAATGGAAATAAAACGATACTTTCACTGTCTATTTTGGTGCCTATTGTAGCTTATTTTGCCTTCTTAAGTACCTATTTTTTCCTATTTTAGTGCCTATTTGCCTGCCTTTTTAAAAGGTTTTTAGTGCCTATGGATCTGCCCTTTAGTTATAACAATGCGTAACAAATCTCGTTAAGATATTTACATTGATCCCTTAATGATGGATATGTGGACCATGGTATTTTATATCTAAAGGGCGAATGTGCAAGAAGGATCATATTATGAAACTTTACTTTTGCGACAGAATATTTTGGAAATGCAACACAAAAACCTGTCAGGGTGACAACATAAAGAAATCGACATATTTCTCCAGCTATTTTAAATGTCATAAAGACATATTGGCCCCCTAGTAACATAAATTTAGATTGTATTAGTAATTATGTTGCTTTTATTAATAAATAAGTTTCCAAAAAGTGTGATTTTTAAGTAATTCCCCTGTTGTTATGCATTGTTAATAAACAAATACGTCGTAACATATCACAACAATATGTTTCTTTTTTGGGGTATTCCCGTTAACAGGAAAGTACCTAAAAATTAACTAAACCACAGAAAAATAAATCAAAACCAAATAACACAAAGAGGCCCAAAAAATGAAACCTTAATACCTGTAGTGATCTTCCAGCATAATGCCTAGAACTGCAGGAAAGGCCAAGATGGAGAGCAGTATTTGCCCACTGATAAGCCAAAGACTGTGTTTGTGTAGCAGATGATGAAGATACTGGCAATGATGCTGAAAACACTCTCACAACATGTTGGAGGAAACAATCTAATTGCTCAGCACTGTGCACATTCCAAACTTTGGCTGTGATGTCTTCATAACCCCATAATGGTTGATGCTCCCTAAGTGAAAGGGAAAAGTTGAAAACCATTTAATCACATATCTTGATAACTGGATGAAAAAATTTCTCAAAGTCATAACTTTATGTAGTCTTTTTACAGATGGACGAATTCCACTTGTATCTGCATGATTAGAAGACATTTTCAATAGATGGATTAAATTTGAAAAAATAATTGTTAAAACATATGAACAATCTATAGGTTATCACCACAAAATCACATTGACATACCATTAAGAGGATACTCAGCTCCTAAAATCTAAACTAATATAAAAGACAGTGTCACTTTGTGTGTAATGCTTTTTGAAGCTTAATATCTCGAAACGACTGAACCGAATAGGATGAAATTTTCAAGATAGCATTAAGATATAATAAAAGAATGTTTTAATACATCAAACTTGAGATCAAAGACCCGAGTTCGACTCCAGGAGATAATTTCTATTTCCAATAAGAACGTATTTTCAGGTAAAGATGAAGTTTTCGACATGGAGGTTTTCATTCTTTTTTAGATTAAAATTAGAAGGAATTGACCTATGAACTTCAAATATGAACCACTTTGAAGAAAACATTATAAAGCTTCTTATTCTGTTCTTCTTTTTCCACCTATAGCAGAAATGACCAAAAAATCCCTTGCTGAGTCTTCCCCCTCAGGACTTTCCTGTCGTCAAAAAGAGAGAGCTCCTGAACAATGACACCAACTTAGATTTTGCAATTTCTCACATATACCGTATTTACCCGAAAGGAAGACGAGGTTTTTTCCAAAAAATTTCCACAAAAAAATTAGGGATCATCTTAAAATCGAGTACGAAGTTTTAGGTGGGAAAAATGCATGCATTTTAAACACCACATGTAACACCCGGATTTCGAGTATATGTCCACGAAAATGCGTTTATTTATGCATACAACAATACATTTCATTTAATTAATTACTATAATACATACAAATTCGTAATCATATTTCTTAAAGTTGCACATACTACGAAAGAGTACCTCGGGGATACTGATGGAAGGGTTGTATTTACGGCTGGGTAGGAAATCTGGTATGTGCGACAATGTAAACGGTTAAGCAAGGATTGGTGGAAGTATTTTAGGCATCTTGTTACATTCTAAACATGTCTATGCATTACAATTTAAAAATCTGCTATCTTTCGATTGGTGCTCCAGCAGCAGACAAAAGTACACCTGAATTTTCAAGAGTATAACATTTATGAAAGCACTCCATTAGTACTCGCTTTGCCAAGTTTTAATGTGAACGGAAGACTAGTCATTATTACTTTCTTCATATACATAGTATAGAGAAGGTATTGTTTTCATGAAAAAATCGACTTTGAGATTTTAACAGAAATACATGTTTTGAGGCACCAAGAACACGTTTAGACTATTTGCGGAATTATGTCTGTGTGTGTGTATATGCATATGCATATGTGATTGTGGGCACTATAACTCGAAAAGTACTTGCCATATCATTACCAAATTTCATATATAATACTTAGGCACGAGCATGAAAAGCTGATTAGGTTTTGGACAATACCGGTTAACCAGAAGTCAAGGTTTATTTGAAACTCGATTCGGTTTCAGCAAAATATCTCCGTTAAATGATCATTATTGTAAATACAATTCGATGCAAAGTTTATAATGTAATTTTCTACAACTTTCATTTGAAACAATTTTCCATAGCAGTTATAGTTTAGGAATAATTTATAAATAATCGGTTTTTTCGGTTTCCGTCAAATATCTCCTTAAAAACTTTGTATATTGACGCGCCTTGTATATCATGTGTAAGAAGCATCTATATATTATATATGTTCAGTTTTGTGATGGAATTTTAATTTTTGCACGTACCTATGCACTTTCAATTTCTCAAGTTGACCCAAAATGAGAAAATAACCTACAAACAATGGGCTCCCTTTCCTTGGCATTCGAAAGAAGATATAGGGTAGTATGTTTATCTCCTCAAAGAAGAAGGGATCCTTTGTTGTGATATTGCGAGCCATCTGCATCAGCACTTTGGAAGCGAGCTGGCGAGAAAGGTCACGTCCGCAGATTCACGGAAGGAAAACATCTGGTATCTTTCACAGAGCAGCTTACTAGGTATGTTTACAATACTATAAGGCAAATTTCATGCTGAAACCAATTATGCATGTGTACATTTTCTAAAGAAAATCGGGAAATGACTTGTGAGCTAATATGTAATTTTTAAAAGTTTTCCGTATTCTTCGTCTAAAATCATTTATCATATGAAACATTATATCTCCGCTTCTAATGAACTAAATATAACCATTTTTTCTATGTGACTTCTGTAATGATTAAGAATGATGACTGCATAACTAACACATCTATATTAATAATGGAACATTTAAAAAAAAATCATAAATACAACATTTAGTTAAAAATTTCCAGTCAAGACATGGAAAAGTTGACAAGCGACAAACTTTTCACCTAATTGGTTTAGATAGGTACATTCAGCGAATGAAATATTTAGTAATGTTTAAATGTTTTTTTGAATAAGATTTCATTTCAATACATTTCATAGTTGTTGCGATGCCGAAAGTTATATATAAACTGTGAAGGCACACCGGAAAATTAAGCGATTGGTGTTTATTCGCTTCTACTGCAGCAATGTTTGTGTGTGATGTATGATATTTTAAATGGTACTGTTTAAAAATCTCATCTTCTATGTATATTCAGAAAAAATTTCATCAAAATAAAAAGAAAACATCAAAAGTTATGAATTTTTAAAAAATTTTGCAAATTTTCTCACCTTTACCTGTATTTTTAAAGAACTTCCTCAGCCATGCAGGTGGGATTTTATTAAATCTCCCTTGGCGTTAAGGGGTTAAAAAGTATTTGTATGTATGAATGTTATTCTATAACTCAGCAACTACAGTATGCGGAATCAATAGGAAGGTGTCATTTTTACTGGTATAAAGAGTTCAGTGGCATAGCCAGGTTTTTAAACTGATTTTATTGACCTTTCCAATTTAAAAAAATATATTTTCTGTTTTCATTTTCTCAATTTGAATACCATAGGGATGAGTAAATCTTATTTTTCATTTGAATTTTAAAATTACATAGAAACATGGTACAAACATGAGACTTGGACAGTTCTATGCAGGAAAGAACAAAGTTTATTTTTATTGAAGACAGGATCCAAATCATGGTCGAATTAGCATAAAAATGTGATAAGAATCAGAAAAAGATGTTGTTTTTTTCAGTTTTATAGCAACAAAAATGCTTGTAATATATAAAGATATGAACAAATACTTTGCAATGAACTTACCAAAACATGTAAAATTAAGTATTCATTTTATCAAGATGGAGGATCTCCTTTTTTTGAGGTGATAGACTCATCCTTCTTAAAGCTGAAGAAAGAATCCAAAGATATTTGTACTTTTTCATTCTTCTTCTCATTATAAAGAAGCCTGTAGCAGTTGGCAGCATTCTCCACAGTTCTTACAACCTGTGAGCTTCTTCCCATGTCTGGGTCATTGTCATTAAAGTAGGAAGGGAAACTCTCAAAATGTTAGAAAGCTTTTGGTTGTTAAGAATCTGGCAGATTCTTCATTCTCATAGATATATTTAACTTCCCTCTCCTCAACAGCTCCCTCCTGCTCTATTTCCATAAGTTCCTCATTGGTCAGTTAGCTCCTGAATGTCATGAGGCTCAAGTTCATCAAAACTAATTTGCCTGCTAAGTTCAAAAATGTTTTTATAAATTGTCTCAACTGGTTCATCAAAGCCTTTAAAATCCTGAACACAGTCTTCCCAAAAACTTTCCCCACATCCCATTCATTGTCTTAGGATATACTTAATCCCAAGCACTAGATATGTTATCAATTGCCTCTCTTATATTATAAGACTTCCAAAATGCTTTGAGGGTTGCAGCTCATTCACAGCTTGGGCAAATGTTTTCCTAATGTAATAGCTATTACACCTTGATCCATTGGTTGCAAGATCAAGGCAGTATTTGGAGGCAGGAAAACAACTTCAACATTGTCACTGAGATCATCAAGGGTGGTTGGATGCCCTGGTGCACTGTCCAAAATGAGAAATACCTTGTTGGACTGATGATTAGCTGCATAATGCCTCTCACAGTTGCTGAGCAAAAATATTCAGTAAACCAATTGTGAAAGTGTCATTTTAACTCAGGCCCATCTGTTTGTCTTCCAAATTACATGAAGTTTCGATTTCACAATTCCCTTCAATGCCCAATGGGTTTCTGAATGGTAGACTATGAGCAATTTTAATTTGAAGTCTACTGCAGCATTATCACCCAGTAATAGAGTAAGCCAATCCTTTGCCACTTTGTACCTTGGCATCGATTTCTCTTTCTTGGAAATGAATGAGCTGTTAGGCATCTTCTTCAAATATAAACCTGTCTCACTGACGTTAAACAACTGTTGGGGAATGTAGCCTCCATCCTATATAATCCCCACAATCATACTTTTAAAATTTAAAGCCCCTTCTTCATTGACACTAAAAGATTCACCCTGAAGAGCAATGTTATGGAGTTTGGCATGCTTCTTCAATCTTTCAAATTTTTTTCCCATCAGACTGGCCCAAAAACAGGGGTGCACATGGTAGACAGGGGTGTGGGTTACATGAGTAAATATGGTATTTCTATATATCCTTCATTTCTGTAATTGTAAATAGACCATTTATATTTTTGACATTTCAGTACTTAAAAAAAACTATGATTTAAATTTTTATTAACTATAAAAATTAATTATTTTAAAACATCTAAAATAAATGTCATAAAATGTAATCATTGGAGCAGCTGATTCAAACTGGTGATCACCTACACCGAAAGAACAACCGTCTTCGTAAATATCGATGCCATTCATCCGTAATTTAAGGTTCACATTTTATATTCATCGTATCAGTTGACTTTAAGTTTTAGAAAATTTTTTTAAAGATACAAAGGTCGACTTATATGCCACAATTTATGGTATTCTCATTTTATTTCAGTAACTTTAAATTTTTATAGATATGTTCCCCAATGAACTCCAGGAAAAAATATGAGATATGCAATGATGAGAGAAAAAGAATAATTTATGTTTATCACTCAAGGATAAGCATAGAAATTATTGCTGAAATTATAAAAGTTAAAAAGAGAATGTTTCACAAAATCATTAAAATACTTTGCAAGAGGGTTGGTTGAAAAGTCTCAAAGAGGTGACCAGAGAGAAAAATCGTCAACATACATTGTACAAACTTTCTCATATACTAATGTGTCATTTAGATATCTTTAGAAAATGAAAATCGTACGAGCCTGTTTTTAGAAAATCCAATTTATGTTCAAGTTGCCAAGAATAAACTAGCCTTATATTCATTAAATGAGAAAAATGAAATAAATAAGTATTATTGTAGATGTATACTCAAGTAACTGTACAAAATTTGATCAAAATCGTTAGAGCCGTTTTTGAGAAAATCGAATTGTTGTTGAAGTTACCTAGAATAAACTAGCCTTACATTCATTTTTTGAGAAATATGAACTACTTGGTATTATTGAAGACGTAAACTTAAGTAACTGTACGAAATTTGATCATATTTGTTAAGCCGTTTTTGAGAAAATTGAATTATTGTTAACACGTTCGCGGACAAGATGGCTATAGCCGTCGTCATGTATGCGCTGCTTAGGGGCAAGACGGTGATAGCCATTTAACCCACTCTAGGAGGCATGAAGTATCTTACCATCAACAAATGCTTTGGCATTTACTATGGAGAGTGGTCCTCTGTCCCACCTGAAAAAAGAAAATTGTGTAATTTGTCCCTATAATTGTATTTATATATAATTATTTAGACGTCCTCCATCTACTATTATCGTAGTCTGTACTCGCGATGAAATCTAATTTTTATCAATTTTAAGTATATTTTTAGGAAGTAGCGCCTCCAATAAAATCAAAATTATTCAAATACATCTTTTTCACTATAAGTATAGTCCTTACTACATATATCCTGTTATTATTTTGTAAAATATTTTTTTCATGTTGCCGCATGGTTGGCTTTCACAAAGCGCAATGAATGATAAGATGAACTTTTTCGGAATGAAGTACCCATTAGGAGTGTTGGTCAATCTTTTGAGGGGTTCGACATCACTCTTGCCTACCCAATGAGTATGAGCCATGCATTTCTTCCCTTTGTCTGCACTTCTTGAGAAGAGGGAGGAAGAGAGAGCACTTCTCAGAGTAAACACAAACAAACGAAATGCAAACAGGGAAACGAAAACAGTGGGAAAAGTTTTTGCAAGTTTTCAAGGTATCTTTTCATTCTGCTGGAAGGAATCTTACCATCAACAGCATATGTTCCACGCCTATTAGCCATTGCCTTTACGCTTACTTCGAGAGGAGACCTCAACATTACACTTGAGCAAAATAAGGTGAAGACTAGAATGATGATATCACTTTGAATATTGTAATGTTTAGATTTATGTAATTCAACATTCATCAACTTTTTTGCTTCATTACTTCAGCAAAGGAAACTATTTAAAACTGAAGTACCTTTGGTCAAAACAGACTGGTAGCATCCCTCATATTATTTTTTATTATGATTACATTTTTAAAGGTAGTTAAATTATAGTAATTTTTCTTTATAAATACAATAAAATATAACAAAAATGAACCCCAAAGAAGAGGAGAAAATAAGGAAAATGTTGGATGAAGTATCATCCTCAGAGCCATCCAGTGATGAAGGAAAATTGCATGATCCTGAATTTATACTAAGTGAAGACGAGAGCAATGAGGACTCTTCAGATGAAGATAGAGATGAATATGAGAATCATTGTGGTGACGAAGACAGCAAAAATTAAATCAGAGAAAGAGAAAACGGGGAAGAATTTGAAATTATCGAAGAAGATAAAAATGATCAAGGTTGGTGTGACTTTGTAATTCCCATTCCAAATTTTTCATTTGAAAATAGCACAATGGGAGTAATACTAAATTTTGAACTAACACCAACCGTAGTTGAAGTTTTTGAGAAATTATGGAAACCATCAATTACGGAGCTTCTGGTAAAATAAACCAATCAATATGCAACGGAACTGAATAACAGTGCTCGCCCTCATCAGAAATTCAGTAAAATTCAAAAAATGAAACAAACTAACACAGAAGTAATGCAAATATTTTTATCTCTTTATATACCGCAAGGCAATATAAAATTCCCATCTATACACAAAATGTTCTCAAATGATCCTTTATACTATCACCAATGTTTTTCTTATAAAATGTCTGGAAGGCGATTTGAACAAATGTTGAGAGCTTGATGCTGTTTCCGAAGTTCTGAGAATGTTGATAAATCAGATAAGTTGCAAAAGAGAAGTCCTTTATTACAACTATTAATACAGAACTTTCAAGAAGCCTTTCATCCTGATGAAGCTTTGTCTTTAGACGTCTTTGCTTTTGTTTCGCAGACACCTTAGTTTTCGGCAATTTATACTTGGAAAAAAGGCTAAATATGGAATTAAGTTTTTCAAATTATGACCTTCTGATGGATATGTGCAAAACATTAATATATTCAAAGGTAAAAGTGATGCAAATCAAGAGGGTATGTCAAAATTAGAAACAGCTTGATGCAACCTTATCTACATAAGGGCCTTCATGTATACATGGGCAGTTATTATAACAGTTGTCAACTCTCAAACTTGCTGCTAAAATTAAAGACTCATACAACAGGCACACTTCGTTCTAACAGACGAGGGACCCCAAATGATGTTGTTTTAGCAAAACTCAAAAGGAGAGAACACAGTAGAGGGATACGAGGGAGGTTTTATGCATTACCACCGGACATCATCCAAAGATTGTTGAAACTAGAAATAGATGTGGGAAAATCAAAATGAAAACTGAGGAGGTTTTCAACTATAATAAGCACATGTCAGGAGTTCATAGAAATGACCAAACGACGAGTTATTACTCATTCCCTCGAAAAACGATTCGGTGGTATAAAAAAGTGATATTTCATTTATTAGATATATCAATATGGAATGTGTACTTTATTTACAATAAAATTGTAAATGTAAAATTAACTTGTTGGCTTTCCATGAACAACTAGTAAAGGCATATCTTGGTGTGCCTTCTTCGATGCGTGATGGGCGTAAATTGGTAAGAAGTGAACTTATTCGTGGTGGTAACCGTGCTAGTACAAGTGTGGAAGACGATGAACCTCAGACATCCAATAATACGCACAACCAAGAAAACATTCCTTATCCAGTAGGACATAAAAGAAAACTACATTGTTTACACTGTCGACAGTGCGCAAAAATTAACAAACGAAAGGAAACAGCATTCCGGTGCAAAACATGCCCAGAACATCCACCACTGTGTCCTGGGAAATGTTTCGAGGAATATCATAAAATTCAATAAATGTATTCTGTATATATCCAAATAAATTTAATATGTTTAAATAAAATAAATGTGTGTAAAACTTGAGAAAATATTTATCTTTCCACCAAAAATAAAAAAAAAAGATTCTGGACGGCCATAGCCGTCTTGCGCACACAAAACATTATTCCTTATACAGGGGCAAGATGGCTATAGCAGTCATGTCTTATAATTACTGATAATTACTCGTAAAGCATTAACATATATATCTTCTTTAATAAAAGTTTCAACACCTGTTGGAGAATATAAATATGCATGTGCGTTTCTAGAATCATACGGCAATCATCGACTGTCCGCGAACATGTTAAAGTTGCCTAGAATAAACTAGCCTTATATTCATTTTTTAAGAAATATGAACTTTAGACTATTATTGAAGACGTAAACTTAAGTAACTGTATGAAATTTGATCAAAATCGTTATAGCCGTTTTCGAGAAAATCGGATTGTTGTTAAAAATGCATAGAATAAACTACTCTTAATTATTGAGCAATGTAAACCATTTCCACATATACTCTGCTCAGTGTGATAAAATGCCTAAGTACGAGATTTCATTCATTTTCGCTCTACCGTTTAGATTCCAGAGCCAGTAACAGACAGACGGCATTGCAAAAACCACTTTTTCGGATTCAGTGACACCTAAAACGGGTATTTCCGTAAAAATCATGAGGTAGAATTTTTTTGCGATAACAATACTTTATATAAAAATCGTTACAACATACATTGTACAAATTTTCTCATTTACAAATGCGTCATTTAATTATCTTTTTAAAAATATGAACTATATAAAATTGTTATAAACCAACTTACATAACTATAGGAAACTTGATGAAAAGCCATTTTTTCAGAAAATCTAATTGTTAATAAAGTTGCCCAAGAATAAACTAGCCTCATATTCATCCAATGAGAAAAATGAAATACGTAGTATTATTTTAGACGTAAACTCAAATAACTGTACAAAGTTTGATGAAAATCGTTTGAGCTGTTTTTTAGAAAATCAAATAATTGTTAAAGTTGCCCAGAATAAACTAGCCTTACCGTATCTGCCCGAATACAAGCCGATGATTTTTGTAAAAATCTATAATGAAAAAAATCACCCCTCGGCATAAATGCGAGTCCGAGGAAAATTTGGGTTATGGTTAAATCTCATAGTCACCCATAGATGGCAGCACGTCTCTCACTTCCGTCACTTTCAAATGGTAGTACATACTGTATTTTTCGTAAAGTAAATATTTGACCTACGATGAATATTAATGAATAAATAATAAAGACTAGAACATTGAATTTAGCACTATCTGTGCTTTGTTATCGTTTAAGGCTGGGTTTTTCACATTAATTGAGTGATCACATTATTTGCATGTTTTACTACGCAGACGATTATGCAAAATGTGTTGACGGCTTTGTATGCTCAACTGTTTGAATTTTGGTAAAACTTTACAATGAACGTATATAATTACAAAAATGCAATTTTTTAAAGCAATGTAAATGCTAATTTCATTGGAAATAGAATATAATTATAAAAATGCAATTTTTTAAGGCAATGTAAATGCTAATTTCATTGGAAATAGACTTGGATGAAACATTATCTTGGCGAGATCTCTATTACTATATTTGACCTTTTGTGAAAATGAAGATGAATGAAATTATTGTCACTGAATGTGGAACATTATTCAACAACGCAAAATTATTAATTGGAGTAATATTTCAAAATGTCAACAACTAAACCATTTCCCACTTTTCTTCGATCTCAAATAGTGTATTCTAAGATGTGCATGAATGCCCGGCACACTTCAGCATAAAATCTACAAAATTTACGTTTTTGCCAAAAAATTGTGGAAATGTCTGGGGGGGTTGGCTTCTTTTCGGACAGATACAGTATATTCATTTTATGAGAAATATGAACCATTTGGTATTATTGAACTCATAAACTCAAGTAACTGTCCGAAATTTGATCAAAATCGTTAGAGCTGTTTTTGAGAAAATCAAATTGTTGGTAAAAATGTGTAGAATAAACTTCCCTTAATTACTGAGCAATGTCAACCATTTCTTCATAGCTTCTGCTATGTATGATAAATGCATAAGTACGAGATTTCATTCATTTTCACTCTACCATTCAGGCTCTAGGGCCAGTAACAGACAGACAGCATTGCAAAAACCACTTTTTTGGATTCAGCTACACCTATAACGTATATTTCTGTCAAAATCTTGAGGTCAAATTTTTTTGCGACTACAATACTTTCTCAATATAGTTCGTATATGAGAATGTAAAAATTGATAGACAAAAACTGCAGCATCTCCCTAAAACTAAAATTTAAAGAACTGTTGACAATATAGAAGAAGCCATTGTCAAAATAAGATAAACCATCATCACAATACAATGAAGCATTGTCAAAAGTCTGGAAAACAGGGTAAATATTTACCTTGAAGCCAGAAATGCAATCATCGATTTTATAACATCTGAGATGGGCATATCAGGACCAGGCTTTGGCAGATTGGGTTGGTGCAGTTGGTTTCCATCTCTTTCCCTCCTTACACTTGAACCACCATCTTCATGAGTCACAATTACAGGTGGGGCTAAGCTATTAGGGGTCATCTCATTTCCTAATGAATAAAACAATACTTTGTAAAACTTAGAAAAAGATTCCAGTGAGAATGTGAACTTTAAAGTAGCACATTTAACTGATTATACAACACTTTTTTATGTTTTTTCTTCAATCAAAAGTGCGAGGTCATCTTATATTCATAAACGTTGAAATAAATATACAATGGTGACATTGATTATAGCATGATTTAAATTACAAATATATTGTCACAGCATATTTTGATGATATATTTACAGTGTGGTGCACAACCTTTTTCTATCAAAGGGCCACATTATACATTTTCTCTGAAACCACAGGCTGCATTATGAAAAAAAATATATTGAATACATAAATTTAAGGAAAATCTCAACTAAAATTTATTTTATTATATTTTATGGGATTTTAAAATTTTTTATTAAATAATGATGGTTTTAAATAATAATAATAATTACAACTTAATTTTCTGAATAAATTAAACTTTACATTTAAATAAGATACCTCTGACACAAAATTAACAGAAAATAGGAACAATCAATCTATCTATTTTAAAGTGAATTTAATTTGCCTCAATGTGACCGCTGAGCCTGCATTGCTGTTGTTAAACGCTTGATATCTGGTGTAATGTTTGTTGTGTTCAGCCACAAGATTGAACACGGATTTTCATCTGTCAGCTGGTTCCAATATTTTGATTTCATCAATTTCATCAATGAAAACACCTGTTCGCATATTAAAGTGCTTCCAAACAGACTTGTGCAAACAGCTGCCATCCGTCGTAGATTTGAATAGGATTCTTTAGGAAGGCATTTATAAAAATTTAGCAGAATTCCCTCCTTAAATTTTGACCTCAGTTCATCATTACTTTGAAGATCAATGAGTTCAAGATGTAAACTGGGGTGTCTTTTTATATGAGGCTTCAAAAGGGTTCGCAAATGATATTAACAACGTTTTGTCCCACTCAAAGTCTGTAAATCTATCACTGAATGACTGCTGGATACATTCTATATGAGTGGAATATTAGAAACAATTCACATTGTATTTTTTAAAATATTTGTAGGCAGTTAAGAAACTGACAGGTACTGTTCTTCAACAGTTGTTCTCGAAATAATGATAATTTAATTTGGAATGATGATACATTGTTAGCAAGTTCAAATATCAGGTGGTTTTTAACTTGCAATCTCAGATTCAATTTGTTTAAATGTGCAGTAATATCAGTCAAAAATGCATGTTGGATGTTTGAGATGATTTACTGCTTGTCCTTTTTCTGTCAGAAACATTTTTATTTCCTCGAAGAGAGATATAAAATGTTGCAAAACCTTGCCTCTGCTAAGCCAACGGACTTCAGAACAGTACAGAACAACCCCATATTCAGGTTCAATTTCCTCGAGAAAAGCTTTGAATTGTCTGTGGCTTAGTGCACGTGATCTGATAAAGTTGACTTCATTTAAAACATCACTCATAACTTTACTAAATCCTAGATCCTTCCCAATTAGGATTTTCTGATGAATTATGCAGTGATATTTTATCAACTAATTTTTGAGCTGCAACTTTTGGACATGTTTGGAAAGAAGAGATAACATCCCGTTTTGAGCACCTGTCATAGAAGGAGCACCATCGGTAACTATCTCACAGTTTTTTTAAGTCCATATTATGCTTGTGAAGACTTTTAAGCAATCCTCAAGCAAATCAAATCCTTTGGTCTGATCTTTCAACGGATAGACCTCTGCGAGTTCTTCATACACTTCAAAATCTGGTGTTACACCATGTGCGAATATACACATTTGCGAGGTTGATGTGACATCTGTCCATTCATCTACTTCCAGTGAAAAGTAAATGAACTTATTGAATAGTTCCGAAAAATTGGTTTCAACATCACAGGAAATATCTTTCAGTCACCGTTGCACGGTCACCTGATTTAATTATAATAAACTTTTAAAAATCAGATTACTCTAACAAAAGTTAAACTGAACCATGAAATAACATTTTACATAATATGCATAATTATACTTCATGACCGGTTAACAGTACTAGCTTGTAAAATTTTATAAACTTTCTAAAATCTTCTTAAATAAAGAATGAAATAAAAGTGCAGTCAAAATTTTAATAATTAAACTTCAACAATGGGGGATTATGATGAAGAAACAATAGTTTTTCTGCATTTAGCAGAAGGAGTTTATTCCTCTGCTTTTCATATATGATTCCCACCTCGCTAAACATCCTTTCACTGGGTAATCTGCTTGGAGGTGATGACAAGTAACGTCTGGCCAATTTTGACAGTTCAGGAGAGATAGCTGCATTTTTTGCCGACCAAGTTAAAGCATTTTCTTTGAGAGATGTTATGACATTTAATAAAATTTTCAGATTGCCTCTGTTTAGAATAAGACGTATTAAAGAATAGGTGGGGGGCGTGAGGGTTTCTTAAAAATCAAAAAGGGAGTGTGATGCCGAAAAGTTTGGGAACCACAGATTTAGATTCAAATGCTGATTGTCTATAGGAAAAGTGAGTACTATATGTTATTAAATATATCAAAGGTAACATATTTTAATTTTTCAAGATTCACATTTTTGACGTTTAATCTAACTGCAGTATGAGAAGGTTAGGTTTTGCTTTGTTTAACGAATGTCTTCTATCATAGCAAATTGAAATGCTAATGACACTGAGAGGGTCATGAAAAGACAAATATAAACCTGCAATAAGATGGAACACTATTACATAAGTTGAAGCAGTATTACAGGCATGGTTCCCTCTAAGCTGCAAGACTGTGCAGCAGTTTTTGAAGTGCCACACATTACATTTTCAAGCATGCACAACTGTGTTTATTTTACGATATATCCGAACAGGGCTGCACCAACCTGGGCATACACTCATGCATTAGTGTCATGTAGGTTCACACAGTGATATTCATTCCACACATGGATGAAAAAATTGAGAGGGAACTACGATTACAGGGTTACAAAATTGTTCGAAGTTTCCTTACTTTTACGGGTACTTCCGCTAGAATAAAAAAAGTCTTTAGTGTTTATGGATGGTTTAATATGAACTATTAAATTGTTACTTTTATTTAAACTTTAGTTTTTAGAATTTAATATCTTTTAAGATGGATGACAATACTGAAAAGAGAAGTAAATATATACGGAAGTACCTAAAGAAGAAGAGGAGATAAAATGCTGCAATCCGTGAAAATAAAAGATGGTTAATAAAAGGGATATATAAATCAGAAGAATATTGTGAAAATGAAAATTAGCATAGATTAGTAGCATATAATAGTAAAAAAAACAGAAATCAAAGTTTCTTTAAGGGTTTGATTGAATAAACACAGATGATGTCGAAATACTTGATATTTGTGATCGGAGTGTTATATATTTTTTCCTCAGATATTAATTTTCATAACACTTCTAGTGAAATGGAGGTTGGTAAGCGTAGAGAGAAGGGAGTAGAGTGCTCTAGTACGATATAATAATTAATATAACAACTGGTATTCTGGTGTGTGGGGACATTTTGTCCTATACCCCAATGAGGATTTCTCCTACCTCCATTGTAATGTTCATTTGCTAATGTATAGCATAATCTTCAACTATATGTTATTTCCAGTCAATTGACACCTATATTGCCTGTACTTCATGAAGATTTCTTCCACCCTCCCCATTACTCCCCCTCCCCCCTTTGCCATATGAATTGGCTAATTAACAGCATAATATTCAAGTACAGGCGACTCCCGAGATTCCACCGTTCGAGATTTGACCAACTCGAGAATTCGACCGGTCGAATCGACCCAGCCGATCGATAGGTCGAATTAGAAACTAGTTTAAGCGAAGTAATTTTTGGCCCGTCCGACCACGAGAGGTTTAGTTTCAGTCTAGAGAGGGCCATAGTGACCACTTTTGGTGCCCTGGGCAGATTTTTTAGCACCCCAAAATGACCTAATAAAATGATAAGTGCATATTTTTAAAGAGGTATTTAACTGAAATAAACAATCACTTCTTTTAAGAGTTATTTTTCGGGCTTTACTTGCGCCAAACATTAATTATGTCATTGAAATGTATATTTTTAACAGTTTATTCAATAGAAAAATGGATGTAACAAAAAGTCTTTCTTAGTTCATTGATGACCGTATGTAATTTCAATTTACCAAAAGAACGCTCTCCAGCTGAAATTGGTGTGACGAATGTCAAGAAAATTTTCCACATTAGGCATAAATTCTAATATTTCTTTCTGCGTAATTTTTACACTTTTTTCAAAGGCTGGTGGTGTTTCAAACTACAAACTTCTTCGATTAACTCGCGTTCATCCACATTGTTTTTATTACCTACTAGCAGAATTTTCACAGGAATTTCTCATTTTATCTTCAGTCATATTATGTAAAGCACAACTTAAAATTTTCTTTTGTTTCAGGTATTGAGGGTGCTTCAGTTTCCATCATGTCATGAAATTTCCTTTTTCTTTTTCATTGCAAAATTTCGTTGCCTCTTCCATATGCTCTTCCAGTCTTGATGTTGAACTTTTTACGTCTAGTACCAAATCGCAGATCATGTCAGCTGCCCTATGCACAGTTACATCGGTACCCTGAAGAGATTTAGTGAGGTGGTTGATCTTCTGGAGACAATTGTCTCAAAATAACAAGAAAAATATAAATATCTGTTTAGCAAACTTTCAGCATTTCTGCATTTATGTTCATTCTTTAATTTTATTACCACTGTATAAACTTCCTTCAATTGTAACTTCATTGAATTCACAGAATTTTCTCTTGATGACCATCGTGTTGTGCCATGTTTTTCCAATGCCACCTTTGGGACCTCTGTTAGTACAACCCATCTCGATGTGGAACCAACGAAATAAAGGAATAGTTTCTATACCTTTGCAAAAAATTCCCTAATTTGACTGTTAGTTTTTTCAGTGGAATGATAACAAGCTAAATTAAGCGAATGCTCTGTACGTGGCATGAAACCGTTTAATTTACCGGTCATATTAGGAGCATTTTTATACGATTGAGCTCTTATGTTTTGTAAATCTAGTCCATCCTGTTCCAACTTTTGGATTATTTCTGATGTGATTTCATCTCTCTTTTTCGATTTGACAGCAATAGAATCAATAAAGGCCTCCTCAATAATTACTTTTTTATCGAAAACTTGGGCAAAAATTCTGCTCGGCTAATGCAATGCGATAGGGCGCACATATTTTTGGGGAAGAGGGTAAATAAAAGAAATTACATTCAGAGCGTAAAGAATAGAGGCAGCCTAAAAGCGGCCAATTAAGTTTGCACACATTCATCTATGACTTGGTACAGTCATGGCCTTTCAGCTGAACCTCAGGTTGGCTGTTATAAGTTTCAAAGAGATCGAAAAAACAAAACTGTAACAGCATTTTATAAAGTGTATAATAATACTTCTATTTGGCACCCCTTACGAAGCTGTGCCCTGGGCACATGCCCCCGTTGCCCCGCTCTCACTACAGCTCTGAGTCTAGACATCGTTATTTCTACTCTGTTTGAATTTATGCTGATTTGACATTTGACTGTTCGAAATTTGACCACGTTTTCAGGAACGCAACCCTGTCAAATCTCGGGAGTTGCCTGTAAGTGTTATTTCCTGTCGATTGACACCTATATTGCTTGTGATTCATTAGGATTTCTCCGTCCCTTCTCCTTACTACCTCTCCCCCCACCACAATTTAAATTTGCTAATTGATTGCATTTCACCATACTTTAATAGACATATGGAATGACTATTTACACTAACTTTAGTCAGAATGCAACACGTTCAAATTCTTATACATCTGTTGTTTAACATTACCTGTTCAATTGTTTATACTTCTGGTGTTAATATTTTCAGTTCAATAGTTTATATACCATGTAAGTTAGTCAAAAGCGTATCCCGTTTAATTGTCTAAATAAACTGATAGCAGTAAACATTGGCGAAAAAATGCCAGATGGGACTTTTGTCACTTTTTCATGTTTAACGGTGGGGCTTGTTGGTGGGGCTTTTGTCACGAATCCGCACATTATATATGGTAACAAATGCATACAACTTTTTTCAGTAAAGGAATAATTTATATTTTCAGATGTATTTTTACAAATAAATCATACATTTCAATGATTTTGATAACAATCCTTTAAATATTGTTTTACAAAACAAAAATTAGAATAATTATTTATTTACTTTTAGCTGTCCGAATCACTAAACTTCTGAATTCATTATCACTGCCCTCACTGTCCTCAAATAGTTCATCGGCGATTTTGTTTTCTTTCTCATCGTCTATGTACATGGCATCGCCGAAAACATCGTCTTCATCCTCACTATCCACTTCGGCGAAATCATCATCCCATATGATGTCATCTTCAGAACCATTCATGGCATATGTGAGGCAACACTTTTTAAAGCCACGCTTAATAAGCGATGGATCAACTGCATCCCAGGAGTAATAAGTAATAAGCCAGGTTTCTTTCGGTTGCCAGGCGGTGTAAAGGAATGTAGACCAGTATAAAGCCACTCGTTCCACTTCTAACTCATCTGCACTTTAAATGGTCAGTTGCAACTGACATCCATCATTTCTAACTGGCTCGTATTCCCCCAAGAATGATGGCAAGATCAGTGCGATGATCATTTAATATATCCTTAACACACGACATGCGATGACATCTAAACCAACATACGACGCTTACGAACTGGGTCTTTACACAACACACTACATAACCAATCTTTTGTAAATTCTTCATCCATTCAACCTTTTTTATTTGCACGTATGAACACATTAGGTGGCCACATTACATTCTTTGAGAAAGTTTTTCTTTTATAAATATTCTCTGCAACTTCTCATACTTTCAGTTTGAAGCGTGCAGTGTAACTTTCTCTTTTGGATGACATAGTGATGGGTAAACCTTTAATTTAAAATAATTTATTCCTGTGAGAAAGAAATCAGTGCAGTAGGGAAGGGTCACCACCACTAATTATAATAGAATGAAAGTTGCAAGCAACAAATATTATTTTACATACCTTGGCCGGCTTGTATGAAGGCAGAGTCAGAACTAGACGTGATATTCAGGTAAACTATCTCAGTTGGCGGCAAGGTGAGACTGTTATTCCAACTGAGCAGATTATTACACAGTGCGACATTGAGACATGTTTTTATATCTTTAAAGTGAGAGTCAAAACTATATAGACGTGAAGTTTTTGTATAAACTCTCGGAGATATTTCACTTGGTGGAAAGGCGAGAACTGTCTTGATACTGCTAATAACCAAGTGAAAAATTGCAGTGACGTTTTTATAAAAAAATGTGTTGCATATTATACATTGTGATAAGACAATTTTCACATTTCACTCATAAAAACATGGGTGCGTGTTATAATCAGAAAATTACGGTAATTCCTATGTGTATTTGCTTAATGTACTTTTGCTTTATGTACCAAAATCCTGGAATGCATCTGTATGTTATAGCAGGGTATTGCTGTACCTTATACTCTGAAGATCCCACTGCTAAAGATAAAAAGCAGCTAATGTTGATATTAGTAGTCTTATCTGAGCTATACCAAAAGAAGATGCTATGATTTGAAATATCAATGGCAAAATAGATGTTCCCAACATTTTTCAGGTAATCTTGCAATTAGCCCTACAGGCTTACAAGCAAATTTTAATCAATGAAAGTTTTGAAAAAATTTAACAACATAGAAAATCTATATAATAAAACGCTAAGGCAATACGTGGCACACAGTAACATTGTGTTGCTAAGCAACAGGATATATAAACAGCTGAAACAGCTATCACTGAAACATATCAGATTTTTGTATCATAATGTTAGTATAGTATTGTAAAATCTGTATCAAAGATTATTATTATTAGGTAGATATTACTTTTTTAAAATTAATTTGCGTACAATCTTATATGATAGATTACCTATATGTATATCATAAGCCCGTAAAAAATTACGGAACTTAAATGATTAAGCATTTTCATCTACTTAATAACCCGAATCCCTCTTGGTTGGTCAGAGACATTTTTGTTCCATGAGAATTTATAACACATAAATAAATTCTATCATTTAGCATTTCAATGAATAAGCAGAATTGAACACTATCATTACTTATATTCTACAAAACAAATTATTAATTTAAATAAACACAATGACCGCACTATACTTACCATTTTGGCAGAGGTACATCAGAATGTATCACATTTAGCCAAATCTTTGGTGTTAAATTATTAATAACAGTAATTATTTACTTTTAAATGTATATCATTCGATATATATGTACATAACAACTAAGTAGAACTACGTCAATTTAAATAAAAACAAAATATTTACCATTTTAGAAGTAATACATGATAATACTTTTCCATATTAATATCGCAACCAAATAACAATGTCTAATGTTTATTTACTCAATGTCTCTATCAACGTGTTAAACAGTTTATATTTACCATTTTAGAAGTAATACATTATAATACTTTTCCGTATTAATATCCCAACCAAATAACAATGTCTAATGTTTATTTATTCAATGTCTCTAGCAACGTGATAAACAGCTTCTGTATATCGCTTTGAAATACAATATAAAGTTAAAACCATTTATATACTGTTTATATGCAATTATATATTATTAATTAAATTAATATTTAAATTGTTTGTTCAGAATAAAACTAATGGCTTCAAGAGCAACACGTTACGCTAATTATAATGTGAGAAGAAGAGCGGAACGAGCCATTCAATCTGTTGAAGAAGCAAATCGAAGAAGAACTGACAGAAATGAAGCCGACAGAGATCGAAGAGCCATTGAAGATGAACAACAACGAGAACAATGTAATCAAAAACAAAGAAGAAGACGGGCTGATCTGAGTTTGGAATCGAGAGAAAATCGACTACGCAAGAGAAGGCAAGCTAAACGACGTAGATTAAATGAACGTGCACCTGATGCAGATAATTCTCAACTTGATGTTGCTATTGAAGAACATAACTGTGGAAATATGACTCAGACTTGCAATTACTGTGGTACGCTTTACTGGCCGAATGAACTCAACACTTCTAAAAAATACACCAAATGCTGTCACAACGGAAAAGTCTCCCTCGAAGATTTATCTGAAACGCCTGATTTACTAAAATAATTATTAACAACAAACTCACCTGAAGCTAAAAATTATTGAGAACATATCAGAGAATCCAACGCTACTTTAGCTTTCGCTTCAATGGGTACCGAAATCAAAGCACCTCCAGGAAAGGACCCTACTGTTTTCATATTTACTATAAGGTTTCTCCACTGTTCACGAATGAACAGAACAAACCAGAGTATGGTCAACTGTATATATTTGATTCAGGTGAAGCATCAAACAAACGTATGGATTATAACCAAGGCTGTTCATGAATTGTAATGGAGAGATTAGATACGATGTTACGACAAATAAATCCGTTTGCTGAGTCTTACAATGAAATGCATAGGATAACACAATCTAATCCAACAGTAAAAGTTAGAATGGTTTTTATGGAATATCCAAGCTTAGACTTAAGAAGAGATAACGCACCTACTTTAAAAATAGAAGTTGCAGCAATACAATGTTATTGTGTGCCACGTAAGATCATTTGACTCTGTAATTATTGTATCTGCAATTCAAGAGATCGAAAATTGTGTGTATAAAGAAATTTATGATACTGAGCAATAAAGTCAGACTAGCATGCAGATGTTCTGCGTGGGTAAAGCTAGTTTTTAATTATTCAAATGAGAATTAGTTGGAATCATGTTATTATAGTCGGGCACCCAAAATCCAGACATCTATAAACCTGCAAATCCTATAATTCGGAATATTTTGTGTCAGTTCATGCTTCTCACTTTCATCTTTTTAATGATTTCATCTTATTGAATATATAAATAAACTGTTAGTAAATAGTAAAGAGTTATTTAACTTTTTATGGTATTTAAGAATAGTAATTATTAACATAAAAATAGTTTTATGCTGTTTAAAATACTTTTATATGTTATTTTGGCATACATGAGTGCGTTGCCATAGCAATCATGCCTATATTATAGTATCCAACTGCTAATGTTGATTGGTGCTGTTGTAGCCCAGGCCAGTTTCTGTTTTGTCCTTTCCATATTGGATACATTTCATAAAAGTATTTGATATGTGAACCCATATCATGTCTGGAAATATGTAAAAACACAAGTAACGACAACAGTGATGTTAAGCAAAAGCACACTGCTTTAATTATTATCCAGAAAGTTGAAGTGCTTGAAAAACTTGACAGGTTTTTCAATTCAACAACTCTGTGAATCTTACCATGTTGGCTCATCAACGATTTATGACAAAAAATCTGATGTGGCCAACACATGACTTTCTCCATATTTGGGATATAGATATTTAAATTATTATGAATAGCATTATGAGGCAAAATTATCATTTCATATCGTAAAAGAATACAGTCCTCCTTACTGCCTTAAATTACGTATATTTTGAATATCTTTACAGAATTCATCGCTACATGGTGGTGACGCTGTATACTGGTATTAAGAAAAAACAAAATATGAAAATTTGTTTCAAACAAAACTTGGAAGAAATATTATTCTCTACAACTTTGGTCCTCCTGAAGATTACCAATAATGACGTTTTTAAGGAGATATTTGACGGAAACTGAAAAACCGATTATTTATAAATAATTCCTAAACAATAACTGCTATGGAAAATTGTTTGAAATAAAACATGTAGGATATTATATTTTCTACATTTTTTATAATGGTCAATGTATACAATCATGACGTATTATCGGAGAAATATCACAAAAACCGAATCGGGTTTCGAATAAACCTCGACTTCCGGTTAACCGGTATTGTCCAAAAACTAATACTTTCTTTGTGCTCATGCTAAAGTGTTATATATGAAATTTGGTGTTAATATGACAAGTACTTTTTGAGTTAGAGCACCCACAATCACATACATCCACACAGACACACACAGACATCATTCCGAAAATAGTCTAAACGTGTTCTAGAGACCTCAAAACGTGTATTTCTGTTGAAATCTCAAAGTCGATTTTTTTCGTGATCACAATACTTTCCCATTACTACGTATGGAGAAAGTAAAAAGCAAGAAGATAAGCTGCTAGAATTTTATGTAGATAGTGAATCGATTAAAGGCATCGAGAGATATAGAATGATGTGCAAGGCAAAGTCAGTTGATGTAGATAAGGATTTGTATGAGTGGTTTAAACATCACCTCAGTGAAGGTGTCCCTATTTTTGGTTCTCTAATATGTAAAAAGGCTAACCAATTTCATGAAGAGTTGAGAGTCAGTGAGCCGCATGAATATTCCAAAGGTTGGCTGTATAAGTTTAAATTACATAATGGGATATGTTCTATAAAAGCTAGTGATGATAGACTTTCAGCTGATACTGAGGCAGCAGAGAAATATTTATCAGAATTTGCCATATTAAAATTATGTTTTCAATAATTATTTTGTCTTTAATTCATTAAAAATTTTATGGTACATAATTACATGTTTTTCTTTTCTATCTACATTTTATTTCAAATTTATATACACCATAAGAGGGCTTCCATAATCCACCACAGGTCCGGCCCCAAGGGTGCTGGATTTCAGGTGCCCCACTGTAATTCATTTTACAGTGATGGAGCTATAGAATTTGTAAAACTAAAATAGGTAGTTTTATTGAGTTTAATTCAGAAATAATATGCAAACATAAATTATGGAAAATTACAAATGCCACCTAACACTGGTCTAGATTTTCTATTACAGTAGTCCCTCATTAACCAATGTTTTGTTATCTGCAGTTTCAATTATCCAATTTGCTGGCTCACACCTAGAATTAGGCTGCTGGTATTCTACAGTGAAAAGTCCAAACCACTTTCTTTGATTTTTCCACCTTCTTTACTATGGAGTTTGAACTTTGATAACACATTCTAATAGAAAAAGGGGTTATGAACTCATTACAGATTAACCCATGACTGGAATTCCAGTCATGGTGGTTAAATTGAATGGCGGCATGACTGGAATTCCAGTCATAGCGCTACATCTGGTTATAGTGGTCTGGGTAAGGGACCGCCGGCGGAATGAATTTCCTATGTGTCTCCAGCCATCAGTTTGACTCTAACCAGCACTTGAGGAAAGTCCGTTTTGCAATTGGTAGATTTTCTTCGGATTTTCGACTTTTTCTTTTTTTGGGTACGTTCTCACTCTGATTTTCCTTTAGTGATTGAGAATTAGTTTTATTATGAATTAAAGGTTATTTTATTTTCTTTCCAGTACCTTTTTATATTATAAGGAAATTCATTTGTACATCGTTAATTTTTTTCGACGATTTGCGTTTTACCTCTAATAATTTGTCGGTAAGTACTCGATTCAAATTACCATCAGTGAATGAAAATTAGTCGTTTTATTATCGATTAAAGGTTGTTTTCTTTTCTTTCCAGGTCCTTTTTATATTTTAGGAAAATTCATTTTTATATTATTACTTTTTTCGACGATTTGCGTATTTTTTCTGTAATAACTTGTTGTATCGGTAAGTATTTTAAAAAATCGTTAAAAATCTATTTTTGCGTTTTTTCGTTAAATTTTTTCATATCTGCATTTCTTGCACCAAATTCTACTGGAAATGTAAGAAAACTGGATTCAGTCACCGGCAAAGAACTCGGATTTTCGGTGCCGCGTTGAATGGGTTAAGCAAGAGTATTTGCTGTTTAAAATTTTTGTAGTTTAATTTTATTTTATTAACCTCAGTTAATGACTGCCTTCGGCTTTTGAACAAACTGAATGCTCTCTAGGCCTGGGAACACCAACAAGTCTTTTTTATTGTACATTTAAATTTCTTATTTTTACTATAATGTATGTAGAAGAAACGTTCCATAGCAGTGAATTATTCATCCTTATGTCGTAAGACTAATTTCATTTCATAAAAGTTTTAAATTAAAGTTTCAAACTGCACAAAGCATCAAACTTAATATTAAAACAATTACAGTAGGAGCTCGATAAACATCGCCATTCATAATCCTTGTTTCGATCAACCATCATTTGTCGCCAAGTGGTACAAAAAATGAAAAATTTCCGTTGCCATTTTTGAATGAAGCACACAAACAAATAAGATTACAGTTGCACTTTAACAGAGAGAGAAATATTGCTATCTTAGTGGTGGGCAACCTTTTTTGCATGGAGGGCTGCATTGGTGGTAGTGCATCCAATGGATCATAGTTAAATCGTAAGTTACCTAGATATTCTTAGGCACCATATGCCGGGAAATCAAGTTAGAATTAACTTTATAGGGTTAACATTTCAATATTAAAAATCATGATGGAATTCTGTCGTAGAAAAATCTTAGAGAAAAAATCAAAAACAACATTAAAAAGAACTTACTTGAACTGAGAAATATTTACTAAGGGGTTGCATTTCAACGATATATATCCTAACAGATTTTGCTAGACAGAAAATAATATTTGGTAGTCAATTAAAATAAATGTAAAAAGTTTTGAAAACTATGAAACACTGACGGTGGGCCGCATAAATCTGCTTAGTAGACCACATCCGGCCCACGGGCCACAGGTTGGGCACCCCCTTGATCTATCGAAACAGTGTGCTGTGGCTGTTCTCGGAGAACATTAAGTTGACCATGTTAGAGTGAAAAAATTTCGTGTAAATTGAAACAGGGCTAAACAAAGACTAACGTATATCTCTGAGTAAAAGTCAAGAAATTTCTTGCTTTTTTAGGCCAATCATGACTGGCAAAAAATAACATTTGACTGACCTAGAAGAGCATTAGAATGAAAAATTCATGCTGCCTAGCAGAAAATGTGAAGACTAATGTTAAAATAATACAGCATC
Source organism: Uropetala carovei (assembly GCA_036926305.1). NCBI lineage: Eukaryota > Metazoa > Arthropoda > Insecta > Odonata > Petaluridae > Uropetala > Uropetala carovei. The sequence goes on along the minus strand of JAXCHB010000053.1, from coordinate 2,815,684 downwards.
ACCGTACTTAGTTTCAAGGGAAAACTTAAAATTTATATTTTATCTTTAAAAACTTAGCTAAATGAGTGGATCAAGAGAAGAATCAATTCAGTACTCCAGAAAAGGTTTTTTTAAATTTTGATCCTGAATTCAAATTGTTAAACACTGTTCCATTTCTTCGACGACATTTTGTTTTTTACTTATAATCACGGACTGAACAGAGCCTGCTTTGCGAATATGATCACTAATTTTTCATTTGTCTTTTAAAATGGTTGCAATTGTTGAATGACTGGGATCAAAAACACAACCAATCAAAGCAAGCAACTAACCCTTTTCTGATCTATTTATTATGTCCATTTTAGTTTCCATCGAAAGCACTCGACATTTTTAGCACTTTTACCACTTGCACAAACACTACATTTATGATTGTTTTTCATATTTCAAGGGTAATAAAAAACAATACGTATATAAACATGTGCCCATACAGTTTAGAATACAAATGGCAAATGACAAGCGTAAGAAAGTTCACATGTTCTTACTGCAACCGATGTTCGTTAAGTGCGGGAGGGTGTGTTCGTAAATACAAAATGTTCATTTCTTGAATGTTCATAAGTAAAGGTCACATGTATATACAGTAAAGCCTGTTTATTTCAATTCTGGATAATTGAAAGTATGATGTAATTCAAAGCTAAGATCAGTCCCCGGCCAACACCATAGGATTTTGCTTATGTTTTGGTACCGATAATTCAAAATAGATAGATAGATAAACGTCTTTATTTTCAGGGAAAATTGAGACCAAAATATATGTATATTACATGACAATATGCTTAAATAGTCAAAACAGGATGAAAATAATAACAATAAAAACAAGGAGCGAGTGTGACTATACAATTTCAGGAAACTTCTAAAAAAAAAGAAAAAAGAAAAGACTAGATAATTGTGGGAAAAACCTAGGAAGAACCTAGTAAAAACCTAAGGAGGAAAACACCTACGAAGGGAAGGGGGGTGAAAAAAAACCTGCGAAAACCCTAGATACATAAAAGAATAATAATACTGACACAGGAATGCATACAGCAATAATTTACGACATAAATTAACAAACAAAAAATAAGCTTAACCCTTTATAGAACAAGAAGTCAAAGAATGAAAATCACATTATTTTCATTTATAACTGCTAAATATCATATTATATTACTAACCAAAGAAAGTTACAACTTAAAAAAGTGGTACACTATTGTACCAGTAACCTATAAAGGGTTAAATAAATATGCTAAGAGACAAATAAGAAGATATCAAATATGAAACCAGAAATATAAAAAATACAATTTACAAATATGTACACTAATTCAGTTATTTAAGATATTTATAAATAACTATTTATGACTTTAGACGACCTGCAAGAGAGAATGACGCTCGTTAGAAAGTTAAGGATGGGAATGATATAGAAGATGTTTGCGGTATGTGAGCTTGAAGGAAGACAGGGATGAAGAGCTCTTAATTTCAGATGAGAGAGAGTTCCATAGTCAGCATACAGTGGCAGTGAATGATTTATTGTATACTAGCTGAAAGTACCCAGTGATGCCCGGGTTATGCCAGACGTCTTTGGCGAATAAAATTATGCGATAGTTTTCTGGTAGAACACATTAATATTTACATACTGCTTCATTGTAAATATGATTATTATTCTCAGACTAATTTCTAAAACAGATATCCTTTAAGTATTAACTAAAAGATTCCACCTTTTGGTAATTATTCCTTTAAGCAACAATTATATATGTTTATACATGTTGATTTGGTATGTATTGTACCATCAGTTATTATATTATATGAAACTGAAATGTATATTAATAGAAATTTTAATGTGAACTGACACCAATAAACTTGATTCAACTTACGTATTCCGATTTATCTGACAGGTACTGAGTTTCATTAAAAGACATTCCTTACAGTAGCTTATTGATAAACATACGAAAGAAACAAACATGTCATTTACCATGGAAACGTGACGTGAAATCATGTTCTAGATAATAAGGCTGAAATTAACGATTATAATATAAATATGAAGTGTCAAACGCACCATATAAAACATAAAATCAAAAAAGTTAAAACATGATTATGAAAAACTTAAACGATGGTAATTATGTTTAGAATTTCTTCTAAAAAAATTCTTTACATAATTATGATAGAATCACGTTTTTTGTAAGTGAGAGTAATAGGATTTCGAGTTTAACAATGTAATCAGTTGACAAGGAAACTTCATGTTAAAAATGCTAAAGTTTGTCAAAATATGATATTAAAACGTTAAATTCAAAAGATTTAGATTCGAAAGCGATAAAAGATGATAAGAATAAGAAACTGCATTTATTTTTCTTTAACACAGTCCAAGTCCGAAAATCGTAGGTCAAATATCCGAATTTTAATAAGCAAAATAAAATAAGGTTGCAGGTTGAAATATCGAGTTTTCCATGTTATCTTATGAGGAATGGAAATCATTCTCAGGAATCGAACCTGGGTCGATTTTGGAAATAGTTTTTTTGTAAATGGCTACTACTTTCAGAACCGAACATTCCTACCAAATGTCAATCTTCTAGCTACTCGGAAAGTTTGTTAAAAATAGCATTACAGGGTTTCCCACCGACGACGACGACAATTTTATATATTAGATTTCAGTTCTGTGTAGTGGAGTCAGAAGCTTCTGGCACCCTCTAGTGTTGCAATTATGTATAGTGTTGATAGTGATGAAATCAGTCGAAAGGTATTCAGGTAGGTTTGATTTTAGAAACTGATATAATAAAGAGAGGAGATGCATCTTTCTACATGATTCAAGATTTATCCATGATAATTTGCAGAAATATTCCGAGATATGGTCAGACTTCTTAAGACTAAAAATAAATCTCATTATGGGCACGCTGGAATTTAAGAGAAAGATCCTTTGATAGATCTTGGTATACAGTATCACAATAGTCAAAATGTGGGACGATTAGAGTAGTAACTAATTTAATTTTTAGAGTCTGCGGGAGAATGTTTTGAAGATGCCTTAGAGAGCATAAAGAGGAATTTACCGTTTTACATAATTTGGTAACATGATTCGTCCAGGTGAGAGTTTCATTAATAATAATGCCAAGATTCTTAACTGTCTTACAACAGGGTATGATTGAGCCATTTATAGACAGAGGAGTAATGTCCACAGGATTTACTGTCGCAAGTAATTTGGGGTAACATATAATAATTGCTTGAGATTTATTTGGACTGATATTAAGAAAGTTATCGTCGCTCCAGATTTTAAGTGCCAAGTCGGTTGATGTTATCTAGGGTGGTAGGTAGGTTTATTGGACTGGTATTTAAATAGATTTGCAAATCATCCACGTATAGGTGATGGCGACAATGAGTAAGTGAATCGAAGCAGTCATTAATATACAGAGAAAATAAAAGAGGACCTAGGATTGAGCCTTGTGGGACACCTCGGGTAATGCTTAGCCATGAAGAGGAAGAATAATTTGAAATGACCTTCTGATATCGATCAGTAAGGTATGAAGAGAACCAATTCATTCACGCATTAGAGAAATTTAAGCAGTGTAGTTTTGCTAAAAGAATGCCCATGTCTATTGAGTCGAAAGCTTTTCTGAAATCTAATAGTACTAATACTGATAATTTTCTGTCATCCATAGATCTTCATATGTCATCTGTGATTTTGAGTAAGACGGAGGTAATGCTGTGTGATTTGCGGAAACCTGATTGGAGGGAGTCAAGTAAACTATTAGTGTCAAGGAAGTGGATAACTTGCTCGTGCACAAGTCTCTCTAAAGCTTTACATAGCACGGGAAGAAAACTGATGGGACGATAATCTGTGTTGTCACTAGATAATGCTTTCTTTGGGATGGGATGGATTAGAGCACATTTCCATTGTGAAGGAAATTTACTGTGGGGTAAAGTATGGTTTAAAATGTTAGTGATTAAAGGTAAGATGAGATGAAGTAGTTTATTAATGAATAAGATCGGAATGCCATCTGCTCTCTGCGCATTTGACTTAAATACACCTACAATGAAATTCAAAGTCATGATCTGGTCTGGTGACTCATGAAAAGTTCATCTAATTCAAAATCTCAATCCTGTGTAAGCGGAAGGTTCACCCACGCACCATCAAACCACGTTTATGTTCCCCATTTCTTGCATACGAAATACATATAGCACCACAAACAGGAGACTCAATTTTACTTATTTAATAGCAGGATGACCAAACATTCCCTTTTCACCGGGAGAGTCCCAAATTTTTTTATCAAAAAGGCCATTTTCTACCGTTTTGAAGCCCATCACATATAAAATTTAGATTATCTGATAGTTTAGCTGATATCCCAAGTAGAAATGTAGGATTCTCGAAAACGTGGAGGCTATCAAACGAATAACAAATGTTAATTACAGTCGCAAATTGACGTGGCAAACCTGGTCTTCTCATATAATATCCTGCCCAGGTTTAACCTAATTTATTCCCTTTGAGTTTTGATAACGACGGTGGTAGTCGGATTCTCTTTTCATCGTAAGGTTTGTCGTTATCAAAACTCCTTATTCTGTGCCTCGAATATGTCCCCAACCCTCTCATTCACTGCAGGCATAATTTAACAGCTTTTCATTTTTAGAAATTTCTTATCAATATGTGTTTTTGCCTGTATTTACGAAAATAAACTACAGCACCAAAATTGTGTCAACGAATTTCATATAGAATTCTTCTATTCATATCAAGGAAGTCATAAAATCACTGAATCTCGAACCATAATAAATTAAACGAAAAATATGAATCAAAATTGCACCAACAACTTTTTCCTTGGACACTACTAATTACTTCCTGGTATTTCTTGTTACCCATTGGGTCCTTTGGGGATCCGAACTTATATCCCCATATGATGAACATGGGGATCGGTGAGCAAGTTTCTCATTGGAACTTTAAAATAAGATAAAAATCTTGGAACTTGGACAGTACGACGTCTAACTGTAATTTCTTATAGCGTATGTTGAATTTGACAAAAAATGAAAAAGTTTCAAGGTTGAGTTATATTCAATATTTTATTTCTGCACTGAAGGGTGCATGGAAACCAGCATTGTTGGATTGGTTCATATTGCAATAAATTTTCACCTGCCTCGCACTCCTGTAGCCACAAGCATAATGTTACTTGATTCGAATTTCATTCATCTTCATTTTCACAAAAGGTCAAATGTAGTAACAGCGATCTCGCGAAGAAATTTTTCATCTAACAATAAGTCTATATCCAATGAAATTAGCATTTACATTGCCTTTAGAAACTGCATTTTTATAATTATACATGTTCCATGTAAAGTTTTACCGAAATTCAAACAGTTGAGCGTTCAAAGCCGTCAATGCATTTTGCGTAATCGTCAATTTACGCATGCGATCTCGCCAAGATATTTTTTCATCCATGTCTATTTCCAATGAAATTAGCATATACATTGCCTTAAGAAACTGAATTTTTATAATTATACACGTTCCATGTAAAGTTTTACCGAAATTCAAACAATTGAGCATTCAAAGCCATCAATGCATTTTGCGTAATCGTTAATTTACGCAAGCTATCTCGTCAAGATATCTTTATATATATTCATCGTAGGTCAAATATTTACTTTACGAAAAATATAGTACTATCATTTGAACTCGAAGGCAACGAGAGACTTCGAGATTTAACCATAACCCAAATTTTCATCGTACTCGCATTTAAGCCGAGGGGCCGGCCGGGTTAGACTGGTAGGCAGTGCGCCTGCCTTCTAACCCAAAGGTCGCGGGTTCGAATCCCGCTACAGGCATGGATGCTGTGATGTATGTTGATTTTCTCTAAGAGAATTTGATGGTGCAAAATAACCTTAGCTGCTGACGCACCTAAAAACCTAATTACTACTACTAAGCCGAGGGGTGATTCATGATATATTTTGACAAAAAACATCGGCTTGTATTCGGGCAGATACGGTATTTATTATTCCAGGCTAGGAGGATTTACAAAGAGAAGACAGTCAGTGCAAGCAGATCAGCACTGTCTATCCAATATAGATTTTCAGATTATTTTGTGAATGAAGGCCAGGTCGAATGACAGTAGAAGAAAATATGAATTTAGTGTATCTAACTTTGACATGAAGAATAGCGAAATAATGTGAACTATCTACTACAGTTCATTCAATAAAAAAATTTTCTATTAAATAGTTTATATTATTTACCTATTTCCTTCTTTTCAACTTCTGTAATCGCTTCACTCCTGCCAAACAGCTCCCAACATTTCTTCTTCAAATCACGAATTGCATATAAATCACATCCCAAATCCCAAATTGCAGGGCGAATCTCTACTTCCACAATGAATTGATCCATATCAAATCTTTCCATTTTTTTGTACTGAATGCTCCATTGGTGGCTACTCATCTGAAAGAGCATGTGCCTTTACATGTATCTTTACTGGTCGTGCCACCAAGTTGAAATGGGCCACCACAAACATTGTCTCGACTGTTCTTACTGGTCGTGCGGCCAAGGTAGTGGCAACACCACCGTGTGAAAAGGTGCATTTAGAGCAATGTCCTTGTGACCATGTGTGAAAAGGCCCTAAGTGTTATCGTGTGGAAAAATGTTAATCCACTATATTGGCAGCACTGACTAATCCAGGTTAACCAAACCTTGACCATTCACTAAATCAAGATGTAATTAAGAACTGTACCAAATTTGGTTGTTCTAGATCTTACGAGTTTGGGTGTGCATAATGATTATGGAAACATGTTAATCCCCTATATTGGCAGCACTGACAAATCCCAGTTAACCAAACATTGATCATGCAGTTAATCTGTAAGTTTCAAAGGTGATTGCAGAAATTTTTACTGAGCTTCTAATTTCAATTTAGTAGGAGTCACGAAAATTTGCATCATTTTATCTTCTTCTACATTGGTTGCCAAAGTGTTTTACTATATCTTTTGTAAGTAATTTCAACATCGGTGTTACCATGCATATTAAAGTATGAAGGATGTACATTTTTTAAATCTCGTATTACAAATCATTCAGTAAATTCACTTGTCAGCTCATACTGAGTAAAAGTGTATTCGAAGGAAATCATCCAATAGAATGAATATGAATCTTTCATGGTGATTAATTGGATATTAATAAAATTTTAAGAAAAAACCTTCCCGCATCCTATATGCAGGAACACAGAAAATTCTCAGAATCTGAAGCAAAAAACCTCCCTGCATCACAGGTTTTTATGGTAACCATAATATGCATCATTTGAATTTATTGTATTAAAAAGAAACCTTCTTATAGCAATACTACGTTATAAGAACATCTGCAATTCAATGAAATGTATTTTACACTGCAAATATTTATAAAATTTATATTGCCGTATGTACCATATCTGCCCGAATACAAGCCGATGTTTTTTGTCAAAATCTATCATGAAAAAAATCACCCCTCGGCTTAAATGCGAGTCCGAGGAAAATTTGGGTTATGGTTAAATCTTGTAGTCACCTATAGATGGCAGCACGTCTCTCACTTCTGTCGGGTTCAAATTATGGAACTATATTTTTCGTAAACTAAATATTTGACCTACGATGAATATTAACCCTCTCACGACCAGCTGCCTGAAACCGCCCGTAAATACACACTTTCAAATTTACCTCCGAAAACTGCGACTTTCACTTTTCCTCACAGAAATGACGTTGTATACCTTAGAAACACGAGACATAGCGTGTGTTAGGCGTACTTTTTCGAAGTGTACGAATTTGCTTTCCGAACTTTCAATCAGTTTTTTATTTTTTTTGGTATAAAAACCACCCCAAATGCTGATAGTAATTCTTCTACTTCTGACTATGATGTAAATTATAGTTTGGGTACTGAATTTTTCGGATTTGATATAGAAGACAAAGTTTTCCCGAGAACGAATTCTTCAGCAGAACCTCGCAGTGGTTTACAATGCAAGTCAGATATTGATATTAGCAACATTTCGGATGACAAAGTTAGTATATCTGGGGTTGATGCTGAAAATGTTTTTTGAATGAAGAAACAAGAAAATATCCAGTGGAGTGATTGATTGGAGTCCGAAAAAACAACATTATTTCTCAATAAATATCATTAAATTGTGAATGTATAACTATTTTATTTAATGTTACCCAAAATTGGAGGCCATCTTGGATTATTTCGGACTTTTGGGTCTGCAGCGCCCGGCATCTTTGGTCTTGAGAGGGTTAATGAATAAATAATAAAGGCTAGAATATGGAATTTAGCACTACCTGTGCTTTGTTACCGTTTAAGGCTGGGTTTTTCACATTATTTGAGTGATCACATTATTTGCATGTTTTGACTACGCAGACGATTACGCAAAATGCATTGACGGCTTTGTATGCTCAATTGTTTGAATTTCGGTAAAACTTTACATGGAATGTGTATAATCATAAAAATGCAATTTCTTAAGGCAAGGTAAATGCTAATTTCATTGGAAATAGACTTGGATGAAAAAATATCTTGGCGAGATCGCTATATTTAACCTTTTGTGAAAATCAGGTTGAATGAAATTATTGTCACTGAATATGGAATATTATTCAGCAACGCAAAATTATTAATTGGAGTTACATTTCAAAATGTCAACAATTAAACCATTTCCCACTTTTCTTCAATCTCGAATAATGTATTATAAGCCGTGCATGAATGCCCGGCATACTTCAGCATAAAATCTACAAAATTTACATTTTTGCCAAAAAATTATGGAAATTTTTGGGGGTCGGCTTAAATACAGGGGTCGGCTTCTATTCGGGCAGATACGGTATATCACAGCATATAAGTCGACCTGGCATATTAGTCGACCTCAACTTTTCGGCTTAAAAATACATGATTACGTATAACCAGTACCGGACCCCTTATCCGGCAAGCTTGGGACCAGCCATTTGCCAGATTTGGGGATTTTCTGGATTTCAGGTCCTCAATTTAGTAAATACTTGTAATATATAGATGGAGTATAAAATTAAATGATAATTTCATTTTATATCGAATTCTAACACAAACCAATGAAATTTGATCAAATAAATCAAGGCATCCTTATCATTGAAAATTATTATTACCTAAAAGTAGGTTGTTTTCTAGAATGAATCTTTCCTCTCCATATAGGCAGCTAAAAAAACCATCACACATTTCAATTATCTATTATTTGTACATATTAGCTCATTCTTAGTTTTGAATTATCATTTTCATTTCACTCTTATATAAATTTCAATACCTTGAAATGAGAACTGATGTCACATGCTACCTAGAAAACCTACAACATCCAATATTTATTTTAATTAAAAATCCTCAAAATAATTTCAAACACTAGACTTTATTTTATTTAAATATAAAAATTTCACAAATAAAACTTTGAAAACAGAAATAATTTTTCATCTCAAGGATTTAATCATAAGCCTCAGCGAAGCCACAAAATTTTGTTGGGCCAGTTATTCTGTAAACACAACCAAAGAATAGTCTGTTGTATAGGCACAGGCTGAAGAAGTTGAAGGTTGAGGCTCTGTTGAAATCTTCTTGAACATGTCCTTCAGAGTCTGTTGTTTCATGTTTTGGTCTCTCTTTCTGGAACACTTCTTGTATTTTGTAAACCTATATAATATGCTGCTCTGTAATAAAACTCTTCTGTTCCATTTCACGAATTAGTTCTTCTGTTAATTTTATACACCTATCAATTGATACTTTTTCCTTTTCATTCAACACTTCACCATCCCCTTCAGTATCACTCTCATTCATTTTATTATGATTCATAAACATATTTCAAATTTTACTATCTGTAATTTGGAGGTAAACTGGAGCTCCATTGTCAATGTTTAAAAAATCTTCAATAGCTTCTTTATCTACAATTTTGCTGTATCATGAAAACATATTTGCAAATGCCAATAAGTCTTCAACAATTTCACTTTCTTCAGAAGAAGGAAAACCTTCAAAATTGGTTTCAGTTTCATCATCATTATTTAGAAATTTGGTGGATGGCCATAAATTATGCCATCCATTCAACAAAGTAATCTGGGAAACATTGTCCCAAGCATTTGCAACACTCCAAATAGCATCCTTTATGTTAAATTCTTTTTAGAATTGGGTCACTCTTATTACTTTGTTACACTCTTTAAGGATTTTTTTGCATGAATTCAGCCTAGTATCTAGTTTTCAATGCCTGAAAAATGCATTGGTCCATTGGCTGGATAAGCAATGTACAGTTAAGAGGTAAATAAATACCGTAAACATTGTCTTTATGAGAAATTCAGTATTAGAGTCTGCAGCACAATTATCAAGAAGTAATATAATTTTGCAATCCATAGGAAGACCTAGAGACTGACAGTGAGTCATGGCTTTCGGGACAAAATGGTTCTCAAACCAATCAAGGAGGACTTGGGCGAAGAGTGCCACAGGCCGAAATACCGGCCCGTGCATAAACCGAAACTAAACTCGTAATAGTTCATCATAGATGCGATAGATGGCATTTGATAATGTCATCATCTGAAAGAGGATGCTTCCTACTTAATAAATCTTTTTTCCATTTGTTATACTTCGATCGTGAATTTATCACTTAAGCTTTATAAATGGTCATATTTGTGGCGTATAGCAGTCTGCGTGGTATGAAACGCAAATAATCTCAACCTTCAAAATTTTTTTTCTCTCATTGGGGTAAGGTCCTGTACCCACGATTCCTTTTGTATCCTATCCCGAATGTTACTGCCCTCTGCTGTGACATTTTTACCTTCTCATACGAAGTATCCAGAAAGTATTGTTTTTGCGAAAAAATTCGACATCGAGATATTTACGGAAATATATGTTTTAGATGTCGCTGAATCCGAAAAAGTGGTTTTCGCAATGCTGTCTGTCTGTCCGTCTGTTACTGGTGCTGGAGCCTAAACGGTAGAGCGAAAATGAATGAAATCTTGTACTTAGGCATTTTATCATACTGAGCAGAGTATACATAGAAATGGTTGACAGTGCTCAATAATTAAGAGTAGTTTATTCTACACATTTTCAACAACAATCCGATTTTCTCAAAAACGCCTATAACGATTTTGATCAAATTTCGTACAGTTACTTGAGTTTACATCTTCAATAATACTGTATAGTTCATATCTCTCAAAAACTGAATATAAAGCTAGTTTATTCTAGGCAACTTTAACAACAATTCGATTTCCTCAAAAACTGCTCTAACAATTATGATCAAATTTCGTACACTTACTTGAGTATACATTAGGGTGTGCCAAAAATGAAAAATTTCCGAAAATTCACAGCGACAACCTGTAAAAAGTTTTCTTTTGATGCAAAAACACTCCTTGCAAAATTTGGTGGAAATCAGATTACTTTTAGAGGTCGCTGTTCTGTTTCAAAGTTTGTTTTTATGCGAGAATACCATTGTCACATATTCCTTCACATCTCGTCACTAATAAGACCTACAGAAAATTTTTCAGAATGTAAATTGTTAGTTTTGAGGTGGTCTATCGATTTTGGGCCATACTGGTTTTGAGGGACGGGTTTTAGATATTTCGATTGCCTACCTCAAAGGGGCAAACACGTTTTTTTTCCAGCTGGAAAGCTTAAACAGTCCCATTATTCAATACATGAGTTTTGGATTGGTAAGAAATGATACTTAATACATGCTTTATGTTATTTAATGTCAAGAAGTTCAAAAATATAACACAAAATGTAAGGAAAACTTGTGAAACATGTCACATAATACACAAAATATTTTGCTAATTTTCACGACTGTTTAGCTTTAGTACACTTCGGAAATGCCTTCCTGTGCTAAACTACAGTGTGCAGGAGAGCCTGTTTATCCTCTTCTCCCTTTGTAAGAATGGTATTGTACATTTTCATCAGACCCGCACCTCTTTCTGCGCTGTCGTTCATGACGCGCAAATGCTGCACTTCGCGAAGAGCTTCCTTAAAGCTATCATATGACTCCCATTCTGTCAGCTCAGTGTCCATAAATGCAGGAGAAATACCAAGGCGTTCAAAGAAAACAAGTGACGGCTTGCTGGCAAAATCATGGAGCTCCAGACAATCCACATCCATATCATCTTCCCTTATGAAAGCTCTCTTTGGTGGATTTTCCAGGCCATCCCTCTCCCGAAAAGCCTCCACTATCTTCTTTTTCACTTCGTTTGTCACCGTGAGGTCAAACAATGCAAGGGGAACCATTTCAGCACTCAGGTAACATAGATGGTTCGAAAATTTGTCATAGGCTGCCTTCCACATGCGTGACCACCAGCTTCCTTCTTCAACTGTTTCAACATGCGTAGATCATTGTCCGGGACCCGCACAGCTGCAGCAGATGTGAACCACAACTCGACATAAGTGGAAAAAATAAAAACAGTTAACGCTCGGAATACATCTTCTCCTCTTGCAAGGTGAAATTCTGCCCTAAAGAGCCAAATTTTCAGAACGTATATTGCCTTGGCCATCCAATGCGCTCTGTGAAACGCCCTGGGCTGCTAGAAATTGACACCATTGGGAGGCATTCCACCAAGACAGATGATTGTCAGCTCTAAAAGCTCTTTATAATCGTCGCGTGGCTGGAAACCCTATAAAAATCAAATGAAAAGATCATAATTCCTATTAGGAACCTTTAATTTTTGTAAAATGTAATGACCAAGCCCAAAATTGAAAATTTATCTCATCTCAAGCAGTTCTTTGCAAAACAGTATCACATCATCTGCATTGGGTATGGAATCCAGCATTTCCTGATCTGCAGCCTGGAATTTACCTTTGCGCAAGGAGAAATTCTTAGTCTTCTTTAACAGCCATCATTGTCAAGGCATTTTCATGAGCAATAACATATAAGCAGTCCACATCTTTAGTGAAATCCTCTCTATGAGCTCTCTGAGTTTCAGACATTGTTTCGGTTTTTCTTTAGGTGAGTCCATCATTTGTGGACTATGAGCAACTTGTCGGATGCACGACTCACCGTCTGCGTTGGTATCCTGGCTTTATTCCAGAAGTTGACAGCTTTTTCGATGGCATGCCTAGTAATGTTCTTTAGTGTACCTTTCAGTGTGTTGTGGCGATGGAAGAACAACTGTAACACTTGACGGGTTGATGGAAGCTTACATAATATTTTATCATTCGGCTGGCCTATGAGCCAAACTTCGGTGTCGCTCCTCTGCTGCATGTTGAGCACGACTGCAGAAATGCGCACGAGATACTACTAGCATGAGGGATATTTCCAGGAAGCAGCGAGAGCGAGCACCGGACAGGCACAGACTTGCAGCTCGGATGGACGGAAAACGGCAGGTGAGGGAGGAGCAGAGGGAGAGGGGTGCAAGGAAGGGGAGAGGTAGGGGGGTGGGAGAGCGGGCAGCAATATCCCTGCCGCACTGAACACGTTAAACAAAATTTTCTGTAGGTTTTAAAGGTGATGAGATATGAAGGAATATGTGTCAATGATATTCTCGCATAAAAATTGAAACTTTGAAACAAAACAGCGACCTCTAAAAGTAATCTGATTTCCACCAAATTTTGCAAGGAGTGTTTTTGCATCAAAAGGAAACTTTTTACGGGTTGTCGCGATAAATTTTTGAATTTTTTTCATTTTTGGCACACCCTAGTATACATCTACAATAATAATACATATTTCATTTTCCTCAATGAATGAATATAAGGCTAGTTTATTCTTGGGCAACTTTAACAAAAATTGGATTTTCTAAAAACAGGCTCATACGATTTTCATTTTGTAAAGATAACTAAACGACGCATTAGTACCTATATATGAGAAAGTTTGTACAATGTATGTTGTACCAATTTTTTAAGTGGATAGTATCAGTAATAAAGCGAATAGATGCTTTCATGCATTGGACGTTCATGAAATGTTGGCGCTACAATTGAATTACTTGTAGCTATACATTTGTATTCTTCAAACTATAAATAAATAAACATCTGGTCATGAGAAATGCACATATGGATGATCCCTGAACCCTCATAAAAGAGAAACTCGAGCATTATTGAGGGTCTTGAGATAGAGTGGTAAGGAAAGAAGGACTCAAGTGTACCTTCCACTTCAAGCGGTTTGGGTGCACAAAGAAAGACAGATTCAGAATTTGGACTAAGGAAACTTCCAAGCAGGAAAGAAAAAAACAGCATTATATGTAGTGGAAAACGTGATGGGAAGAGAATGAGGTATCGCACAGTGTGAGTAGAATGTGAAAAGTGAGTGCATAGTGTTTGTTTGTGAAGACACAAATGTTGTGTACTTTTTTAGGTTATTTGTTACTAACTAACGTATGCAGACGTTCACTGAAATAATTCTATAGTATTTTTTCTATTCCTTGCTGATTTTTGCTAATTATATTCTTTACTAATGTGGGTTTCATAATTTATGTTTTAATGTTGTATAATAAAATTCAAATGGAAATTTTAGGTGACAAACTTTTTTCTTTTTTTGTTGCAACATGATATGCAATAACATTAGTTTTTATTTGATAAATTTATTATTAGAAGAAATAAAAGTTATATATTTTTGAAGATTAGCGTGTTTTTTTGCAATTACTGAAAATATTAATAATTTATCTTAAGAAATAATTTCACAATGATAATTTTCCTAAGGTGATACAAACTTCAGGAATTGCACTTGGCACTTCTGGCTCTACCCCCCAAAATTTGCGTGGCATTAAGAGGGTTAAGAAAGTATAGTTATCGCAAAAAAATTCTACTTTGAGATTTTGATGGATATATACGTTTTAGCTGTACCTGCGTCAGAAAAAGTGGCTTTTGCAATGCAGTCTGTCTGTTACTGGTTCTAGAGCCTAAACAGCAGAGTGAAAATGAATGAAATCTCGTATTTAGACATTTTATCATACAGAGCACAGGCTTTGAAGAAATGGTTGACATTGCTCAAGAATTAAGGGAAGTTTATTCTACCCATTTTTAACAACAATTTGATTTTCCCAAAAACAGCTCTAATGATTTTGATCAAATTTCGTACAGTTACTTGAGATTACATCTTCAATAATACCAAATAGTTCATATTTCTCAAAAAATGAATATAAGGCTAGTTTATTCTAGGAAACTTTAACAATAATGTGATTTTCTCAAAAACGGATTGAATGATTTTGATAAAATTTCGTACCATTACTTGTGTTTACCTTTATAATAATACTACATACTTCAAATTTCTCAAAAGATGAATATATAGCTAGTTTATTCTTGGGTAACTTTAACAACAATTGGATTTTCTAAAAAACGGTTAATACGATTTTCATGAAATTTTGTATAGTTATTTAAGTTGATGTTTTTAATAATTTGACATAGTTCATATTTTTCTAAATATAAATAAACGACGCATTCGTATATGAGAAAGATTGTACGGATTTTTCTGGGATTATATCGCAAAGACAATGCCGACTCATCTGCATTGTACATCTGTTCTGTTCTTAAACCTTCTTTCGATATCATTGAAGAAGATTATTACATGTATTCCTCTGCGGCTTCAAGATCAGTTGCCGCTTTTTCTTTAGTAACACTGTATCCACATCAATTGTCTTTGACTTATGGAGTGTTTTTCTGTTAATTTTCATAACATCACATTCTGCGTAAAATTTCATTAATTTACTCTTTTGCTTCTTCAAGTCATAAACAGTCAATGAACTAACATCAAACTCAATGCGCAATATTTTCACCGAAGCACCTTCCTCTAAACGCTGTAGCAATTTCACTTTATTCTTAATACTAAATGTTAAGTGCATCCTCTTTGGATTTACGATAACCACAGGTATTTCCATTGATCTTTTCGACTTTTTTATAAAAAGAGGACAATAAAGATTTTAAATTCGTGAAACACAGCATATTCTAGCAAAAGAACAACGATAAAACAGCAGCGCAATTATTGTCTCTTTTTTGAGATCGTGAAAATTTCCGGTATCTACGAATTTCAAATTGGTAACCAGACAGATTTTTGCCGAATATCAGGTCCTGCTGGATTTTGGGATGCCGAATAAGGGGTCCGATGCTGTATTCGCTATATAAGTCGACTACCATTGTTTCACTTAAAATACATCTTGTGAAATTTTTTCCTCTTGAGCCTTCCATGTTACAGGTGCATTTATTTCAACAAAGGAGAAATTTTAATTCTTGGAGAGCTTGACCCACTAAATAAAGCTTCCTATAATTCGACTTATGTCAGCTGTTAATGATATTATCAAAACTTACTGTACTTAGTAATCGTGATCGATCTCTACAGTGGCGAAATTCAATAAAATATTGCATATGTGTATCCCACATATCTTTTTTCCCAAAATGTCAATAAAAATGAGACTGCACCTCATACATGAAGATTTCTGACCAAGCTTTAAAAATTACGAGTTTCAATAGTACGAGGTGTGACAATAAAGTTCCCGGAATGTCCTCACAGATGTCTCATCGAGTAACAAGCGAGAAATAACCAGCCAGCAACATGTTGCCACATGTCTGTGCTTGCATCTGGTGTGGTGGTAAAGGAAGTAAGGCAGTAGTAAAGAAGCAGTGGCAGTGTTTATAGAAGCATGTGTTTTGGTCCCGGCAGAAAAATGAGTGATCGGTTGTTGGAGCAATGCATTACCATCAAGTTTGGTGCAAAGTTAGGCAAAAGCATAAGTGAAACTCTGCAGATGTTAAGAATAGTTTATGGGGCTGATGCAATGAAAAATTCGAGTGTCTATGAGTGGCATAAATGATTTAAAGAGGGTCAGGAGGTCACGAGCACAGGTGAAGACAATGTTGATTTGTTTCTTTGACCACAAGGGCATTGTTCACTTTGAATTTCTTGAACAAGGTCGAACAGTGAACCAGCATTGTTATTTGGAAATATTGAGAAGGTTACGTGAGGCTGTTCATTGGAGAAGACCTGAACTGTGGCCTGATGCTTGGACCTTGCATCATGACAATGCCCCTGTTCATGAGATGCTCACTGTCCAGGAGTTTTTGGCCAAAAAATCGATCACAAAATTGGACCATCCACCATATTTGCCAAATTTGGCCCCATGTGACTTTTGGTTCTTCTCAAAACTGAAGACCGCTTTGAAGGGCCAAATATTTTCAGACATCAGTGACATTCAGAGACATGCGACAACCATCCTTAACCCTGCAGGAGTCGCTCGCCATATTCAAACGTGAGAACTCGTGCGGGGTGTCCCTGATACCCCACTGTTTTTTTCAAATTTAATTACATTTTTTCCTCTCAAATGTTGCTTTTTTATTGTTTAAGTATTTTTGGAATGACAGGGATAATTTATCAATGAATAAATAGAGTTATTTATGTAAATTATTTTCATTTATCAAAATAAGTATTTTTGAATATATTTAGGTTACTGAAACAATTTTTTCAAACAAATTATATTTTTACATTTTTAAAACAATCTGGGCAAATTTTCATCATATGGTTAGCACACATCCATCTTTTGCAAGATTCACAATAAGATTTTGTTTTAATATCTTTCGTTCTGGGACAAACCATACATCATCCGCTTTTCCTTTTTTTCGTCTTCTCCTGCATTCCTGCTGTCGAAGGTTCTCCATATTCCTCTATCTTTCTCTTCAATGGCAAAGGCAATACTGTCATGGAACTTCTTACCATATATGGCTTTGTTAATTCCCTCGCTATTTCTCGTAAAAATGTCCACCAATTCATTTTTTTTTCTGGATAAATATTTCTGTGGATAATAAATGCATTTATTCCCAGTGTGTTTAGTAGATGATAAAAAATAACAAGTGGTCACCTTCTTGTATTCCTAGCAGTATTATACATCACACACATCTTATCAACCGTATCAACACCGCCTTTCGTCGAATTATAAACTGTATCCATCTCTGGCTTTCCTTTTTCCCCAGTTGAGCTGTCTATGCTAACTTCATTATGCATAGTTGATAGCACAATGACATTTTTGCCCTTCTTAGGGATATATGATACAAGAGTCATGTTACTTTTGAATGCAAACATGCTATTGTACTCTTCCCTGTTCTTTGCATTCACCATCTGCAGTGGCAGTTCCCTCTTTATTTTTTTGAACAGTTCCCACCAGTGTAATCTTATCTTTTAGCAAATCCTCTGCAAGCGGCATGCTTACAAACCAATTGTCAGCGGTTAGGTTCCTTCCCGTCCTCAAAAGTGAGACGACAAGGTGTTTTACGACCTCCCTTGGGCTATTGTCTAACTTATATGGCCCTTGAGGTTGAGTCCCAACATAAACTTCTACATTCAGTGTATAGTAAATGCATGCATCCACAAGGGCGAATGTTTTTATCCTGTATTTAGCTGGTTTACTTGGTATATATTGACGAAAAGAACACTTGCCTCGAAAAGCAACTAGCTGTTCATCCACAGTCGCAAACTCACAGTGTAACAGTCTTGAAATTTGTGAACAATCAATTAAAAAACAATCCGAATGGCAGCTAATTTATCAGTCTCTTGCCTAACTGCCCTATCATTTACATTGTCAAAACACAAGCATTGCAATAAAAATTTAAAACATTGATAACTAAAGGATGCATGAAATATTTCCACACCTAATCCGTTCTGATCCCATAAATCTTTTATATTTTGGTGACCAGATCTATTTGCACCCAAATAAAAAAGAAGCCCTATAAGACAAGTTATCTCCATTTCATGTGTTTGCTTTGTATCCCTTTCGCGAAAAAATTTTACTTTAACTATTGATATTTATATATTCATACATTAACAATAATCTCTAAAATTTCCTGATCAAACATAATTTTGAAGCAGTCCACAGGGATTTTTATATCATCCTTGCTTCCCTTGAAACCAGGAGCTTGAGACATGATATTATGTGCGGGTGTTCTAACATTACGTCGGGGTTGCTCCAAACTCCACTTCGTAACTTTGTCTTTACTGATAAGGATGCATTCTTCCGAACAACATGCAGTTTCATCATCCAGATCACTAACATCTTGCTCACTGCTTGTTTCATGTTCTGATTCATGTAGTAAGTCTTCGGAAGTCTCATCGTCAGAATCCCATACTTCTTCTTTAGAAGATTCACCAAGAAGCAGAGCAATACTTTCCCTGTCTGTCTCAGAATGCAATTCAGACATCTATGGGTGGATATAAATTAGTGAAAATTATTGAACTAATTCAAATATATAAAATGAAATATGCTTCAAAATAGAAATAAATTTTTGGAAAAATAAAATAAAAGTATATTTACGAACCTTATCTAATGTAATATAATGACCAATGTACTAGGAGATTTTCAGAAGACACTCCGTAATACAAATAAACTAAGTTAACGAAAAGATTCGCAAAATTCCGTGATCTGCAAGCAGGCAAATGAAAGCTTCGTTACTTCTGCCACACACAAGACCACACCGTCAAAAAAAAAGCATCCGAACTCAGAGGAAAACCGGTTAAAACTAAAGATTTTCAGAACATCTGGAACTCCAGCTACCGAAGGGTAGGGGTGATAAAACCTAAACTAAAAAGAATGCCGCCCCATAACGTTGGCTGGGGTGTCCACAGCACCCCGCGCAAGTCACAGAGGGTTAAGAGCATTCCAGAAAACAAGTTCCGGTACTATTTTGAACAGTGGAAACACCGACTTACAAAGTGTATTGCTGCCCAAGGAGACTACTTTGAAGGTGACATCAACATTTAGTGCGTAGGTAATTACATACACCTTTTACAGGGACATTCCAGGAACTTTATTTGCGTCTACATTTATATTTGCAAAAGACAAAGAATTCTACAAAGTACAATAGTCCCTCACCATTCGTGAGGGTTAGGTTCCTGAAAACCCTTGTGAATGGCTAATTTGCTAATGGTAAATAATGGGGTACATGGAAAAAATAGGGTTAGGTCCTTTGAATCCCTATTCCATTATGTAACTTGTATTTTAACCCTTAAGAATATAAAAGTATGGTACATACATTCATAAAATAGTAATTTAACACTGAAAATACATACGTAATACAAGCTGTTGTTAATGCTAATAAAAAACTATGAAAATGGCACAATAAATTCATGAAATAGGTGAGGAACTACACGCGTACACTACTGTGGTGACTATGAGACTGTTCAAGAAAGGGCGACACTAGAGTGAGCACTACTTAAGCCAGGGTTTTTCAAACTATGGGCCACGACCCATTGGAGGGCCTGGAAACTTTCGAAAAGGGCCTCAATGAATAGCTGATCCAAGGTATTCTGATGCAAAATTCAGGCTAATTTGTTACCAAGTTGATCAAAATCAAGTAATGGGATTAAAAGGTTATTAAATTGTACCATGTTGATTTTAAAAACACCCTTAGAAATTCTTTCTTATAATATTTTATAAGGTAGAATTTTTGGTTAACCGAATAATGTATTTTCTATTAAAGCTTGAAAAGAGCTGACTTAAGCGACTGGTGGCACTACACAGCATTTGGAAAAAATTAGTGTAGTGAGAAGTACTTAAGCGATCATTCGTGGATATGCAAATTTCAGCCTCACGAATGAAAAAATCGGTACAACGTACATTGTACAAAATTTCTCATATATAGGTACTAATGCGATGTTTAGTTATCATTAGAAAATGAAAATCGTATGAGCCTGTTTTTTGAAAATCCAATTTTTGTTAAAGTTGCCCAAGAACAAACTAGCCTTATATCCATTCATTGAGAAAAATGAAATATGTCATATTATTGTAGATATATACTGAAGTAACTGTACAAAATTTGGTCAAAATCGTTAGAGCCGTTTCTGAGAAAATCGAATTGTTGTTAAAGTTGCCTAGAATAAACTAGCCTTATATTCATTTTTTGAGAAATATGATCTATACAGTATTATTGAAGATGTAAACTCAAGTAACTGTACAAAATTTGATCAAAATCGTTAGAGCCGTTTTTGAGAAAATCGGATTGTTGTTGAAAATGCGTAGAATAAACTACTCTTAATTATTGATCAATGTCAACCATTTCTATGTATACTCTGCTCAGTATGATAAAATGCCTAAGACTAGGCTCCAGAGCCAGTAACAGACAGACGGCATTGCGAAAACCACTTTTTCGGATTCAGCGACACCTAAAACGTATATATCCGTAAAAATCTTGAGGTCGAATTCTTTTGCGATAACAATACTTTCTCGATACTTTGTATGAGAAAGTAAAAACAGATACTCAGAATGAAAGTCGTGGATATGCAAATTTCGCGAATGGTGATGGATTACTGTATACGAGTATCTATACAATCAAGCAAACATTTATGGTTTAAATGCATGGTTTATACTGCCGTTGGTGCATCTTCAAGTTTGAGATGATGTAATACTTTCAGTTGAGTTTTAAGTTTATTATGGTTATTCAAACAAGCAATTCTGCCATTAAAAGTTTACTATCAATACTTACCTATACTTTTACCAGATTAAGTTGACATCTGGTATCTGTTTGCCGAATTCACTGTGAGCCGCTGACACTCCTTTAACCCAGGAAGAAAACATATGGGAAATCCTTGTACTTTTTTGATTACTTCCAATTTTCCGGTGCTGTAGACATAAACATATTCCAGCACGAATTTATTGTTACCCCTCAGAACTGATGCAAAAATATGGGTGCATGTGTTACAAGAGGATGCGAGTTACACGAGTAAATACAATATTAAATTTAATTATTATAAATCTTCTAAAATAAATGTCATAAAATGTAAACACTGGAGCAACTGATTCAAAATGGTGATCAACTAGACTGAAGGATCAACTGTATTTGTAAATATCGATGTCATTCATCTTCAATTTACGTTTCACATTTTATATTTGGTGTATAAGTCGACTTTAAATTTTAGGAATTTTCTTTAAAGCTTCAAAGGTCGACTTATATGTCGTGATATATGGTAAGTCAGTTTGAAAATAATAGACGAGCAAAGAAAACTGTAAGATGGGGTTGGGCCCCATAAGGGGCCATGGAGACAGCCACTGGTAACATAAACAACAAGAGCTATCTAGAACTAAATGCCGATATTCTTACCTCTACAACAGGAGTATCCATTAAAATTGGGCAAAGTCATTATAATCAGCCTTATCTTGCCATTAGCCATTATTTCCATCTTTAGTTATGACATACAATAAACATAACTTTAAAAACAATATTCATAATCAACATTAAAAGTAGAACTAATAATAAAAATCTTGAAATTACCTTCATTTTGCAAGGCTATTGAATCATGTGATGTTGGTCCACACATATAGCTATCAAAAACAGGGTCTGGTTCTGCAAATTATTAAATAACATCAAGATATGTTAGAAAATACCAGGAATGTTAATGTTGAAGTACAGTATAGAACCTTTTATCTGGACTCCAGTTATCAGGAAATCCAGTTAACTGTCTATTTTTAAAAAATTATGCATTTTTCCGAAAGTTGTTAGGAGAAAGAAATCTAAATTTAATGCCTCACTAGTAATTATTTGGCTCACTTTTTTTGGAAGAGAACAACGAATTTATATTGGAAAGACCCGATTACTGTAGTATTTCTATTACTGTATGGTACAGGTAAATACTGTATTTACTCGTGCAACCTGCACACTTGTGTACCCTGCGCACCCCTATTTTTGGGCCTGTTCGGAGGGAAAAAAATTAATTTGAGCAGGAATAAGTAATTTTTCACTGTTTCCCAATTCCTGAAACAAGTTCTGCTCAAGTTGAGCATCTTCTCCTTCCTATGTGATGCAATTTTTTGGGTGATTTCTTTATGCTGATACTAGCAGAAATCTTCTCATCAATAGTCCTCTTTTTGGGAACATCCCTATGCAGAAGGAGAGTTTTTTCGCATAGCCTCTCATGAGTAAATATTGGAAACAAGTCCAGACACTTGAGATGTACCTATCTATTCTCCAGCCTACAAGCCCTCATGTTTCTTTGAACTATAACTATCAGTCATTCGGCATATTCTTTCTGCCTGTTTTTGTGAGTTTTTGCCTGCAGTGCGAGTGTAACCTAAACGTTTGCTTGGTCACATAAATACACATATTCAATGCGGCATGACTGGAATTCCAGTCATGGTGGTTAAATCGAATGGCGGCATGACTGGAACACCAGTCATAGCGCTACATCTGGTTATAGCGATCTGGGTAAGGGACCGCCAGCGGAATGAGTTTCCTATGCATCTCCAGCCATCAGTTTGACTCTAACCAGCGCTTGAGGAAAGTCCATTTTGCAATTGTTGAATTTTCTTCGGATTTTTGACTTTCTTTTTTTGGGTACGTACTCACTCTGATTTTCCTTTAGTGATTGAGAATTAGTTTTATTATGAATTAAAGGTTATTTTACTTTCTTTCCAGTTCATTTTTATATTATAAGAAAATTCATTTGTACATCGTTAATTTTTTTCGACGATTTGTGTTTTTCCTCTAATAATTTGTCGGTAAGTACTCGATTCAAATTACCATCAGTGAATGAAAATTAGTCGTTTTATTATCGATTAAAGGTTGTTTTCTTTTCTTTCCAGGTCCTTTTTATATTTTAGGAAAATTCATTTTTATATTATTACTTTTTTCGACGATTTGCGTATTTTTTCTGTAATAACTTGTTGTATCGGTATGTATTTTAAAAAATCGTTAAAAATCTATTTTTGCGTTTTTTCGTTAAATTTTTTCATATCTGCATTTCTTGCACCAAATTCTACTGGAAATGTAAGAAAACTGGATTCAGTCACCGGCAAAGTACTCGGATTTTCGGTGCCGCGTTGAATGGGTTAAGAAGGGGTATATACACGTATACTTTGTAGAATTCAATGGCTTTTGTAAATATAAACGTGGATGTAAACATATTGCAGAGAATTTACTTTCGATACTCACAATTTATATAACCTGTTCAGAAATCCTTGTGTAAGATGTGCAACCACTTTTTAACCAGCGTTTTGGGGAAAAAGGTGCATGGGGTGGCCGAGTAAATACAGTATTATAATATAGTAAGTCCTCAACTTACATGGTTAATTCGTTCCAAAGGTCGCCGTGTAAGTTGAAAACCGTGTAAGTCCAACAATGCTTAAATACGATATATTGTTTGACATATACGTTCGTTTCAATAGATACTTAAAGCTAAAAAAGTAGTGCTTATGTGATGAGGGTTTATAGTTTGTTTATGAAGAGCAGCACAGTAACGAGACACAACTTCCACCCACGGGATAACAAATCTAAATGGCGAAAGCGATGCTGTCAGCTGTGCCTCAACGTACAGTAATCCCTCGGTTTACGAGCTTAAGTTGTTACTCGAAAATTGCTCGTAAGGCGAAAACTCTTAAAAAGAAATTAATTTCCCAATACATCCCATGTTATAAATTTTATAAACAGTAGTTACATCATTAAAGTTGGGATGCCGTGACGTTCTATGCATTTGAGAAGACTCGGGAACCGATGAAAGCCGAGAATAGGTGCCGGGAAAAACAATCGGTTTGCGAGAGGAAGGAAATCGTATAAGCGAAAACTGGCTCGTAAATTGAAAATCAGGTATTAATTTGTGCATCTCATATAAGCAAAAACTTGTAAACCGATTGCTCATATACCGAGGGATTACTGTACTAGTAACGCCATCTATTGAGTGACAGGTGAACTAAAAATCGAGCGCACTGATAAGTTGTAATGTATCCATGTATCTACGGATCCGTGTAACTCAGACCTGTGTAAGTCGGGGACTCACTGTAGTGCTCAAAATGGAAAATATTACAAAATGGAATGCACGTTCTGGTAGTGGAAATGAGAGCAGTGGACACGAAATAACTGATAGAACATTTACAATCGAGTTAAATTTTTATTTATTCCTTCTGTACAACGGTGAATAAAAGTAAAGATATTTTTTAATATTTTTATTAAATAAAGTTAACAAAACGGTATTACTAAATGTTTGACAAGACGCAACTATATTACTGACACATGATATGGACCAGACCACCGTTTCGATGGGTTTTAGCACTTTCTGAGCACTGTTTATGAGTATATTCCAGATAACCGGCTATCCCCAAATCCCAAGCATACTGGATAAAAGGTTCTATATTGCAATTAAGCTTTTTCATTTTTACCGTGACACTTTAAACTTATTGTTCATTTGATTGAATATATTTAATATTGTGTGGCATTATTCAATAACACAGTACAACCAATGATATTGCAAAACAGCATATCAAAGAAGATTTCACCTAATGGAATGATATTACACTAACAAAATTAAAGGTTATGCAAACTTCCAATTTAATTACACTAAAAACATTACCTGCCAGGTCACTTTGCATTCATTACATGTTCTGGCAGAAAAGTCTAATAAAATTACATAGGAAACTCATTTGAAGAGAGTATCTTACCTGTAAAGTTGTGAGAGATAACCAGTAATGGAGGAGGAGCAGGAGGCATTGCATGGCGATGATATTGAGGAGCAGTTGCCATGGATCCTGAACTAAAAATGGTCATTGACTGATTCACTGAAGGATGGGTATGGGAAGAAAGAGCAGATGCAAAATAAGCCTGTGGGGTTGATGAGAAAATCAATGAACTGGAATATGGTGAGATGCAAGTCATGGGGCTAGGAGGGGGAGATGACGTATTGGAAGATGAGCTACCACTTGGCAAGGAGCTTGAAGATGGAACTGCAGTAGAAGATAGGAGTAGTATTCTAGCAACTGTCAGATGGTCTCCATGGGATGAGAGGACAATGAGAAGTCGGAGGAGGAGGCGCTGGCAATGAGAATGGACAAGGGGACGAGCATGGTCCATTCCCAAAAAAAGGATGTGAAGAATAAGGGGGAGATGGGGAGTCCAGTCAATTCCAGGGAGGCCCTCCACGACAACATCAGACAGAAGCATCACTGCAACATTGCACCTATGATCCAAAAAATGGAAAAATGTTCATAATCATAAGTAAGCTCCATCTGTGGCATAGTGGAAATTTGAAAATTTTTCTAAAAATACTGAGATTTTACATTTAAAAATGTAATAAACTATTAAAATTATTTTTATTCATAACTATTCATTAGCTAACATTAAACAACTAAATTCCACTTCTGAAATGAAAGAAGCCAAAAGTACACAGAAGAATAGTAAAAAAATACTATTTTAGAGATTATTAACACTTTTTCATCTTATTATATACAGTGAAACAGCGATTACATAATTCCATATTTAATATTTTCTGGCATTTAGTGTTTCTTTGCAGTCTCATCAAAAAACCTATTTAAGCAATGTATTATTTTCTTTGAATTTATGTTCCTCGATTTAGGTTTTAGTCCAAATTCAGTTTAATAAATTTTCGACCACTTCATTAAAAATCAAACTTGATTTAATGAAACTTGGTGGATACTACCACAACCCGTAGGCTACAACCATGCTGGCATTTTTTAAAGTCAGAGTTAGGACAGGAAAAAACACAGGCATTGCATCCATATAGCTAAGTCTCAGGCATAACTTGATAAAATTTCTTCATATTGTCGAAAAAAAGAAGATTTATGTACTTAGTAATTCCACAAAAATATATTTAAAGAATGACCTAGGTTTTGTTTTTATGCAATGAAATTTCTGAATGGGTTACATATATAAATTGTGAGTTTCGATAGTAAATTTACTGCAACACGCTTGCATCTACATTTTTACTAGCAAAAGATGAAGAATTCTATGAAGTATAAGCATATCTATATGACCTAGCAAACAATAGGGTTTAAATGCATAGTTTATAATGTTGCTGGTGCATCAGATAATGATGGACATTTTGATGATTGAGATGGCATAATATTTTTATAATATTAAAGCTATATCTTTTAACACGTTGCGTGCTCATGACATAACGTCAGCATCGTGGTAGTTCCTACCGAGTGACTCGCAACGTAACACCTACGTATCATATGTTTGAGGGGTCAGGAGTAAACTAGCCAGCCCCGAGCACCTCTTGAAGTGGTTCAGTCATCAGTCCGACCCCTGTCGTCTTGGTGTAAGCATCAGTTTGTGTTTCTGTGGCATTTTTATTTTTACAAAATGTTCGCATGTCAGCCATTATAAGTTCATGCTTTAAGATATTTTTCCTTGCATTTCTTAATTTTTCTATCATTTATAAATATAAATATGACTTCCAATTATTGTTATTTTTTGCTTATTACCGATCGAATATAATATTACAGTTAAGTTTTCCAAGTGTATTGCAGGGTAGCATACCCTGAAATCATTGCCAGTGACTGATGATGACAACGTGACGTAATTAATTAATACGCAAATAGTTTACTTTCATCATTATATTTATCTTATTTTGTTAATGAAATACATATAATGAGACAAAACTTAAAATTTTTAAAATCATCTCAGTCACTGAGGTGATTCCTTGAAATATCAGCAGCTCGGAACGTGTTAAATGAGTTTAAGTATTATAGATATTCAAAATAAGCAGTTCTGCCATTAAATTTACTATCAATTTCTACCTATAATTTTACCAGAATAAGTTGGCATTTAGTAACTGTGTTCCTTAAAAGAGTGGCATCTACTGAGGAGGAGATTTCTGCTAGCATCGGCATAATGAGTTTAAGTTTATTGCAAAACATACAAATTAAAATACAATGAAAATATTAAACAAAGTTAAAAAATACTAGAAAATTATTTGAAAAACTATCCAATTTTAGTTGTGCTGTTTTTTCTGTGATTTGATTAAAATGGAAAAAGAAAACCCTACATCTATAACTTTGTTAAAGAAATCATTTTCACCCTTCATTCCGGCAGAATATTTTAAAGCTTTAAGATAGTGTAAAACTTTCAACATTGTTGCATTTCCAGCTCTTCACAATCTTCCTCATTCTGTTCATCCTCTGAATTAGGAACAATTTCATTGCTTTGTGATTCTACAACAGTTTTCAAGTCAATTTCATCAATCTCTGTGAAAACACTTTCATCAGTATATACGAAATATTTTGCAATTATGTTGGTTCCCTCAACATCATACATTTCATCAATCAAATTTTGAATGACACAATCAGCATCACTACTTGCATCGTCACAACATTAGCATAATAGAAACATAGCCATAGTTTCTAAAACAATTTTTGATACAGGCTTTTTGAACACACTAACAAATGCCTGAGAAATGTAATTGCAAATAAAACATTGATTTTAACCGTCAATTCTGATACTCTCTTACACTGAGATATATATCATCATCAGCCTTTTTCAATCCACAGACTGATGAAGGCCTCCCCAAGACTTTTCAAGCTTTCCCTGTCAACTGCCTCCCTTCTCCATGTTTGCCCCAAGAACTTAACAAGCTCTCTGTCCCACCTGTCCTTCGGTCTTCTTTTTGGACTGTTGATGTTTCTTGGGATCTATTCGATGACACTGGATGTCCAATGCTGGTCATTTCTTCTAGCAACGTGGCCCACCCACTGCCATTTTAGTGCCTTCACTGCTCTTATCACATCTTCTTTCTTACCCAGTCGTTCCTCTTGCGGTCTCTGCGGGTGATCCCTAACATACATCTCTCCATGCTCCTCTGTGTTGTTTGCAGGTGCTGTATCATTCTGGCGTTCATGGTCCATGTTTCACATCCATATGCCAGAACAAGCAGAACACATTGGTCATACAGCCTCCTTTTTAGGAAGACTGGAATATTTAATTTAAAGATACAGGTGACTCCTGAGATTCGACGGGGATGCGTTCCTGAAAACGTTGTCAAATCTCGAATTGCCGAATGTCGAACGCCATTTTTTGATATACTTACATGTTATAATCTATAAAGATAAAATAACATTACTAATATGTTAATACAACAATATTAAATTATGAATAAATTAAATAATAAATAATTTAAATGTATAACTTATATTTTTCACTAAAAAGGAAAAAAATTTGTGTTTCGAACTTCAAAGATATATGTATGCAATATGTTCTACAGATGGCCCGGTCCGGATCGAACGAGTAGTTTGTTACAAATGACTCGCAGGAGCCGGACAACATACCTGCATACATCTATCCATACATACAACTATTCATCGCAGCGAAATTAATATAAAAGTTATTAAAAAGTGCAAAATAACTTAAGAATAAATAAACAATAAAATTAAAAATATTTTCATACCTTAAATCTTTTTCATCCGAGCTTACTGGACTTGGTTTATTAATTGAGAAGTTGAATGATTTTAGTTGGAAGAAGAGGAGCTATTGGGTGGGGAACTGTTTATTGTTGTTATTAAATTACCTGAATTTATCACGTTCTATAATTTTCTCCTTCTGTTTCACATAAGTGCTAATAGTTGAACGACACATTCTCAACGATTGTGCGATTTCAGTATGGCTTTCACCTTTCGCAACACGCTTTAAAATTTCTAATTTCAATTCATAACTATGACTCTTATGCACTCTTTTATTTGATTCACTTACATTATCACTATTACATTTCCTTTTAGATGCCATGTCAAGTGATAAATTTATAAATAAATCAATAAAATAATTAAATTTAAATAAAAGATTAACAGAAAAAAGAGTGAAATCAGCACAAATTCAAACAATTAGAGCAGAAGCAACTATGTTTACACTGACACTAAACCTTGCGTGGTTGATTGGGATGAAAATTACTTCACGTAAACTAGTTCCCAATTCGATCGGCTGTGTCGAAATCTCGAATTTGTCGAATCTTGAACGGTCGAATCTCGGGAGTCGCCTGTATTTGCATTCTTGCCAAAAGCACTCCATGCCATCTTCACTCTCCGGTTGATTTCTCCAAGAAGCGAACCATCAGTAGTGATGAGTTGACCTAAGTAAACATAGCTGGTTACTTCTCCGAGTTCTGCTCCGTTGATATGTATCTTCTCAGAATTTGTGAAGGAGTTGTACATAACCTTTGTTTTATTAAGATTCATCTTAAGTCCAACTTATCGGCTTGCTTGCTCAAGGTCTTCAGTTCTTCTACGGAGCTCTTCTGGGCTTCCTGCGAACAGTATGATATCATCTGCAAAGCACAGGTGACTCAAATGTTCTCCATTTACCTTTATGCCTTTTTCTTCCCAGTCTAGCGTTTTGAATACTTCCTCTAGTGCAGCTGTAAATCACTTAGAGGACATAGTATATCCTTGTCTCACTCCCATTTCAGTCTTAAAGGCACTCGTTTCTTCATGCAGCTGGACAGATGTTGTTGCATTTTCGTAGATATTCTTGATCAAGGTTATGTACATTTCTTCTACTCCTGGTTTCTTTAATGCATGTAACACCAATGAAGTTTGGACAGAGTCAACTGCTTGCTCGTAGTCGATGAAGCATATACATAGAGGTAATTTGTACCCGTTAGTCCGACTGATTACCTCTCTCACGACTTGGATGTGGTCCATTGTGCTATAACTTTCAGAAGTTAACAAATACCCTTCAGAACCATGACTCACAAAAGAAACAAAACTTTCGTTGACACTTTCTTCTTATTCCATGATATTTAGCACATCTACATCAGAATACGTGTTACATGTGGATGCCATGTTACTCAACTAGATGAAAGGAAAAAACCCAGGTAAAAAAAAATCTTTGGGTAAGAGGAAGTGCACAATATTTGTATAGACAGGTTCAGTCATCCAACAGGATTAAGGTCGTGTTTACTTTATGTCTAAAACTCAAAAAGCAATGGGTATAGGGGCTCTTAAAGTTGACCCTGCACAGGACGACATATGTCGCAATGCATGCCTGAGGGGTTAAGGTGAGATAAAATGCTTGCAAAATACAAAAACATATTACTTATATATTGCGGCGGTACAGGCCCATCCTGTAGCCCTGTTGGCCACACTAAATCTCTGATCAAAAGTATGAAGTTGATTTTGGGCACGCCGATGGCGGAGGAGAAGTTGACGTCAGCCTGACCTTCCGAAGGTTCTTGAGGCCTACGTGTCACGTTGCCTGAAGGGGGCAGAGAAACAGACATTACATCAGCCGTACCCTATATAAGGGGGCATCTACAATGACTGTGGAGGACTTCTCCTGGGTCGCGTCGGTGCAACAGTTCAAGTCAGTGCTATAATTTTTACAAAGAGTGCTTCAAGTCGTCGTCTGATGAAGAAACACGCAACCTAGAGGACTTCTGTTCGTAAATGGAGGAGCAAGTATGCTGTGGACTGGTCGTGAGTTTTAATCTCAAATTTTGCAAACTGTAAGCTTTTGTGGAATTACTTTTGTTGAAGAATTTTATATACCTTTGGTTGAAGAAAATAGAGTCTACATAATTCGTGGTGCATTATTAAATAATACGTGTGTGATCTTTAAAAGTGGTTGTGAATTAAAAACAATAACTTTGGAATGTGAACTAAATGATTGTGACTTTGGTTGTTCTTGAACAATCATGTGCACTTGCGACACGCTCGGCTCCGAACCTTATAAATTAAATCGAAGCGAAAAATTTCCTCTTTTCCGCTACAAAATATATATATATATATATATTTTGTAACAATCCGAGTCCGGTAACTCGGACCCCACATGATACGTAAGAATGTAAATGTTTTCTAGTAGGAAAAAAGGGGCACAGCATTCCCTCCTCGTGGGTTTTGACAGCCTTGGTATCTATCTCTCCAGGTTGGTGGGTGGAGTAATGGTGGGACGAGAGGGGAAACCCTTTAAATAGGATGTCTCGGGGGTTTCGGGAAGAGTTCCTTTTTGCACTCGGTTCCAGTCTGCTCTTCGCTCTCTTGTGCCTTTTCGCTGTCTCGCTAGCGGGAGGGGGTAGGAAATCCGTACCATTACATATTGGTGCCCGGACAGGGACCTGATAAGGTCAATGAATTGGAAAATACTTTGTTTTTGTTTAAACTTTTAAAATACGGAAGTAGTCAAAAATCAGCCGCACGCCTTTCTTCAAACTGGTATTTAATAGGCTATCAGTCGTTAGACCTACGCTGTCTGAACTTGTTAAAATTGTTAAGAGCAGGGGGGGGCAGTCAGAGAGGTAAGGATCAAAATACTCAAACCTTCTACAAAACCTTACCACGGTCCACCCTACTCTTAAAAAAAAAATCAGAATCCTCGTTGGACATCGGTGGATATAAAAAAAAAACAATTTTACCTTCAATCCTTGTCCGTTCATTTTTGTTCACTTTGAATAGGGACGATAGACCGGTGCGAGTAGGAACGACAAGATGGAATCAGATAAAGCCCAATAGCCACAGTTTACTAAGTATCGGTAACGACACGAGATGTTAAGTGGATCCGAAGAATCGTTAAATTTATGCAGCTTACAGACCGCATTGCCAGAAAAGAAAACGGAACCTTGGACCCACATACTGGAGATAAACAAACAAACAAACATACAAACTTTCATAAATGTATAGGAGATTGTTCAGCTCACCCTAAACCAGAACTTATGATCAAAGACAATGTGTCAGAGATTTTTCTACCTCCAAACTGAACTTCTCTAATACAGCCTCAAGATCAAGGCATATTAAGATCGTTAAAGCGTCGGCATCGATCTAATTACATGATGCAGTTTCTCATTGGTTTAAATTCAGGGAAATCAGTCATGGAAATAATGAAGATACTCCAGTTGTGCATCATTTTACAGAACAGGAGATGGTAGAAACAGTGCAAAACAAAAACAAAAGTTAAAGTGAAGCCAAAGATGATGAAGCTGAAGTTATTCGAGAAAGAATATCCATTGACGATTGCATTTATCATGCAACTCGGCTCATGGCAGGATTAGAACAGCATAGTTTTATCAGGAGCAACAAATCATGAACATTTACATGCTGCAAAGTCAATTCATTCACTAAAAAACAAAAAACATGAAGCAAGCAAGTTTAACAGATATGTTTAAAAAGTTATCAAAGGCTACTGACATGGAAAATCTAAAAGCTTCCACTTCAGTCTCCTGTGACGTAATGCCTGATGACACACCTAGAAGCCTAGAAGTAACCAAGATGCATCAGCTGTTCACAAACCGAATGCTACAATTTAATGTATGTAATGCCAAGCTTTGTTTTCATTTTCATTACAATAGGATTATTTTTATTTTTACTTGTCACAAATGTATTGTACCTACATTATATAGATGCAGCATCATATAAAAGAGAAATTCACTGTTTTTCTAAGTTTATTTCATGTTCACTTCATGTGAAGTTTGCAATGCCTATGTTAAATGCTTATACTTAATTCTTATTAACTACCGTAATTTTCTATATATAATATGCATTTTTTTCACTAAAAATTGACGAACATTTAGGGTGTGTATTAAACATGGTAAAAAAATGAATACAACTTTTTCCAGTCAGTAATTACCGTATTTGACCGAATATAGCCCCCCCCCGAATATAACCCCCCTACCCATTTTTCTCACACAAATCTAGAAAATATTTTAATACCCTGAAAGGACGATTATTTTTAGGACTTTAATGTCATGAAACATGTTGTATAATTTGAAGAAATATCAAACTTGCACTCATTTAATAAAAAAGTACCAATTAGCGAGTGATAAAATGCCATGCTAATTGGAATTTTAAGGTTTTCAGATTTGTACCTCAGAATTCAGAAGGTATACTAACGAGAGAGATATTTGACAAGGAATTGAACAAAAATACATTTTTAGGGAGTAAAAATAAACTTTAAAAAGTCGAAATAACATACTAATTAATGCAGCAATATTAGCAAGTCGAAATAACATACCAATTTATGCAGCAATATAAATTCGCACTTTGCTCATATTTCGACTATCTTTCGTTTGTGTAATTAACAATTCGAGCTTAGCCAGGCAATTAGTCCATTCTCGGGCAAGGTTAATTTCGTTGGTATTACCGTATTTGCTCGTGTAAGCTGCGCACCTTTTTTCCCAAAACGCTGGTGGAAAAGAGGGGGTGCGTGTCTTACACGAATTCTTTTATTTGCCGCTCACCTTTTTTCCCAAAATGTCATGTCGGTAAACAAATATACGTTAAGCTAGCACCCATGCCGCATCTATTATTCTATTTCTAAATTTCGGTGTATTTAGTCATTTTCATTCATTGTATAAAAATTTTAAATGAGTTTTAAGTTTAAACGGGTGCTCCCCAAACTCGACGGCTTTCTGCTGCAATCGTCACGGAGGCCACGGCGCATGCGTGACCAGTTTGGATTGGTGGGGGTTTTGTTCTCACAACAGACGACGCCTACCATGTTCAGATACGGCATGCTTCCTTTATTCTATGATACATCTATGAAAGTCATAGCCACCGTGGTGATCATTGAATGATCGCTGATCATAATTTTAGTTCGCCAAAAAAATGACGACCGCTACGGTAGGGATCAGTGACCATATGGCTGGAAAATTACGTACAGCAGAATGATCGCTACCAGAATGATTTCTGCCGAACATGACCAATGTGACCACAAAAACAGTTACGTGTTTAACAAAAGAGGACTACCGAGATTTCTGCTAGTACCGATATAGAGAGATCACCCAATAAATTCGTCACGTAGGAATGTGAAGATGCTTAACTTGAGCGTAGCATTTTTTAGAAATAGGAATTGGTGATTTAAAAAACCCTTTTTCGGCTCAAATAAATTTTTTTCCCTAGAGCTGGCCCAAAAACCGGGGTGCGCGGAATACACGGGGTCTCAGCTTACACGAGCAAATACGGTAAAACTTGCAATTTGACAATAATGAGAGCGATCAGGTAATAGAAAAATCCTTCCTATATGGTGACGTCAATCAGCCTTGCAAATAAATATTCGCAACCCGAGTAGTTTAGTCTTACAATGGATAGAAACACTTACTGACTCGAATGAAATTCATCATTATTGAAGCTTTGCACACTTGTTTGTACCCACCTAATTTTTAGTACCCGAAAATAGCCCCCCCCCCCCAACTTTTGCACTTCGCTTTTGGCCAAAAACAGGGGGGCTATATTCGGTCATATACGGTAATTGATATTTTCGGATGCATTTAAAATAAAAAATCATACTTGTCATTGCATTAAGATAGCATTGCTTTAAAATATTAATTAACTAAAAATAATAATAATTCAATTACTTCTAGTCATCATCATCATTAAAGCCTCTGAATTCTTAATCACTGTCCTCAAATAGCTCTTCGGCAATCTTGTGTTCTCTCTCATCAACTGCGTAAATGATGACACCGCGAACGTCCTCTTCATCCTTGCTATTCACCTCGCTGAAATCCTCATTCTATGTAAGCCTTTAGAACCACCTTTAAAATTTCTGAGGCAATACTTTTAAAAGCCACATTTATATTGTAAACTCTCTTGCACATATCTAGCTTGTAGGCAAGGTGAGAACTGCCTATAACCTAGTGAAAAATTACACGTATACTTTCACAAAAAATGAGGTGCGTATAATACATGGTGATAAGACAATTTTCATATTTCACTAATGAAAACATGGGTGCATATTATAATTGGAAAATTATGGTATTAAAATTAATTATTTTAAATCTATAATATTTGTCATAATATGTAACCATGGAGCAGCAGATTCAAAATGGCGATCACCTAACCGAAAGATGAAATGTCTTTGTAAATTTTGATATCATTCATCTGTAATTTAAGGTTAGCGGACAGCCAGACACTAAAACCCTGCGCTGGCCTTCCCCTTAGTGCCCCCTAAAATTCTGCCAAATTTGGTTGGAATTGGTTGATTGTGGGCATGCATAAAGGAACAGACAGAAAATTGGCTGCCATTTTGAAACAAACGGACAGACATACACTAAAACTACGCATTAACCTTCTACTAGGCATTCCCTACAAGAGCATTTCCCAACCTATGGTCTGCGAAGGTTTTGTTGGTGGTCCTTGGAGGTTTCCAAAATGTAGTATTTTTTGGCCGTACCTCATATTTAGGAGGGTATTTTTGGGAAAAGTTATGCATGTTTGACACTATCACAGGTATTGAATATTGCTATTAAAAACCACCTTTCATACGCCGAATTCGGACTTTCGTACACCAGCTGACAATCAAACATTTCGAGCTATCTCATAGTCTGTCAGCCAAGCTAACACTTTCAATAAATTACCAAATGAAGCAAAATGCATAAATATAATAAAATTCAAATGAGTAATGGCTTCATGGCTGAAATCTAAATCATTCTACTCAATTGATGAGTTTCTAGAAAGTGACCTAGCAGATTAAATTTCTGAAGACAAAACTAACCTTAAAGTATGCTTTGTAATAATATACGTATTATATGTAATGTAAGATTTGTGTATAATGTTTTTTTAATATTGTACAGAAATTTGATAAGATAAATACCACTGTAAAGTCAGTAAATAATCAATAAATTATTATTATTATTCGGGCTCGGCAATGTTACCATCTTTGTACGTGCAGCAGTGTTTCTTTGTTTGTGCATTTTACACCTATTTTATATAATAATAGCCGTCGTCTGTTGGTTGGTCACGCTATGCAAACGTTAATAACTCGAGAAATAATAATGATAGAAACTCGAAATTTGGTAGGGATGCTTGATTAACACTTATTCAGAGAATGACAAATTTAAATCGCGAAAAAATTTCTTGGTTCATCTCCAAGAGAGGCATTTCCATTTCGCATTACTTAACATGTAAAACGGGATTTTTCGACTTGCAGGCTTTTACTCATTTGGAAATTAAAATTAAAGAAATTAACAGATGACCTTAGGATTTGAACCATTTTGAAGAAAAATTTATAAAGTTTCTTATTCCGTTCGTCTTTTTTCGCCCACAGTTTGAAATAATCCATGTTAAACGTTTAATTTGCATATTTTGTGGAAATCTCGCCATTTTAACGTGATGTTGCTATGTCGACCATTATCACTGTCACACCTCAAATTACTATTATCGTATACATCCTTCTGGGAATAAGCATGCCTTGAGTGCTTCAATACGAGAGAGAGAGGAAGGAAGGGGAGAGATTGGTGTGTTTTGCGGAAAATAAGTATATTAACGTAAATATTTTAAAAAATAAGTATCAACAGTGTCATTTTAGAAAAAATGGAAATAAAAAGCATTCTTAAATTAAATTCTTTGTAAACCATACGTGCTTACGAATTTATATTGCTATTCCTCGAATTAATTTCGTAACAGTGGCCGAAGTTTGGAAATGAATATAAATTAAAATTCAATTAAAATTAAAAGGATATTTAAAACTGTTAACAGGCAATTTTCGAAGAAACAACAGTGGATCTTTTAATGACTTGATTTGTATTTATAAAAAGGAATTTTGGTGCTTATTTAATACAGAGTAAGTTCTAAGGCTTAGAATCCATTTAAATCTAATAACAGTGGCTATTATAGTTTAAAGGAAGAACTTTATTTATTCACTTTACAGAATGAATTAATTTTAGGCTAGCACTGCCTATTATAAAAGGGGTTACTTTAGAATTTACAGTATGTAAAGAGGAAGTTGTACTGAATTGACTCAAGTATATTTCAAAGCAAAAATCAATTTAAAACTGGTGAAAGTGGTTATTTCGGAAAATGAGAAGGCAAGAGTGCTGAGCAGATGATAAATGATATTGAGGTACATACATTATATTCCAAAATCTATTTAAAGTATTATCAGAGGCAATTGAAGATTGAACCAATTTTTTGGAACCAGAATTCTTATCATTTGAAATTAGAACAAATACTATGCATCGAATCATTCACTGAGGTAGTAATAACAGTGTTAACACCTGTGTAGATGTCATTGATTTCTGCTTTACAACAGAGCGTACAATATTCTTTTTCTTTAATTTTGCTATATGGAGGCTTGTTTTTAGTGGAATGGGAGTGATTATAATTTCGTAATTGGGAGGCTTTGTAATTATCAGAGGTTCATAATATAGAGATTTTCTATATAGTTTTACTAGCAGAAGTGACCATTTAATTTCAATGGATTTAGTGAATCTAAAACTTCGACCGTGTAACATGTAAACATCGCAGTAATAAGATAGTACACAGCTTTAACCATCCAATAAAGCAAAAATGAAGAAAACTGCTCTGCATTTACCTATTTGGATGAATGAAGGAAGAAAATCTTGCATCGTAAAAATAAAAAATTACATGTAAACTTATGAGAAAATAGTTATCGAATTAAGCTCTCCCTCCCCCCAAAATTTTTATCGCCATATAGCCTATGTTACCCATAGAGTAAAATGCAAAGTTTCGTGATGATATCTTCAAAAAGAAAACTGTAAGTAAAACCAGCAAGAACACAATAATCAACAGAAAATGGATGAACAAACAAAATTAATTAATTTAATGAGATAAAAAAGTAAATAGAGTACATTTAAGAATCACAGAATGAATATCATCCTCCGACCATTAGCTCGATTCTCTCGTGCATGAGTTCTGTTATGAGAAAATTGTTTATATCAACAATGCTTTGGAAACAATGAAACAATTTATCCGATCACAATTTGTGGAAAATCTACCTCTAATTATTTAAGTTACTTATGTAGTTTTAAAAATAGCTTGCTTTGGAGAACTCAATACTACATGAAAATATCATTAAAACAGTTTATTAGTAATATTTCAATTAAAATCAATAAATATTTCGTTGCCATGTAAATAAAGCAAAATTGTATACAGAAATTGAAAAACGACATTTAAAATTACAAAAATAAATACATAGGACTCTTAACTTCGGCGAATTGTCATGGTAGCTTATAATTGGCATTGTCATAAAACTGAAAAAATCACGTATTTTTCTGATTCTAAACGCATTTTTACGCTAATTCGATCAGGATTTGGATTCTGTCTTCAACAAAAATAAACTTTGTTCTTCATTTCATAGAACCATTCAAGCCTCAAGTACGTGCAATGTTTCCAAGTAATTTCAAAAATGAAAAATAAGCTTCACTCATCCCTATGTTATTCAAATTGAGAAAATGAAAAAAGAAAATATTTTTTTTAAATTGAAAGGTCAATGAAATTGGTATCAAAACCTGACAACACCACTTAACTCATTATTCTGGTTAAAATGATGCGAGGGCGAGTCAATAAATAAGGTGAATTTAATCTGACAGAGGGGTCACCATTTTCACAACTGACTGTCAGTGACAATATTGCCAACTTTATACGGAAACTACAAGTACTAAATGATCAGACATGCAGTAATGCAGTACTGAGTTCATGAGTACATAATGGGTACATACGTCTGTGAAAAATGTAAATTCACCTTATTTATTGACTCACCCTCGTATCTTCCTCTTGTTTATAGGTGCTGTAGTTGCCGCGCTACAAAAAACATACATACATACATACATATACACATACATACATATACACATACATACAAATACTTTTCTTTATAGATATCTATAGATTAGTGAATTTTTCGGGACTGGCGATAATTTTCGTTATATGGAGTTCTTTGTTCTAGGGGATAATTGTGTAAATTATGATAAAGTTGATGAAATTTCAGAATGCTAAAAATAAGGCAACATGTTAAAAACAACAAATAAACATTTGTTGTTCAATAGTGGCATTGGAAATGCAACCCGCAGGACAAAGGCGGGGTTTCGCTACGAGGCGTATAGCTTCTCAAAATAAGGAAGGAAGTGCCATCTACTGGCGAGACAGTAAACTAAAAGGATACTGCTAGGAGTTAGAACAGCTGCGTGACGGAATATAACGGCATACCCATAGCAAATAGACTTAAATTCAGCGTGCCGTGTATATACGGCATACCCACAACTGGAGCATCCACCCACGCTGTATCTATATGGCATACCCATAGCAAATGGACTTAAATTCAGCATGCCATGTATATACGGCATACCCACCACAGGAGCGTCCAGCTATGCCATATATATACGGCATACACAGATGACAGGTTAAGCTAAAAAGTTATACAAAATTAAGATAATCACGTTCATAAAGGCAAGTAAAACTTGCCTTTTGCAAATGGTAGAAACTAAATGATTAAAAACAATCAAAACTATGGGCATTAGCTAAATTACTAAAGAATGCAAACGTTAATATGAATTTCATATTTTATTTGCAGAAATTGTTTGATGGGAGAAATTAAATATAGCATAAAATAATAGTTTTAGAATGGTTGTCAGGAAAATATGTTGGCGAGCAACTATTAAAAACAGACATTTTCCTGTCCCTATCTCTTATCTGATACAAAAATTATTTGGATGGTGAATATCGTTTGGCGCATGAAAGTCTTCAAGAGCACGTAATTACAAAGTATAGATTCAGAAATAAAAACTGGATAAAATCCTATGAGTTTTTGTTTGCAAATCCCATAAGAAAAAATAGAATTGCAATTGGGTACCCAGGTATTTTGGAGGAAAAAAATGCCCCTATAACAAAACTGTACCAAAATTAGACCCATTTGGTAAATGTCGTGAGTTGGTGCACAACTTATTGATGATGATAGTCAGACGCACATTACAAAATTAATCCTATATATAATTTTGGAAGTATCCATCCATCCCCCTCGTATCACAAAAGCTGTTTGTCATAGAGATATGCGGTACACTGCATTTTGTTTCTACAAGCTAGGAGATCCCTAGAAAACTATTTTCATTTTCAAAAAGTCCCGGGCTCGAATCTAGGAGACAATTACATTTTCCCATAAGTTTACACGGGATTTTCGATTTTTCTAAGTGCTAGGTTTATATCCTTCATTCATCAAAATAACAAAATATGGACCAATTTTCTTCGTTTTTGCTTTATTAAAAGGCTAAAAGTATACTATCTTATTATTGCAAAGTTTACATGTTATACAGTCGACGATTTCAGAAATACACATTCTTTCCCGAAACTTCATGGACTTTTGTACTCATTCTGGGGGTTGCCAAGGAGACACTATCATTGTTGCCTCCGATTTAATTAATGCCAATTAAACCATCAAACAGATGAAGGAAAAGCATTATTCGCTTTGAACTGTTGTTTAGGCATCGAAATTAATGAAGCATAGCAACGTAAATATATAAGGATAATAATTCTGTTGAGTGTGTATGGTAAGCATTTCTAACGATTTAATCAAAGCAATCTAATCTTCGTTTCATCGTTTGAATCCTGGAATCTTACCTTTTTGTAAATAAAATCATTATATTATATATCTGTAATGCTTATTAATGCAAATAGGCTCACACATAAATTAAAAATTGGATGAGAATAGGGACGTACATTATTTTTTTAACACATCGAAAGTGAGATGATTGTCTTCTCTTCGTAGATAATCTAAATGACAAAGAACGTTAGGCATGGGCTATATGTATTCTGGAGCAGCATGGAAAAATTTGTTTTATAATAGGAACCTAGAACTTGCCAAAATTTATTTGCCACAATGGCAGCAACAGGCAACAAGTATATATTAGATACAAGCACTTAAGCTTCAACAACTTACATACCTATGAAACACACTGATTGGCTGAGAAGCATCTGGAAGATACTCAGTGAGAGGTGCAAAGAATCCACCATACTCTGGCATAGGAAGAGGATGAGGCTGTGGTGGAGGAGGAAGG
This sequence comes from Uropetala carovei, assembly GCA_036926305.1. Taxonomy (NCBI): domain Eukaryota; kingdom Metazoa; phylum Arthropoda; class Insecta; order Odonata; family Petaluridae; genus Uropetala; species Uropetala carovei. The sequence continues at coordinate 2,774,363 of JAXCHB010000053.1, read as the reverse complement.
TCCATGCTATGACCAGAAGTCTGTCCTTGTTGATGGCCAGACATCCCACCACTCAATAGGTTATTGCTTATTACTGATTGTTTCAACTCTGTTGGAACTGACTGAAGGATAGAGCACTGGAGTTGAGGAGGACCATGTAACTGTTGATTAGATTCTTCTGTTGGTGTAAGCTTTACAAAGAGATATGCAAATAAAATAAAATAATGAAAATTTGCATTTATCTAAAGAATAAATCTAAAAATTTGAGATAAAGGAAAGGCTGATATATAATAGTAAATATCAAATCTTTAAGCAATTAAAAGTCATAAAACCTCAACATAGCATTCATAGTACAATACAAGTAATAATTTTTAAAAAATCAAAAACAAAATCTTTCATTAAAAGGATAAAACAAGAAAAATTTCAGACTATTTGTTCATTATAAAAGATTTTGGTGTCATATTCTTTTCATTACTGTTGCTTTACATATCATTTAAGTAATAATTTCGTTTTGATCGGAGGTTTTCAATGTTCAGCATAAATAAAAAATCTGATGTGGCCAACACATGACTTTCTCCATATTTGGGGTATAGATATTTAAATTCTTTTTATGAATAGCATTATAAGGCAAAATTATTATTTCGTATCGTAAAAGTATACAGTCGTCTTTATTGCCGTCAATTACATAAATTTTGAATATGTTTACATGATCCACCGCTATATGGTGGTGCCACTGTATACTGCAAATTAAGAAAAAGCAAAATATCTCCGAAATGGATGGTTCTACGAAAATTTGTTTCAAACAAAACTTGGAAGAAATATTATTCTCTACAACTTTGGTCCTCACGAAGACTACCAATAATGATGTTTTTAAGGAGTAAACCGAAAAACCGGTTATTTATAAATAACTCCTAAACAATAACTACAATAGAAAATTGTTTCATATGAAAGTTGTAGGAAATTACATTCTCTTATATATGTAATTTGGTGATAATATGGCAAGTAATTTTTGAGTTAGAGCGCCCACAATGGCATACATCCATATACACACACACACATCATTCCGAAAATAGTCTAAACATGTTCTAGGGACCTCAAAACGTGTATTTCCGATGAAATCTCGAAGTCGATTTTTTTCGTGATCACAACAGTAAAAAAGTAAAGAGCAAAATATCTCCGAAATGGATGGTTCTACGAAAATTTGTTTCAAACAAAACTTGGAAGAAATATTATTCTCTACAACTTTGGTCCTCACGAAGATTACCAATAAGGATGTTTTTAAGGAGAAAACCGAAAAACTGGTTATTTATAAATAACTCCTAAACAATAACTACAATAGAAAATTGTTTCAAATGAAAGTTGTAGGAAATTACATTCTCTATAACTTTTGTATAGAATTGTAAATACAATAATGATATTTTAACGAAGAAATATCGCAAACACCGAATCGGGTTTCGAATAAACCTCGACTTCCGGTTACCCGTTATTGTCGAAAAACTAATCAGTTCTTTATGCTAATGTTAAAGTGTTATAAATGAAGTTTGGTAACGATATGACAGGTACTTTTTGAGTTAGAGCACCCACAGTAACATACACACACACACACACAGACATCATTCCGAAAAGAGTCTAAACGTGTTCTAGGGACCTCAAAACATGTATTTCCGTTGAAATCTGGAAGTCGATTTTTTTCATGAATACAATACTTTCCCATTACTACGTATGGAGAAAGTAAAAAACGGCTATAATATACATTGTACAAACCTTCTCATATACTACTATGTCGTTTAGTTATCTTTAGAAAATGAAAATCATATCAGCTGGATTTTAGAAAATCCAATTTTTCTTAAAGTTGCCCAAGAATAAACTGGCCTTACATTCATTCAATGAGAAAAATGAAATATGTAGTATTATTTCAGATGTAAACTCAAATAACTGTATGAAATTTGATGAAAAATCGTTTGAGCCATTTTTGAGAAAATCAAATAATTGTTAAAGTTGACTAGAATAAACTACTAGCCTTATATTAATTTTTTGAGAAATGAGAACTATTTGGTATTATTGAAGACGTAAACTCAAGTAAGTGTATGAAATTTGATCAAAGTCGTTACAGCCATTTTTGAGAAAATCAAATTGTTGTTAAAAATGCGTAGAATAAACTTCCCTTAATTATTGAGCAATGTCAACCATTTCTTCATATACTCTACTCAGTATGATGAAATGTCTATGTACAAGATTTCATTAATTTTCGGTCTATGGTTTAGGCTCCAGAGCATTGCAAAAACGTATATTTCCGTATATATTTATTGATTTGTGGAACTTTATGACTTCATAGGAATCTAGCTCTAGTAGACTCTTCAGTCAAAATCACAAAGCAAATAAGGAGAGAAAACCAGTATCAGCATTAGACTACTCTTTCCGAAAAGCACCAAGGAGGTACCTTTCGAAGGATGAAGCATTGATTCGCATGTTCTCCTCTAAACACGCAAATAGGGGCCGCAAGATCTATTGAAAAAATCCTACTACTAGTAGTTACGATTTTCACTCGGTCCAGTCTATTTTTTCTCTGCTCCAATGTCTCTCTTTCTTTTCATGTAGTATTCTTTTTGCCTTTCTTCCTCCGTTTCATGGGTAACTTTTCTTTTCATGTCTAGGGCTTCTATGAAGTCAACAACAATAACTAATACGATATTACGATCAAACTAATATGGTGGTTTGTTTACAACTGTATCACATTCTCTCACCTCTTGGTGTCACTAGGTGCGCGATAACTACAGAAATCGATTTGTTCATAAATTCCAAAATAAAATGAAAATAATGAGAACGTGAAAATTGTTTAATATTTTTAATCGTGGGATGTCCCAATATTTTTTATTATGTACAACTAGGGTTGCCACATTTTCAGAAAGTAAATTCCGGACATTTTTCACTTTTCACTACAGAAAATCTGGACATTTTCCAAACACCTTATTCAATCTAAAATAATTGAATATTTTTTAAAAAATACCGCATATACTCGTGTATATGCCGACCCCATGTATAGTACGACCCCTGATTTTTTGGTGAACAAACCTGATTTTTTCATATATCTCGTTTATAGTACGACCCCAGCTTTTCACCATGGTCGATATATTTCGTTTCGATAGCTTGATGGTTACTAGCGAGATATATCGAACAACCTTGATTTTCCACACCAACATAGAATAGGCTGTAAATGTCGTAAATAGTATTTCTTGCGAGTACACTAAAATTCGGAAAAGTTAAGTATCTTACTTCTAAAACATTTAATAAAAAGTGATATGAATCATGATTGCACAAGATGAAATAAAATCGTTTCAATTCTAGTACGTCTGGATTACGTTCCGCGTACGTAATGGTTCCACTCGCTCATCTACTTAATAGGTAGGGATAACGGATAAAAAGAAATTACTTTGTAATATTCCACAGTCTTTTCTTTCTTCAATCACACACCGACAGGTTTCCACTACAAAATCATTCTAATGGTGTTACTAACCGACGTAACACCTTTAGAATGACTTTGTAGTGGAAACTGATCGGTGTGTGATTGTAGAAACAATAAAGGATGTTGAATATTACAAAGTAATTTCTTTTTTCCGAGATGTCGAAATTCCATAAAGTTACGCCGTCTACGATACTTTTAGTCCAACTCGTTCCAATCCATCCCTTGTAAAAAGATGCAAACAAAGATGTAAATACATAAAATTCAATAAAGGAAGTGCCCGTAAATCGTCACTTATATCAAGTATTTGTGAATTTGAAGCTGTATATATGAAAAAGATTCTACTCTTCACGAAGCAACATATGAACGATAAAGGACCTCACTGTTAAGGTTAGCCTACCATCAGAATGCGTGCGGGTGGCATAACTTCACCGAAAATGCCCGTGAAGATACATGAATTTTAAATCCTCAAATGCATTACTCGTGTATAGTATGATCCCCAATTTTTGCAATAAAAATTTGGTCGTAAAAACTCGTACTATACACGAGTATATATGGTATGTATAAAAATATACATTTTCCATTACATATCTATATTAAATCCTGAGTGTGTCAGTATACTGCATGTACCTCCTAGTGGTAGGATGCGGGTGACAGATTGCTGGCTTGCAAGGTAGTTCCTAATAGGGATCCTAGCTTGTACAGAATAGCGTAAGCGTGCTTGGGATAATACTGAGCTTCGGTTGCATTTGTGGCAGTTTGGCCAAAATGTGCCAATACTGACTGGTACTGTGCCTTACCATTAGCAGGGAATGCTGCGTTGGCACGGGTACGACTTAGGCTGGTAACCTAGTCTACTCTAATTTACCATTACTAACAAAGCTATACGAAAAGTCTCGGATGACCAAAGCCATGGTGAGCAGCAGAGGTCAAAACTGGTTGGCCCATCATTAGACGACTTACGCGAGTGGAAGTTAGGCACGTGGAATGTTAAAGGAGTGTATGGCAAAGAACATGAGTTGGTGAATGAAATGAATGTACGAGGATTGGATGTGAGACAAACAGGAAGGGGAGTGATGCTGTGGTAATGAATGATGGTAGTTTGGCTCTGGGGTCTGGTGTGGATGTGTGTACATATGGGAGTCAAGAAGTTGGTTTGATTCTGAATGAAAGAGATAAAATGTATGTGAGAAAGTATGAATTTGTGTCACCCAGATTGTTGTGGGTTCGTATGAAAGTAGGAATTAGTAGAATTCTGTTGGTTGCATGTTATGCTCCTATGGCTGGTGAGAGTGAAACAGTTAGAGATGAGTTGTGGGAGAAATTGAGAGATGTATTGAATAATTGTGATGCAGGTGAGAGAATAATTGTACTCAGTGATATGAATGGGTGGGTAGGTGTCAGATGGAAGGGGACTGAGAAAGTCGTGGGCCCCTTCTGTGACCCCAGAGTAAATGATAAAGGCGAGAGTTTGATTGGAATTTGCATGGAAAAGTTGGTTTGATTCAAATACAGGGTATAAGCATAAGAACATCCACATGTATACATCGCAGAGGGGTGACTCAAAAAGTATGATGAAAGACTGGCAGATCTGGTGAAGGATACAAGGGTGATGAGAGGAGCTGAATGTAGGACAGACCATTTTTTGGTTGTCAATAGAGTGGATCTTGGAAGGAAGTGGACCTGGAGGAAGAGTAAGGGTGTGAAACAGACTAGAGTGAAAGTAGAGAGATTGCAAGTGTGTGACATAAAGATCAAGTACATGAATGTGTTGGAATGTAAATTAACTGTCCAGCAGCCTGAATGGGAAGGGGATATAAGGAAAGGAAATGTGGAAGATGCTTGGAATAGATTGAAAGAGAATGTTACACAGTGTGCTTCAGAGGTGTGTGGAATGACTTTAGTGGGCTGTATGAAAAAGGATGCTTGGTGGAATGAAACAGTGAGTGAAGCAGTTAATGAGAAGAAGGAGGCATATAAGAGGATGACTGCTGCAAGGAATGATAATGAAAGAAGGATTCTGCATGATGATTACAGGAAGAAAAATAAGGCTGCTAAGAATGCAGTTAAGGAAAGCAAAGAACGAGTACGTTTGAATGAGGCTGTAAAGATGCAGAAGGATTTTGAAGGGAATAAGAAGTTATTCTGGAAGTGGATAAAAAGAGCGAGACAGGGCAGCAACAATGGCATGAATGGGATTGTAAATAAGGATGGAGAAACAGTGTGGAATGAACGTGAAGTGACAGAATGTTGGAAGGAGTATTTTGAAGACTTGTATGGAGGTAGTTCTGAAGAGTCTGGCATACAAAGTGATACTGACTGTATGAATGTGTCCAGTAAAGACAGAGTTGACGAACGTGAGATTAAGGCATGTGTGAAAATGTTGAGGAACGGGAAGGCCGCAGGCATGGATGGAATTATGGGTGAAATGTGAAATATGGATGTAGCTTACTTATGAGTTAGATGAGCGATTTATTTAATTTGAGTGTTAACATTTCAGTTGTACCAGATGATTACTCTTAGCAGATTTTAATAAATCTCTGCATGTACTAGAATTAACCATCTTAGAAATTCTGAGAAAGATATTGAATAGTTAACCTGGCCACTACTACAAACTGAAGACTTCAAGTTATGATAAACATCGATTCCTACACAGTGACATACACAGACTTTCTGTTGCCTGAGGAGAGATGTAACAATTATGGATGACTTTGTGTATGTTTTCTTAGTACAGGCAGTCCTCGACTTTCGTATATTTGACTTTGGTGCAATTCGATCTTTCGTACATTGTAAATTCTCGCCCCTAAACCGCCTTTTATATTCCGAACAACACTGAATTCGGACTTTCGTTCATCAGCTGACGATCAAACATTTCGAGCTATTGCATAATAGAGCTGCCTGTCAGGAAACCCAACACTTTTAATAAATTAAAGTATGCTATGTAATAATATACGTATTGTATGTAATGTAAGATTTGTGTGTAATGTTTTTTAATATTGTACTGAAATTTGACAAGAATAATATCACTGTAAAGTCGGTTAATAATCAATTAATTATTATTATTATTCAGTCTCGGCAACGTTACCGTCTTTGTTTGTATGTACAGCAGTGTTTCTTTGTTTGTGCATTTTACACGTATTATTTTATAAACATGACTGATAAACGGAAAACTGAAAGTGTTAATACTTATGTAAATAAACGTAGGGGTCATAAAGTGAACACGACTGGGACAAAGATGGAAATAATTAGGTGTGCCGAAAGCTGTGAATCTTTATCTTCAATCGGACGCTCATTGGACTTAAGCCGGTCGAGTGTGTGTTCAACTGTGAAGGAGAAGAACAAATATAATAATACAATACGTAATGTGGCGTTCTGAATAAACGCCACATTTTATTAAAGAGCAAGGAACCGATCTACACACGCTTCGATGACGTTGGCGATTTCCCGTTAGCAGACCGTGAAACAATTTGAGACATAATGATTGTGCAGTAGCTTGGCTTATTGTGAATGACTCAGCGGGACTTTCTTGATCGCTTCTTCACTTTTCTTAATCGATCTTATTGTGGACTCGTTCACACCAAATAATTTACCTACTGATGAAGCAAATTCATTATGCGCAAGCCTATCTAAAACTTTAATTTTCTTCTCCAAACTCGTCACTTTTTTTGCTCTTTTTACCGACTTTTCTTTCATTTCAATCATCACTCTATTTGGGGCCAAGTTTAGGCAATATTACAAAAAAACTATGAAAATAGCAAATGCTTTAATGAAAAAAGAGGGATTTCGTATGTGCACTTCAGGCAGTCCTCGACTTTCTTGCGTTCAATATTCGTACAACTCGCACATTAATAATAATAATATTTATTTACAGCCGGTAATCACATTGTAGTCAGAAATCACAGAATGTTTCATTAATCACAAAGTAATTTATCATCCAACTCATAGCCTGTAAATCGGTATTGGGGTTCAGCAACAGCTGGTCTTCCACCTCTCCCAGAAAAGACACTGCCATAAACAAAGATAATTCCACCAAAAATACAAAAAAATAAATAGACATAAACAAGAAAAAGGGAACTTAATACCAAGAATAATAACTATAGTCAATGACTAGATTATGGTAAGAATGGAAGTACTGTGTTACAAACAATACGAATAAATGTAACTCTTACAGTAATGAAAATTTCTTGAGAAAAAAGAATAATGAAAAGCAAATAACGATAAATGGTAATCATGAAGTTTAGTCACTTATATTATCCAAGGAGTTCCAAGCTAATGAAGTTTAGTCACTGTTATTATGAAGGAGGTTTTAGCACTCAGGAACACCCAAATTCAATTTTTAAAGCATTTATTACTTTTATGCTTAATATAAATTCAATTGAATCACAAAACATACTCCTCAATAACGCAAAGTAAAAAGCTATTAAAAAGATCTGAATCACGAAATGCGTTTCGCCAAATAAATTACATTGGTTCCATTTGCGGTGCAGCAGTCAAGAGGATATAACATTGAAAGGATATATTGACAAGTCTTCGGCTCGCTATGTTTTAATGCGTAGTCGGCTCCGGGCGCTACCGCGTCCTTAGCCTCGCCCGGAACCATAGTAACCCTCCACGTTTTCCGGAGATTGGGTTAGTAAATGTCGAGACAGGCCGATCAGTTTTTACAAACGCAGTCTCCAGACAAGAAACTGATTGGCCGGTCTCGACATTTACTAACCCAATCACCGGACAATGTGGAGGGTTACTATAGTTCCAGGTGAGGCGAAGGGCGCATTAAAACATAGCGAGCCGAAGGCTCGTCAATACATCCTTTCAATGTTGTTTGAAGTACACATATCCATTTACATAATAAAAGTGACTGAACTTTAGCTTGGAACCCCTTCATAATAAAAGTCACTAAACTTCATGATTACCCGATAAATTATAAAAAGATAATAATCAATTACACTATGTGTGTGACAACCTTAGGATAATACAAGGGAACAAGAACCCAAGATAGCATAGATTGACACCCCTGAACCGCCTTTTGTGAGCCGATCAGACTTTCGTGCGTCAGCTAAATGACGAACAAATATTTTGAGTGGTGCTGGTTGCCAGCCACCAGGCCACCAGTTTCCACCGTGTCACCATCTTTGTCCATACAGCAGTGTTTATTTGTGCAATTATTTAAATATTTTATTGCATTTTGACCTATCTCTCTATATTATAAAATTGACAATTGTATCTAAAAGGTCCCTGCACAAAAAAAACTAAACATTTATACCATAATTAGAGATTTTATAATATTTTTTGGCTCTCTGGGAACGGAACCCCCCTATAACATGTAAATCTATCTTCGACTTTCGTACATTCGACATTCGGACACGTTTTCAGGAACGCATTATGTACGAAAGTCGAGGACTGCCTGTAGTCATATTGGAGACTCATTTGAGCAGTTTCTGAACCGACCTTCTCGTCATTTCTCTTATCAGCATATGGCAAAGGTACAATTTCATCATGGATTTTGATAAATAAATCGTAACTTTTAAATATTTTAAAATAAAATTTCAGTTTTTAAGTAATCAAATTACAAAATATGCTTACTGTTTGTCATTCAACAGAAATCCACACAAACCATGTCCGGAAATGTGGAATCTGGACACATGATATTTCGATACATTTCAACAAACTTCCAAACTGTTCGGAGAAAATCCGGGCGGGTAGGAACTCTAGTAAGCCCCCAACTGTTTCAGCTAAACGTTCTTCTACTGTATAAAGAAAACTGGAAACTCGAGCATTTGATGTATATTATCCACCAGAAGGAGACTCGCAATCATCAAATTTATGGATTATTGACTCGTTTGTAGTGCACCAAAATAACATTGAAGAGGAACAACTAGTTGAACTATCATCAGATTTGCGATTAAAAACAGCCTTTAACTTGATGAGTGTGACTAAAGTTTGGATAAATGTTAATGTTGAGTGTCCAGTATTGTATAAAAATCTAAACAAGTTTTCATTGACATTTTCAACCACTTGTGCAAAACTGCCTTTTCAGCCATGACTGCCATAAAGACAAAAGAGAGAAATCGGCTTGTTATTACCCATGCACTATGTTTGGCAGTTACCTCTCTTTGCCCAAGAATAAAAAAATTGTTAGTGAAAAGGAGCAACAGCAATTACATTGATTACTTGAAAGAACTACATTTCTATTTAAATACTGAATTGTAATTAAAGTCTTTTATTCTTATATGCTCTATGTTGTAATGCAATTTTATTGAAGAAAATAATAAAAAGAAATTTTTAATTGAAAGTAGTTTGCAAAATTTTACCAGTTCTTGGTGGAATGTTCATAACATTTACCAGTCCGTCAGATTTTAGGTTGAGAATTTTTGATTAAATTGGATATAATTTTGTTCCATTACTAAGTTAGTTAATCACACATTTCATTTATGGACTCAATTGATATACCTTTACTTGTAAGCTAATTTTTGACAACAGTATTAGTATCAGGAATGGGGATGTTTGGGAATAGATTAGTTACATCAAAGGATACAAGAGCTTTATTGTTATTTAAAATTAAATAGGTGTTTGCACTGGTGAGTGTATTTGTGCTGGAATTTAAATTAGTTTTGTATGGCATTGTGGAATCCCTCTATCTTTAATGAGAATTAATCCTTTAAAATGAAAAAGAAGATGCCTCAGAGCAGGGTTTATCAACTTACAGCCCAGGGCCTCATACGGCCCCCATGACCTTTTTATTCAGCATGCGAAGCCATGATGAAAAAGTGATCATTATAATTGAACACAGTAAATTCCAGCGAAATTATGGTCTCAAAAAGTTTTCCTGGTGGAGTTTTAATGCTAGTAAACTAATTAGAATTGATTTAGTATAATATGAGACCACAAAATCACTAAGTAACTTCTGATTTAACCCTCTCATGACCAGGCCACCCGAAACAGCCCGTAATTTTACTGCCTCAAACTGACAATATGCCCAAAACCGCCTGAAAAATACGCATTCAAATTTACCTCCAAAAACTGCAGATTTCACTTTTCCTCATGAAAACAACCTAGTATACCATAGAAACACAAGACCTAGCATGTGTTTGGTGTACTTTTTTGAAGTGTGTGTACAACTTTGCTTCCGAACTTTTAATCAAAGTTTTCTATTTTTTTCAATATAAAAACTACCCCAAATGCCAACGGTAATTCTTCTACTTCCGACTATGATGTAAATTATAGTTTGGGCAGTGAATTTTTCAGATATGATGTAGAAGACGAAGTTTTCCCGGGACCGAGTTCCTCTGCAGAACCTCGCAGGGATTTACAATACAATTCAGGTATTGATATTAGCGATATTTCGGTTGGCAAAGTTAGTATATCTGGGATTGATGCTGAAAATGTTTTTTGGATGAAGAAAATATCCAGTGGAGTGATTCATTTGAGTCTGTAAAAACAACATTATTTCTCAATAAATATCTTTAAATTGTGAATGTATAACTATTTTAATTAATGCTTCCCTAAATTGATGGCCATCTTGGATTATTTCGTACTTTTGGGGTCAGCATATGTGCAGCATCATCGGTCATGAGAGGGTTAAACACCCATCTGGCCCGCTGAATCTTTCATGATTTCCAATGCGGCCCTCTAAAGCATTCACAACAACGAATGTGGCCTGCCATAAAGAAAAGGTTACTGACCCCTGCCTTAGAGTATTTATTATGGTCACGTACCCCAAGTGACATTTAACGTGATAATGATATGAGCAACACTTGTATTAAAATAGATAACTCATGTTTAGAACATTAACATTCACAGATTTGGCGTATTTTTCTGTTTAATGACGTTAATATTTGATGTCACATTTCAACTTTTAATTCTGAAGTCATGGATGAAAAACAAGCTAAGAAGAAAGATTACAATTTGTAACACTTTAGTGTACCCATTCAAAACTCTTGACGTAACCATAGGGGTTTGCCTACCACCAGTTAAAACCCCTGATATAGAAGTAGTAATTGTATTTACCTCAGGATCTACTGGAGATGGGGATCTTGCTACTGCAGCTTCCTCAATTATTATAGCTGCAGGTCCACTTGCTGTGCGAGTTTTAATTTTAAGAGGAGAGGCAGGAGGTGGTGGAGGAGCTGATGAACCACAATTAGAAAGTGTAGAAGATAATGTGGTGGTAGAGGTTGAAGGAGATGAGGAAGAGGTTGGCATGCCAGTGGGTCCAGTAACAGCAGAGCTTGAAGGAAACAGAAGAGGTCCTGCCAAACCAGCTAGGGCCCTAATGGCTGAATCTGACTTAGATGCACTGGAAAAAAGAAGAGAAAATTTGTGAAATTTTAATTTAAGAGCAAAAAAATGCATACAATTGTCACTGAATTACAAGTAAATGAAAATAATAACTGCATGACAGAGGCTAAAAATAATCTGAAGTGTAATGGTAATATAGTAAAACCTCTACCTAGCGAACCTCTTTTTATCGTAGACCTCCATATATCGTACTATTTTTTTGGTCCCGAACAGACCCAATGTAATATCATAGGAAATATACCTCTCTAATTCGTAACCTCCGTATTTCATATTCCTCCATATATCGTAATAGAAATATTGTCCCGGAAGGAAAAATAACCTCTATATTTCGAAATCGCGATCTTTTTTTCTGGAAATCATTTCGCAAAAATAACCTCCATGTTTCAAAATTGAGATGATTTCGGCGCTAATCGTTTAGCCAATTGAAAAGGTGAAAGTAACGTCCGCTATTAGCCAATCAGCGTGTTTCTATGACTAATTGGCTGCAATGATTCACTTTCGCTTGGTTTGGCGGCAAGATATTCAGTAGTGAAACTGAAGAAGTTTGGCTTTGGAAAAAAACATTAGGAAAAGGTGTTTTTATTTTTCAAATTTTGAACCAACTTTGAAATTATTGCAAAAAATAAAAAAACGTGTCTCTCTGAGGAACATTTTTATTGCTGCTAAATTATGATTTGTTCATTCTTGAAGCTCATGGCCTATTTCAGTTTTTATCCTTTGTCTAAAATTTTCAGCATAGCTATAATTCTTTATCATTTAGGCATACCTAGTTTGGGAGCGTTTGTTTTCATTGTGAGTGCGAGAGAGAGAGTGAAGGATCTTCGGAATAAAGGTAAAGTTCGCTTCATGTTTTATTTGCCACGGAACTTTCAAAAATATTGTGTTGCTACCTATGTTTAAGGTAAACATGGTGTATAATCATATGAACATGTTTTTGAAAAATTTAGGTCTTGGTGAGAAATTCGAAAGCCTTCACCAGTATTGCACTGCTCGCATTAATTTTCAAGTGAGACCACGAGGAGTCTTCGGAAATCGCCGTCAGAGAAAATGCAAGTTTTAGTAAATACTAAGTGATGCACCGAAGTTCAGCTTCGGCCTCGGTATTCGGCCAATATCTGCTATTCGGTCTCGGCTTCGGATGGCCAAATAGCCGAATACTACATATTTTTTTTGATAAAACGAAAAATGATAATGACATAATAGAAGAAAGCTGAAAACACTAAATAAAAGCATAATACATTGAGTTGTTGCGAATACAATTCACATATCTCGGATTCAGCCTGACAATTATGTGCTACTCGTTTTTATGGCCTACGACGTATAATATATTAGTGTGTTCCAATATGTGGACAATTCGTTTATTTAGAATACTCCGCCTCAGTAGTTGGAATTTTTGATGTTTTACTGTACTGTGTAAGTAGCAGACAACCTCTGACATCTGGTTCACGTTTTTGCATGACGTAATATGACGTATAAACATTAGTGCCATCGTGCCAAAACCAAAATGACAGTGTCGACTGAGTTTTCGTTTCATTTTTGAATTTAATAAGTGCAGACATTTTTATATAACAGAATATATAATAAACTTAACAAGGCTGCGATTCTTTGTATATATCTTCATATTAACAAAGAATTTAAATAGATTTCTATAGAAAACATTAGTGTTCATTAGTTGGTCTTTCAGGTTGGTAGTGTTTTAAAAACGATTTCGGAAATTCCCCGGGAGGAATATTCTTGCGATTGTAACCGACTTTTTAAAAACTGTAACATGTTTTTCGCTTGAAATTTTAAAATTGGATATGATCCGAAAATGATCGCGGGACTTTAATGTGTGTAAAAATCGCAAAGTCGCATTTTCCAGCCAAGCACAAATTTTGTGGGCCTTTCACGATCAGTTATGATTCTCATATTAAATAATGTTTTAGACAATACATTAATGTAAATCACTATTTTTTTCATTTTACAGATTCTTTAGTTGCATGGTTGGGTCAAAAAAAAGACAAGAAATACCAGTTGATAGGAAGCTACTTATATTCAAGGCTGTTGATGATGGAAACAGAAAAGTAGATGTGGCTAAGATGTTTGGCCTACCTCCTTCAACCCTTACTTCCATTTTAAAAAAACGAAAAGAAACTGAAATCACAGCACAACTTGGTCCTAAGAGGAAAAGATTTCGTGCTGCTAAAAATGAAGACCTGGATAAGATTTTGTATGACTGGTTGATGGAAGCCAGGGGCCAAAATATACCAGTGTCTGGTCCAATTCTTCAAGAGAAAGCAAGACAGACTGCATTAAAAATGGGTGTACCAGATTTCCAGGGTTCTAATGGCTGGCTGGAGAAATTTAAAATGCGCTGGAACCTAGCATCACTGAAGATGTGTGGAGAGGAAGGAGCAGTAACTCCAAGTATTCAGGATGAATGGAAAGGGACCCTGCATACTTAAGTGGGTATAAAAAGGAAAACATATTTAATGCTGATGAGGCTGGGTTCTTTTTCAATATATTGCCTGATAGAACACTTGCAGCGAAAGGTGAACCCTGCCATGGGGGTAAAAAAAGTAAAGAAAGATTTACTGTCCTTTTTTGTGCCAATTCAGATGGCAGTGAAAAATTGGAGCCCCTTGTAATAGGGAAATTCAAAAGCCCAAGGTGTTTTAAAAATATTAAAAAATTACCCTGTATGTATAGAAACTCAAAAAAATCCTGGATGACTACTCCCATATTTACTGAGTGGGTGACCATACTTGATGCCAAAATGGGAATGCAAAACAGAAAAATAATTTTATTTCTTGATAGATGCAGTGCTCATAAATGTGAAATTATCAAGTTGAGGAATATAAAAATAGTTCATTTTCCCCCCAACTGCACAAGTAAACTCCAACCATTGGACCAGGGTATAATTTCACAAATCAAGAGGGTTTATAGGCATCAGCTAGTCCAATACATGCTACGGAATATGGTTACATGCAATGATATGACTAAGGTGAAGTGGAACATCCTACAGGCGATGCACAGACTCTGCTTGTCTTGGGGAGCAATTGAAGCTTCTGCAATTGCTAAATGTTTTGGTAAGGCTGGTTTTATGGATGAAGTGGAAGTTAATCAGGCTGAAGGTCTTTCAGAGGATCCAGCAGAATGGAATGCAATAACTGCAAACTTTCACATTCAAGCTTCTTTTGATGAATTTGTAAAAGCAGATAATGATCTCGTTACATGTGCACCAAATGACGTATTTGAGGAAAACATGGAGAATGAAGGCAACGAATGTCTTATGGGGGAAAAGGAATTAGATGATGATGAGAGTGATAAGGTTGAAGTTAATGTGCCACCACCCAAGAGAACGGAGGTACAAGAAGCATTGAACATTTTAGAAAGATTTGTGATAAATTCGAAGGACTGTGAAACAAATATAGTTTTGTTAAATAAGATTGAAAATGCTGTAACTCAAGAATTCTGTAGACAGATGAAAGAAAAAGATATTGCCAGCTATTTCAATAAATTATAAAAAAACTGTATTAAACTTTTTTGAATTTTGGGTAATTTCTTAATGTACTGGATTCCTAGTTACAGCAATAATTTTGATTAGGTAAATTATTGATTTTCTGTATTTTATCATTTTTAATTCTAATGTTTGTAGTGTAAACAAATATTTTATTTGACTATGGTATGCATTAATTTTTTGTTGTCTACAGTAAGCTCTAGTTTTGAATTTACAAACTGCTAAATGTCGTGAACCTCTTTATGGTGAACCTCTATATATCAAAATACCAGAATTTTGGGTCCCTTCCATTTCGCTTTATAGAGGTTTTACTGTAATATTATTATTATTAAAGCCTATGCATATCTTCCAATGTGCAATGAAATAAATTTTAATGCAACAATTTATAGTTTTATGAATTAAAAAAATTAGAAAACCTGTCACATGGGATGCTCAAGAAAAATAGCATGGACTCTAAGCAGTATATACAGTAAAACCTCATTATTTCCAAGTTTAAAGGACCAAAAAATATGACTTTGAAGTATCCGGGTTCGAAATATATGAACTTTAATGAAAATCAAACTTTCTTATGATTTGCTATTCAGACAGCAAAATCTCAATGCAGAATCTTATCTATTTGTTCTATGAATGAATTGGCCTTACAAGTTATTATACACTGCGAATTCAAACAGAGCTGAAGTGAACACTTAGTTCGTGATTCATAAACATCACTGAACTGAAAATTAGGCTTGAGTGAATATTCTAAATTTCACAGTACATTTCCTAATCTGACAATATTGTGACTAGGGTTGCCAACTTTTAGATCTTCATGAACCAGAGAGTTGTTACGGGTTGCCTACTTTAAGATATTCATAAACCGGAGTTTGCTTGAAACCTTGATACTTTAGAACAGGGGTTCCCAAACTACGGCCCGATCAGTCATTTGAAAAGTCTGAAGTGACCCGCGCTGTCGTACATAAAGCCCAATATGGCCCTTTCAATAAAAAGTTTGGGGACCCCTGCTTTAGATGTATCCCAAGAGGAATTAACCTTTAAATGGGCAAGTGGGGTCATATTTGACCCCACACTTGCATTTTGTTTGATTCTGAGCCCAAGTCTTTATGTATCACTTTCACATTTTTTGTATTTTCCTATTTTTGTCTCAGATTATTGTGTGTAGCAAAAAGATTTTTTAATTTTAAAGTAATTTAAAAAAATATATTTCTCGATGGGGTCATTTTTGACCCCACTTGTCCGGCAACGACACCTTTTGCCAACAAAAGTTTTTCATGGACCTGATATAATAATTCGTAATTATTGACACTTTTCTTTATATTAATCACTCAATTACATGTGATTCAGTTTGAAAAATACCTAAAACATTTCCATGGCATTTGTAGTAATTTGAAGAGTAAGAATATGATTATAAACCTTCGTGAGCGTGCGCCCATGGTCACATCATGTTTTTTTCCTGGACTAAATTAGGAAGAATCTAACATTAGTTGGGACCATCCGAAAAAATAATCAAGATTTTCCCAGAGAGATGCTTTTATCTTTGATGAAAGCTGAATCCCAGTCAACAAAGTTTTTATTTTCGAATTTATTTACACTTGTCGGGTACACGCCCAAAAAACGCAGAGTTGTACTTTTGCTATCCAGTCAGCACCATGAGGTAGAAATGAATTCATCAAATGGCAAAAAACCATGCATAATTTCCCATTATAATGCGACCCAAGGGGGTGTAGACACCCTTGATCATTTGATTTCCGAGTACTCATGCAGTCGCCAAAGACAAAGATGACCTTTGCGATTGTTTATGAATTGGCTTGATGCAGCTGCATACAATAGCTTAGTAATCTTTCAGCATAACATTGAAAAAAACTATGCAGTCTTACAATAGATAGGGAAACGTAGAAAGTTCTTGCAGGTGCTAGGAAAAGAGCTAGTAATCCCTTACATGAAGCAAAGGGCAGCGACCGTACCGAACCTCCACTTCTCAATATGAAGAGCCATGGAAATGTGTGGAGTTCAGAATAGAAAAATTGAGATTGGTAATGGAGATAACATGAGACAAACCAAGAGAGGAAGATGTAAGATGTGTGACAGTAAGCACGACAAAAAAGTGCCAAACAGATTTACTAAGTGCAGTCAATTCATATGTGACCAGCATAGCGAGACACTTCGAATGTGCCATGAATGTAAACACAAAGAGAATTCTGATTCTATGTACATATGTTAACATGAATGAATATAGCTGAACTAGTAATAAAAGATAATATTTCTTTGCAAAATACTGAACTTCATTTAAATAGAACTAAAATATCCGATATAAATATCATAAAATTTCATAAACAAAGGTTATGTAAGGTAATGTTCAATAACAAAAGATATCAATATTAGTATTACTAATATGGAGCTAAAACCATGTTTAATAAACCTAAAGCAATGAAAAATATGAGAAAATAAAGTAACTGTCTACTCAGTGACCTTCTATGAAAAAAAAATTGGGGTGAAACCTGACCCCACTCGACTGGATACATAACAAATTAGGCTTGCCCGTTTAAAGGTTAAATGTAATGATAAATATATTCAATATTCTTGAAGGCACTCATGATATTAGGACATATGATTAAAAATCGTTGTTTATTTTTTAAAATATCTCCAAATAACGAAATTGTAAGAGCATCGTCAATTTGTTTTTTGTATAAAACAAAATACACTGGAAATTAAAGTGCAAAGTATCTTAATTTGAATCATTTATAAAAAAATGCAAAAAAGTCATAAAAAGGGCTTTCCTCTGCAATCGAAATTGAAGCGGAGATTTGTGCTACTCACCCGGAGACCGAAGATAATGGCGATGACCCGGAGATCTCTGGTTCTAAAGCCGGAGGTTGGCAACCCTAATTGTGACTATAATCAACATTTGTTGTTCATTTAATAGGCTTCATATTTCTGAGAATCTTACATTTCTAATAGCAATATCAGCTATAGTATCAGGATAATACGTATTTTATCTGCAATGAGCTTCAAAATAGGACAAAATAGCTTTATTGACCAAAATGACGGGATGGTCTAGAAACAGCTAGGAAATGGGACTGTCCTGGCAAAAATGGGACGTATGGTCATCCTACTATTGTAACGTACAGATGCATTTAGTTATTGTTTTGTTTTGCGGATGCAGCGCCAAGCAGGCAGTATGACGGAGTTAGTGGAGCGTGTTGAGCATGTGCAGAGAGAGAGACTGCGTGGTGTGATTTGATACGTTTATTTTTTGTGTGCCTCTTGAAAATAAAATTGTTTCAAGCTGTTGTAACGAGTTTTCGTTCTTTCTTGCGATCTTGCATTACAAATGGTCTCCCAACGTGGGGCTTGAGATAGCGAAGAACGGAAACTTCGCAATGCAAAGAAAGCACGTTTTTTTTGGCTACCGGAAGTGAGACTTTTTTGTGTGCTGGTGCAACAGCTGTGACAGAGATAGTGATATCCTTGTCCATCAATATCCAGCACGCTAATTTCGCCAAAATTTTACCGCAAAAAGTCCCGAATTAGATTCCGTTTATCACGTGGTTGGTGAACTTTTCACCCGCGGTTGCTGGTTCAACTCGCCAAATGCCTAGATCTGAGGCGGTAGCACCATCGGTAAGGTTAACAGGGGAACAGTTCCAACAATTGTTGACGCAAATAACACAAATGGCGATAATAACCACTCGCGAAGAGATGAGTGACCGAAGAAGTAACAGCAGCAGTGCCAACAATTTCGGGCAATTTCGCTAAGTGTACCTTTCGCTTTGATGGTGATGCTTCAAGGGATGTGGACGCTTTCTTAAAGTCAGTGACTACATATAAGGACTGTGCAAATGTTACGGATGAAAATGCCTTATGCGGGCTTTCGATGTTGTTGGAAGGCATCGCCGCTACCTGGTGGCAAGGCGAAAAGGGGACGATAGAGAACTGGGACGGTGCCGTGCGCTCACTCCACGACGCATTTTCACAGAAGTTGCCCCCACATTTGGTGTTCCGCGAAATATTCGCATGCGAGCAAGAGGAGACCGAGGCGAGTGAACTGTTCCTATGTCGTGCTCGTGCTTCGTTTTCCCAGCTCCCGTATGCGCTACCCGAACGCGCACAGATCGACATGGTGTATGGATTGATGAACTGGAAGATACGCAAGAGAGTCCGCCGAGACGACGCCGACTCCTTCGCCACCTTGCTGAGCCATGCCAAAGAAGTCGAATTATCGCAGCGTGAGGCGAATCCTGCGCCGAAAGTGGTTGCCGATCCAACTCCTGCAAGGGGCCCATCTGAGAAGAGTCGTCCACGATGTGCCTTTTGTAAAAACTTCGGGCACGAGGTGGAGAGCTGTCGGAAGGCTAAGGCGGCAAAGAGATCATCCAAGGAAAGCGGTATTTCACTACGCCAGAAGTCGAACACAAAGCCGCAACTTTCCTGTTTTGGGTGCGGTGCGCCGGGCTATGTGAGGAGCAATTGCCCTAATTGTGCTCCTGCGAACGTTGGTCATGCAGCATCTCGACCCATCTCCTTCTCTCACATGCAAATTCGTGGTGACGAAGATACACCCCACCCCATGCTGTTAGTAAACATCTGTGGATTATACGGGAAGGTGTGTGTTGATACTGGGTCCAGCAGAAGCATCGCTGGAGCCCAACTGCATCAGATACTCATCGATCGTGGATGCCGTTTCGATGAAACGGAGATGGAGATGAGACTTGCGGACGGAGAAGTTAAATGAACCACGGCGGGGACCTTTTCGGTGGAGATTACGGTGGCGGGTCGGTGCTTTAGGACTGCATTGGTTGCCATTCCAGTACGGAGAGCAAGACTCTTCTTGGAATGGATTTCATCCATGATGCAGAGATGGTGCTGGATTGCGCGAAACGGTAATGGTATTTCTCCAATGCTTTCCTTCCCGAAGGAGACGGTCTCAGCTGTGTACCGATCCAAGCGGCAGAAGTTGGCCCTTCGCTCAGGAGTGATGAAGGACGCAACCTTGACCAGCAGGAGAGGAAATGACTTGGTGCGCTCATCATGGAATACGGTGATATTTTCGGTCCCCACAAGGATCCTACACCTTTCGCTGAACACGCGATCCGGCTGACGGATGATATGCCTATCGCTGTGCCTCCATACCGCTTGTCACCTGCAAAGAAGCAGCTTCTGGAACAAGAGATCGAGAAGATGCTCCCCAGCGATGTTATTGAGGGTAACCCTCCAGGTCATCCAGTTTCTCTTGCAGAAGGCTATTCTGATGTAGAAGTTGTATTCCTACCACCAAACACAACACCACTCTTACAGCCGATGGACCAAGGAATCTTTGCGACCTTCAAATTTTATTATATTCGCCGAACTTTCAAACATATTTTACAGCAAATGGACATCAATTCTTTGATTTCTGTTTGTGAATGTTGGTTTTCATTCAACATTCGAACAGTCATTCATATGATAAAAGAATCATGGGACAAAGTAAAACAATCAACAATAAATGCATGTTGGCAGAAACTTTGGCACAAAGCCGTTCGTTCCAAAGTTATCCCAGCATTCGCGGAGAAGTTGAAGAGATCATCGAAATGGCTAGAAATGTAGGAGGAGAGGGCTTTGAAGATCTAAAAGAGGAAGAAGTGGTGGAACTGCTCAACTTTCAACAAGAAGAACTAGCAAATGAGGAACTTGAAGAATTTGGACAATCAAGTGAGAGCGAAAACAAAGAAGATGTAGAGCCTAAGATAAAACAGTTTTCAGCGAAGACTTTAGCAGAAATTTTAAATATGTCTAATGAGTTGAAAGAGAAAGTAATGCAGACTGATCCATCTATGGAAAGGATCATCAATTTTAAGAGAAGAATTGACTCTGCAATATCTCCCTATGACGAAATTTATAAAAAAATCAAAACAAAAGGGAAACAGCTCCAAATCACAGAATTCCTGAAACCAAGTCCCTCATCTTCCTCTTCCAATTCCAAATAATGCTCTTCCGAAACACCTCCATTGTCAACATCCTACGTATACTGTACATAATTCATGGTGAGTTAATAAACTTCTGTTTTCTTAGTTTTCCTAAATTTAAACGTTCGTCAGTTTAGTTTAGTGATGCGTCTTTCGAATCGAACCAAATTTTCAGGATCTTTTGTACATCCGACTACCTTCCCAAAATGCACAAGGGTTTCCCCCTATGATGCCCCCGCTCTCCACCAGATCAGTCGCAACTGTGTTCCCGTGTGCTGTGTCGACCTCCAGGAAATGTAGTCGTGTCGCCCTCTCATCCATCGCACAGAGATAAATTTGATGTCATTTTATTCGGTAAGGATGGAACTACAAGCGCATGTATAGGTTAAGGGGTCTGAGACGTAAACAAACACTGCTTAGCCACCTTTGAAATCCAGGTAAAAAATTCGAGATTTCTCTATTTTTCCAGCCTCACAGACAAATTTTTTAAAGCGCCGACACACATATCACCGAAAACTAGAGCCAGGGAACTCTTAGGTCACGCAGTACAAAGGCTCAAAGGCATCTCGCGTGGAAGAAAATCGGCTCTGAACATCATAAAATTTGAAAAAGTGCCAACTTGGCGTCCCAAAAAAGCTATGTTTGCATCCCCGCAGAGAGAACTGGTTTGCACTAAGAGAACAAGCTGAACATCTATTTTTAACATCTGAAGAGAAAAACCATTTATTTTTGCTGCAACTGAAGTTTTACAGGGGGTCGAAAATTGGCTACCTCAACCACCCCCGCTTGCGCTGGCCCCTGGAAGCTGACTACCGACCTGACATGCATCGCTCCACATATGATGGGGTCGGGGGAACAGTGAAGCGATGCACGTGGAAAGCCATCTTACTGATACCCATCAATGACCAGATAGTAAATGTACATGATATGTTCATTCTATATCTGGAGTCGAACCCATGCCACCTAGGTATGAGATTTCAATTTTTCTGGCGGTTTCTCCATGCCATCTACAATTACTGACAATTGCAGCTCTCCATCTATTGTAGTTTGGGCCAGACATTAGTATCCTCCTATATCATTATATAAGCACTCTTCTTACAGAGGAGGATATACGATATAGGATATAGGAGGATACTAATGTCTGGCCCAAACTACTATAGTTGGAGAGCTGAAATTTAATACACGACTGAATCAATAAAAATTATCAGAGGAATAAATGCAAAATATCAACAATGTTTATTTTCTTGGCCCTAAAAATTATAAACCATTTTTGTAACATCGCATGTTTTAGATACTTCTACATGTGCTATAAAGCTGAAATTTTTTCAACATGTAGAATTTGCCAAATAATGAAAACGGGAATATAGAAATTTGAAAATTTTTATTCGTTTGGACATAATAAATTCCTAAATGTTAAAAAAATTCACTAATGTTTATGTACTTTAGTTAGAGCCAGAAAGCTGAAAATTTTAACCAAGTTAGGACATAATGTTCAGGCGGAAAATAACATAAGAAATTTCATGAAAGTTTTATATTGTGGCTGCTAAAAATTCAAAAATTTTAAACAATGAAATTCTTATAAATGCACTTCTGGAGGGGCTATATATATATGAAATTCTGCATAAATGTGAGGTATTCCTAAGAAATGCAAAAACCTATAAATGTTTACAATTATAAATTTTAGTGGTTGTTTATACCCCAATATTTTTGAAACAGATAAACACATAATTCGGAGCTGAGACGCAAACGTATGCATTGAAAATTATTTTTCGGTTTTATTTTTACTTTAAGGTGAGAGAAAATGCTTGCAGAATGCAAGCACATGTTCACTAGTATCCTATATCCTCCTCTGTAAGAAGAGTGCTTATAAATAGGATACAAGTGAATGTGCGCTTGCATTCTGCAAGCATTCTCTCATATTTAATAAGAAAGACTAAAAGCCGACAAAAAAGTTGTAAATGCCAAAGCGCCTTGGACCTTTTACAATGGTTTTCTTATGGGAAATAATCTCAAATTTAAGGCTACCTGGAATCGAACCGATAACACCTAGGCAGGAGTTGTCAAATACTATGGGGATATACTCATGACATCTACAAACCCTGAAAATATCATCTATTTATTCCTCTTAGTTTCGTCTATATGAAGGAACTCTTTTTTTCCATGCTTTCTTATGGGAGATATACCGGGACGTCTGGAGTCAAACCCAGGACACTTGCGATAAAGGCAATAACGGTTCCCTATAGATCTCGTGGACATCTAACAACCATCTCTATTTTATCGGAAAGTGCCCGAAATTGATTTTCAGTAATGCCACAATGCTTTTCTTATGGGAAAAACGGAAATTTCCGAATTTCTGGAGTCGAACCAACGACACTAAGGTAGGAGATCTCAATTTTTCTGGCAGTTTCTCCATGCCATCTACAATTACTGAAAATTTCAGCTCTCCACCTATTGTAGTTTGGGCCAGACATTAGAATCCTCCTATCATTCTATAAGCACTCTTCTTACAGAGGAGGATAAACGATATAGGATACAAGTAAATGTGTGCTTGCATTCTGCAAGCATTTTCCCTCACCTTAAAGTGAAAATAAAAGCAGAAAATAATTTTCAATCCATAAGTTCGCATGTCGATTCCGAATTACGTGTTTTTCTGTTTTGAAAGTATTTGGGTAAAAACAACCACTAAAATTTATAATTATAAAACATTTATAGGTTTATATTTGTTACGAATACCTCACATTTATGCTGAATGTCATCAATGTGGCACCACTAGAAGTGCATTTATATGAATTTCATTGTTTATAATTTATTAATTTTTAACAGCCACAGCAATAAATATTTCTAAAATTTCAATGTTATTTACCACCGGGACATTATTTCCTAACTCTGTTAAAGGTTTCAGCTTCCTGGATCTACAGGAAGTACATAAACATTAACCAATTTGTTAAACATTTGAGAATTTATTACGGCGGAACGAATAAAAATTTTCAAATTTATATATCCTGGTTTTCATTTTATGGCAAATTCTATCTCTTGAAAAAATTTCAGCTTCATAGCCCATTTGGAAGTACCTAAACCATGAAATTTTAGTAAAATTGTTTATAATTTTTTATGTCCAAGATAATAAACATTGTTGCAATTTACCATTTATCCTCCAATAATTTTTTTTGTTTCACCTGTGTATTAAATATCAGCTCTCCCACTGTAGTAGTTTCGGCCAGACATTAGTATCCTCCTATATCCTATATCATTCTATATCGACTCTTCTTACAGAGGATATACGATACTAGTGAACGTGTGCTTGCATTCTGCAAGCATTTTCTCTAACCTTAAAGTAAAAATAAAAGCAGAAGAATAATTTCTATAGGCATGTTTGCATCTCTGCGCCGAATTACCTGTTTTTCTGTTTTGAAATTATTGGGGTAAATACAACCCCTAAAATGTATAATTTTTGTTTTTTAGGTTTTCCTCATTCGTGCCGAATACCTCAAATTTATGCATAATATCATCAATGTAGCACATTTAGAAGTGCATTTATAGAAATTTAATTGTTTATAATTTATGAATTTTAAAAAGCCACAATCATAAATATTTCTTAAATTTTTGAGGTTATTTACTACCGGAGCATCATTCCCTACCTTGTTTCAAATTTTCAGCTTCCGGCACCTTCAGAAAGTGCATAAGCAATAGTCAATTTGTTAAACGTAAGAATTTATTACGGTTGAAGAATAAAAATTTTGAAATTTCTATATTCCCGTTTTCATTATTTGGAAAATTCTACGTCTAGAAAAAATTTCAGCATTATAGAGCATTTAGAAGTAGCTTAATCATGAAATGTTAGTAAAATTGTTTATAATTTTTACCGGCCAAGAAAATAAACATTGTTGCAATTTTCCAATTATTCCTCCGATTATTTTTCTCGGTTCACCTATGTATTAAATTCCAGCTCTTCAGCTATTGTAGTTTGGGCCAGACATTAGTATCCTCCTATATCCTATATATCATCATTCTATATCGACTCTTCTTACAGAGGATATCGGATATTAGTGAACGTGTGCTTGCATTCTGCAAGCATTTTCTCTCACCTGAAGTTAAAAGAAAAGCCGAAAAATTACTTTCAATGCATAAGTTCGCATCTCGGTTCCGAATTACGTGTTTTTCTGATGCGAACATATATGGGGGAAAAAAAACCCCTAAAATTTATAATCATAATACATTTATAGGTTTTTATCATTTGTTACGAATACCTCACATTTATGCGAAATTTCATCCATACAGCACCTCTAACAGTGCATTTATATGAATTTCATTGTTTAATTTTTTTAATTTTTAACAGCCACAGCAATAAATATTTCTAAAATTTTCAATGTTATTTACCACCGGGACATTATTTCCTAACCCTGTTAAAATTTTCATCTTCCTGGATCTACACAAAGTACATAAACATTAGTCAATTTGTTGAACATTTGAGAATTTATTACGGCGAACGAATAAAAATTTTCAATTTTTTCTTTATTCCCGTTTTCATTATTTGGCGAATTCTACAGGTAGAAAAAATTTCAGCTTGATAGCGCATTTAGAAATACCTAAACCATGAAAGGTTAGTAAAATTGTTTATAATTTTTAGCGGCCAAAATAATGCACATTGTTGCAATTTTCGAATTATTCCTCGGATTATTTTTTTCGGTTCACGTATGTATTAAATTCCAGCTCACCAAGTATTGTAGTTTGGGCCAGACATTAGTATCCTCCTATATATATATATATATATATATATAATCATTCTATAAGAACTATTCTTACAGAGGAGGATATACGATACGATATAGGATACTAGTGAACATGTGCTTGCATTCTGCAAGCATTTTCTCTCACCTGAAAGTAAAAATAAAAGCCGAAAAATTACTTTCAATGCATAAGTTCGCATCTCGGCTCCGAATTACGTGTTTTTCTGTTTCGGAAATATTGGGGTAAAAACAACCCCTAAAATTTATAATTATAATACATTTATAGGTTTTTATCATTTGTTACGAATACCTCACATTTATGCGAAATTTCATGAATGCAGCACCTCTAAGGGCCGTCGCACACGAGCCACTTTGTGGCGGCCACTATTTGTGGCGAGTAACAGAACAAACGGTTTCTGGTAGGACCCCGCACACGACGACACAGTTTTGTGGCGGTCACAGAAAAGTGGTTCGTGTTCCATTTTCCTCTCCACACCACTGTGGCGCGCCACCGGCCACACGTCATGGAACGCACGCAGTCAGGTTGAAACACGCACACGGTTTGCTTCTTGTGGCTCAGTTCACGCAGTTTTCTTCAGTCTTCTGCGCCAGGGAGATGGCTGACAACGAAATTGACGTTGACGTGCTGGTATCCGAAGTGCAAAAACGTCCCGCTGTCTATGATAGTGGACTAAAGGAATATAGCGATAAATGTGTAAAGGAAAAACTATGGAGAGAAATATTTGAAATCCTGATAGAGGGATGGCAGAGTCTTCCCGACCAGGAAAGGCGTGAGAAAGGTAAGAACAAAGTGTATTTATAGCAGTATTTAATTTTAAAACTCGGCTCTTATGCAGATTTTAACGTAAACATTTTATTATTTTATATAATAATAGCCGTCTTCGGTTGGTTGATTGGTCACGCTATGCAAACGCTAATAACTCGAGAAATAATAATGATAGAAATTCGAAATTTGGTAGGGATGTTTGGTTAACACTTATTCAGAGAATGACAAATTTAAATTGCGAAAAAATTCCTTGGTTCGTCTCCAAGAGAGGCATTTCCATTTCCCATTACTTAACATGTAAAACGCGATTTTTCGACGTGCAGGATTTTATTCATTTGGAAATTAAAATTAGAAGAAATTAACAGACGACCTTCGGATTTCAACCATTTTGAAGAAAAATTTATAAAGTTTCTTATTCCGTTCGTCTTTTTTCGCCCACAGTTCGAAATATTCCATGTTAAAAGTTTAATTTGCATATTTTGTGGAAATCTTGCCATTTTAACGTGTTGTTGCTATGTCGACCATTATCATTGTCACACCTCAAATTACTATTATCGTATACATCCTTCTGGGAATAAGCGTGCCTTGAGTGCTTCAATACGAGAGAGAGAGGAAGGAAGGGGAGAGATTGGCGTGTTTTGTGGAAAATAAGTATATTAACGTAAATATAAAAATTTCTAAGTATCAACAGTGTCATTTTAGAAAAATTGGAAATAAAAAGCATTCTTAAATTAAATTCTTTGTAAACCATACGTGCTTACGAATTTATATTGTTATTCCTCGAATTAATTTCGTAACAATGGTCGAAGTTTGGAAACGAATATAAATTAAAATTCAATTAAAATTAAAAGGACATTTAAAACTGTTAACAGGCAATTTTCGAAGGAACAATAGTGGATCTTTTAATGAACTGATTTGTTTTTATAAAAGGAATCTTGGTGCTTATTTAATACAAAGTAAGTTCTAAGGCTTATTATCCATTTAAATCTAATAACAGTGGCTATTATAGCTTAAAGAAATAACTTTATTTATTCACAGAATTAATTAATTTTAGGCTAGCGTTGCCTATTATAAAAGGAGTTACTTTGTAATTTACAGTATGTAAAGTGGAAGTTGTACTGAACTGACTCAAGTATATTTCATCCAGAAATGTAAATGCGGCCTGTATTTCTTCATTTGTCGCTTTATTCGATGGTTAGAACAGTGCACAATTTTATTCTTGCGATTTTTACGTTGCATTGACGAAAATTTAGATTCATTAAACCCGTTAAAATTCAACGGGCACTTATGCTAGTATTACATATGGGGCCATCCTTAAATGATGTCACAGCATTTTTGCGATTTTTGACAACCCCCTCCACCCTCTGTCACGTAGAGCTTAATACCCCTCCTCCCCTGTGCCAGAAAGTTGTCACACAGTCCCCAACAAGACCTTGTCAAAAATGTTAACTTATTTGTGACAGCACATTATTTTACATATACTCCCCCCCGCCCTTGTCACAAAATGTCACATATTCCCAGATCCTCTCTCCCCCTTAAGCGTGACATCATTTAATGATGGCCCCTATTGCCTTACATATAGAGTTCAAGATACACGTTTAAAGTGTGAACCTAAATTTAATTATATTGCCATGGCACTGCTCCTTGAGGCGATACAAAGTAAGTTGCAAAATAGTCTCTAACAGATTTTCCCCTCTCATTTCCTCGGATACCTGTAGGTTGAACACTCTGCATAGAACTAGCATATAAAGTATCTTCAAACTGAATGGTTTCTTTCTTGATCACAAAGTTATGTAACATACAACATGCTTTTATGATAGTGTCACAGAATTTTGGATCAACATCTAAAGACCTATGAAAAATCCTCCATTTATTAGCAAGTATGCCAAAGGCGCACTCTACCATTCGTCGTGCCCTAGACAGTCTATAGTTGTAAATTTTTTCCTTGACACTTAAGCTTCTGTTTGGAAACGGCCGTAACACATGTTCAGACAAGGCAAAAGCTTCATCCCCTACGATAACGAATGGCATTTTCCTTCCACTGTCATCATTGGGGAGTAAGCGATCGTTTGGAATACCTAATTGCTTCTTTTCTATTTTCTTGCCAAAGGTCGAATTCTTGAAAATATTCGAATCTCCAGTTTTTCCATAGGCACCAACTTCTATGGCAATGAAAGAGTAAGTGGCATCCACAAGACCCAAAAGAACAATCGAAAAGTAACCCTTGTAGTTGTAGAAATTTGTTCCGCTGTTATCGGGCCTTTTAATTCGGATATGTTTACCATCAACTGCTCCCAAACAGTTCGGAAACTGAGTCACTTTATAGAACCTCTCAGCAATCTTCATCCACTCTCTCTCAGAGGTAACTTCTGGCATGTACTTTTGCACCATCACAGTCCATATAACACCGCAGGTTTCCCTGACGACTTTTCGTATTGTTGATTCACCCAACAAATATTCGAAATGAAGAGAGCAGATGCTGTTGCCTGTTGCTAGGTACCTGGAAAAAGAAAAGGGATTTAAAATGTGATACATTACTAAAACCCAAACAATGAATAAAATCTTTATTATTAAATATTTAAAATAGCTTTTAACATTTCAGCATAGGTTCTGTAATTTGTTTCGTTTGTGTACAGGAAGAAGAGTGCAAAGGCGTTGGAAGTCACTAAGAGATTGTTTTAAAAGAGAGCTTCAAAACCAGAAAGGACGTTCAGGACAGCCAGCAAAGAAGAGAAAGAAGTACATATATTTCGACAGCCTGCTTTTCTTGTTACCGAGCCTAGAAAATCGTGATTTATCTGGAAATTATTCTCCTGCAGAAAATCCTCCTGTTGAAGAGAGACATGATGAAAAAACCGAAGGTACGGGTGAACCTAGAGATTCAACCGCTACAGGAAGTAACGTACCTGAAGGTACTCCAATTACGAAGCAATTTACAGAAACCTACACTCGTGGTAAAGGTAAAAATTA
Source organism: Uropetala carovei (assembly GCA_036926305.1). Classification (NCBI taxonomy): domain Eukaryota; kingdom Metazoa; phylum Arthropoda; class Insecta; order Odonata; family Petaluridae; genus Uropetala; species Uropetala carovei. The sequence continues at coordinate 2,744,704 of JAXCHB010000053.1, read as the reverse complement.
TGAAGAAGAACTATTGACTATTTTGAAAGAGAAAAAAGAAGCAGAAATTGATGAAGACCGAACATTTCTAATGTCTTTAATTCCCGATTTCAAGAAATTTACTTATGACCAAAAGTATATAGCAAAAATTGAGTTCCTAAATGTCATGCGAAATGTGAAACACATGGGAGCTCAACCAACAACTTCTATTCCTGGCTATTCTCCCGGATTCTCCGGCATGTTTTTACCAAATGTGGCTCCTGCTTTTCATCAAACAAATTATCATCCTCCTCCATCCTCCGCACTTCCTAACCCTCAAGCAATGACAAGCTTTCCATATCACCCACCCCCTCTGCCCTCCCCCTGCAGACAGTGAGAAACGATTCAAAAGCACCACAGACTCCTTCCTCACTTGCTTCACCAGCTGAATCAGACATCATCTCTAATTTTTCTCAAGACTCAGACTTTATTGATCTTTAGCAGAAGGTTTGAAAACCAAAAAATTATTTCCAATTTTTATTGTGTTACTTATAACAAAGTTTATTGTGTAATAAAAATCAAAATTACAAAAAAAATTACCTTAGTGTTACTGACAGCCTCTCCTCTGGTGGTACACATTTCCTCATATTGGTATCCTGGTAGGTGATGCTTGGTCCAACAGTCGTCAAAAGCTCATGGAATGTTTCCTGAGACATTCTATAATAGGAATAAAACTTCTGGGGATAGCTTCTCAAATCAAAATACAACTTGTAAAACTGCCCCTTCAAGAATCTTTCACTTGTCAGTGGATGAACCCAGTATTGCCTTTGAATTTTGCGTTTCCTGCGTCTTATCACAAGAGCACATACACATGCTGTCTCTATGAAATCCATTTTAAAACTGAACGAAGCTACCACTTTATGTCGCCCGTAAGCGCCAAAACAATTTCCGTGCCCGCTACTTTTTGTGATGCCACAAATAGTGGCCGCCACAAAGTGGCCCGTGTGCAACGGCCCTAAGAGTGCATTTATATGAATTTCATTGTTTAAACTTTATTAATTTTTAACAGTCACAGCAATAAATATTTCTAAAATTTTCAATGTTATTTAACACCAGACATAATTTCCTAACCCTGTTATAATTTTCAGCTTCCTGGATCTACAGAAAGTACATAAACATTAGTCAATTTGTTAAACATTTGAGAATTAATTACGGCCGAACGAATTAAAATTTCCAAATTTCTATATTCCCATTTTCATTATTTGGCGAATTCTACATGTAGAAAAAATTTCAGCTTGATAATGCATTTAGAAATACCTAAACCATGAAATGTTAGTAAAATTGTATACAATTTTTAGCGGCCAAAATAATGCACATTGTTGCAATTTTGCAATTTTTCCTCTGATTATTTTTCTTTATTCACCTCGGCATTAAATTCCAGCTCACCAAGTATTGTAGTTTGGGTCAGACATTAGTATCCTCCTATCAGAGGCGTAGCCAAGGGGGGGGTTTATGGGGTTCAAACCCCCCCCATGGGAACAGAGCCCGACAATACAAATGAACCAAGCGAGGCGACGGCGACGTATAGATAGTTTGGAAATGTCGGTGAAGAAGAAAGTGGAAAAACCTACTTTAAAACTTGGGAATCCCTGCAAAAGTTTCCCTCTGGTCAATTTTAGAGAATGCAGCTGTGTAGCGCCCTTTCTTAATTGCCTTTTTCGAACCCTTTACGATAATGCACGTGCAACCCAGGGGGCAACTGGAAGTGTGAACTCTGCCTAGTAAAAGAGGGTCCCGGAAAATCCAAGCGCAAAACTAACGGTAAGAAACGTTGGGGTCGGTATATTTTCATCCAGACGACAAAAGCCCACACGGCTCCATGTCGCTCCGTGTCTTATCATTCGATCTCATGCCTTTTTCTTGGAATATTCAAAATCCTGGGAAATACCAATCTACTACGAATCACGCCCTCTGCTGCATTTCGCCATTCTCACTTAGTGTGGAGAGAGAGAGCGTCGGCAATACTTTTCGTTGGCCTGTGTCTCAGTTGTGTTATAAGTGCGCATAGAAGTATTTGGTGTGGCTTAGAAGATTGACTGTCGGACACGGCCTAAGCCTTAGATCAACCGAGCAGAGGAAGATAATACTCCAAGGAGGAAGGGATCAACGAGCAGGTCAACCTTCGACTGAAAGGAACATTTTTAATAGAGGTTAGTCTTTTCAACAATTTTGAATATTTATTCAAAGACAGAAAATTGCTTTCATTTATTTTTGCGAAAAAAATTATTGAATTGGTTTAACGGGAACATTTTTTGATGTTGATTATAACGATTCGTTTATTTCGTGTTTAATAATATTTTATCCAGTGTTAAATAATTAACAGATCATTAATTTACTTTTTGGTTGTAAAATTTATTATTTAGTAGATTTTCTGTTTTGCGCCCATTGCAATTTATTATATAATTTTTTAATACAATTTATTTGCTTTATAATTGTAAATTATGAATCGTAATTGAGTAATTCGCTAACAAATAAACTTAGAAGGATGAAATGACTGAAGGTAGATAGAGAACTGAAATAAGAAAGAGAATCACAAGTAGGATTTTAGTTTTATATATATAAAAAATGATTAACATCCGAATTATTTGCATTTATTCCATATCTTCATTAATTTTGGTGAAAGTTTTCTTATTCTTATTTTTCACGCTTAAATTTTAATGTCTGCACACAGAGTTTTTCGAAAACAATTATACCCAAAAACATAGAAATTATGTAATAGTTAAAAAACTCGGGCATAAATTAAATAATTGATTTTATTACGTTTTTATTGTACAGAAAGAAATTTCCCATAAATACAATCTGGATTTGTGCAAAATAAAATAATTTTGCATGATAAGATGCTACGTGTTGCAAAGAATACTTTTTAGTACGGGGTTTAGAAACCTTCCTATGACGATGTCTCACAGTTCGCAGTTATTTCAAAGTACATTACTTTGTGAAATAAATTACTATTCATTTAAATTTAATAGTCTTTTAAAGTTTAGGGTTTGGTGAATATGGAATACTTGGAAATTTTTAATTAAGTAAATCTTGTCTAATTTGAAAATCCTTGACCCGATTTTACATTTGTGAAAGCATATAAACAATATCTTTTAAAAATATATGTAAATTTTTCATTACATTCTCTTTAATTATATTCCATTTTCATAAAACTCTATTATTCTGTAAATTGAATAAGTGTGTCTCATCACTCGTTTGACAGAATTGTATCTCGAAAAATATCAGTAAGAAAATTTTATTAGCGAGGGAGCTCAGATGCCTCCGCGCTTGGTGCGTCATAGTATCTTGGGCCTGCGCTGATTTCGCAGAATGCAAAGCTCCCCATTCTAATCCGGGTTGTTGTTAATACAATTTTTCCATGGAATTTAAAATTTCTAATAATTTAACAAAATTATGTTAAAAATAATTTATGAAGGTTTTAGTAAATTTGTTTTTGTTTTATTACTAGTTATTGTCAATAATATTTGTTTCATAAACGGTATTGTTTCATAAATGTAACAAATATTGGTAATTTAAAGAACTAAATTTTTAAATTTTCCTATTTATAGGGTAATTTTCGAGAGATCCCAAAAATGTCTAAAGAAGATTTCCCAAGAAATTTACAACAAAAAAAACGTGTTGCTCCCACTTTGCTAAATTTTTTTAATAAGAAACAGAAGCCAAATGAAAGAGTTGAGTCTCCAAATCAACCTTCATTCATGAATTCAGGAGATTTATTTGAACTATCAATTGAAAATGTTACTGAACCACAGTCTCCGCAGCAAACAGCGACTTCACTACCTGTAGAAGCCACTATGTCGTCAGAGTCATCAAATCAGCCCCTTTCAGTGTCAACCACTTTAATCCAAGACGATAATTTTGTGGTACATCTTTATGATGTTGCTAACTATATTAATAATAAACTTGATATTGAAGAAAAAGTAAACATATACAATGATGTATGGCAACCCAATAAGAAATATATTTTTCCTGTAACAGAAACAAACCGTAAACTTAGATTTCAGCATACATGGATGGACACTTGGCCATGGCTATCATATTCTATTAAGGAATGCGGTGCATTTTGTAAATTGTGTGTACTATTTGCTCCAGATGGTGCTGGAGTTGGAAAACAAGCCTTGGGTCAGTTATGTAAAGAGAGATATTGTAACTGGAAAAATGCTATTGAAAAATTTAAGGCTCACGAAAAAACAATTTATCATCAAAATTGCAAAGCCACGTTAGATTATGCTGTTCTATCTATAAAAAAGCACATTTTACCAGTTACTAAGCAATTAGATGAAAATAAGAGGAAGGAGTGTGAGAAAAACCGTGAGAGGCTTAGACCTGTTATTAAGGCAATTTTGACTTGCGGTCGGCAAAATCTTGCACTTCGTGGGCATCGCGATTCAGGGCCTCTTACTTCAAGTGAACCGGAAGAAAATGATGGTAATGTAAGAGCTCTAATTCGTTTGCAAGCTGAGGTGCAAGAGAAGATTAAAGAAATGTTGGATTCAGCCCCAAAAAACGCACAATATTCAAGTCCATCCATTCAAAATGAGATCATTGAAGCTGTCAATGAACTAATGTTGAAAAAATTAATTCATCAGATTAACAGTGCTTATTGTTTCACGGTATTGGTCGATGAAACACGAGCTGTAGATGGAACAGAGACTATGGCATTGTGTGTGCGTTTTGTCAAACATAAAGAAAAAACAATAAATGAACTTTTTCTACAATTTGAGCCTGTATCTAACGTCACCGGAAAGGGTTTAGCAGACAAAATTATTGAGCGCCTGAATTTTTACGGTGTTAACACGGAAAAAATGCGAGGCCAAGGATATGATGGTGCTGCTACAATGAGCGGGGAGTGCAATGGAGTACAAGCGAATATAAAGCTTGTAAGTCCTACTGCGATTTATGTCCACTGTGTGGCTCATAGCTTAAACTTAGCCATTTCAAATGCATGTGAAATTTCGTGTATAAGAAATTGTATGGGTATCATACAGGAAGCTTATGTATTCTTTAGCACACCTTTAAGAAGAGCCGCACTCAATGAGGCAATTGAAAAACTCCGTCCGGAAAGCAAGATTGAAAAACTAAAACAACTTTGCGCAACAAGATGGGTAGAAAGACACGACTCTGTAGATGCATTCTACCAACTTCAAGATGCTGTGCACCTAGCTCTGGAGATAATTGAACAGTGGCGTGATAATAAATCAGCAACAGGAGCAACTTTATTGCTTGCAGCCATACGTCAACCGCAATTTATAATTTCTTTGCTGACTTTGAAACAAATTTTTAATTACAGCTTACAGTTGTGTAAGTTTCTACAAAAAGAAACTTTAGATTTGGTCGGAGCTCTAAACTATGCTGAGGATGTGATTGCTGAAGTAGCTAAACTCAGAGCAAATGCTGATGATGAATTTGGGAAGATTTTCGAGCAAGCCAAAGTAATTGCGGAAAAGTATGGTATTTCCCTATCACGTCCACGAGTTGCAATGCATCGAACCAAACGATGTTATGTAGATGTTTCCACCGATGTAGATTACTACAGAATTTCCTTGTACATTCCTTTTCTAACTGATTTTCAAAGTAGTCTGGAAAGACGTTTTCTTAAGCATAAAGGTATTTTAAAAGATTTTATGTGCTTACTGCCTAAAAACCCTGAAGCCGGTCCTAATGAAGTACAATTAAAAAGTATAGAAAAATTGGTGCAATTTTACCACGATGACGTAGACTGTGATGCTGAGGCAGCAGTTGTTGAGTTAAAAATGTGGTATCGTTATTTAGCTCGACAAATGAAGGATCTCCCTAAAACTGCTATGGAAGCCTTAGAAATTTGTGAAGCTAATTTACATCCGAATATCTATATATTAGTTGTAATACTATGTACGTTATCTGTCTCTACCGCTAAACCTGAGCGATCATTTTCAACTTTAAAAAATCTAAAAAACTACCTACGAAACTCAACAGGTGATGTCCGTTTGAATGGCCTTACTTTACTCTACTTGTATAAGAATTTAATTCCCACGGAGGATGAAATAATCAATCAGCTAGCAAAGAAAAAAAGAAAGTTCAATTTTGTACTGTGAATAAAAATGTTTGTAAAATATTTTCATATGTTAATTTAATATTTTTTTCTTATACCATGTAAAATAATAAAATAAATCACAGAAATCTTTATCACTATAAATTATCTAACTATCCAATGTAAAACAATGTGTTTTTAATGGCAATTTAAAAATAATAAATTGAAGCTTTCTTTATATATAGAAAAGCTTATTTATATATAATATGTCTTTGTAACATTAATTTGTGTGTCATATAGAGTAAAGTGTATGTAAGTTTTCAACCTTTAACACTACCGAAAATTAATAGAGATATAATTTATTTCACAATAAATTATTTAAAACTATATATTTATATTTCATTACCTAATACCAGTATCTTCAATATATCCTTAACTTAAAAGTGCTCAAATAGTTTTAAACTTAAAAATAGTCATTATGAAAGAAGTGAATTATTTTTCTCGTAGGAAAAATTAATAAAATTGGACTTTTCCCACAATTTTATTTTCAACGACCAGGTTCTTTTATCTGAAGATGACGATTACTCGTCGAAACCTGGTCGTTTGAAAATAAAATTGTGGGAAAAGTACCAAATTTATTAATTTTTCCTACATTATGGATTTCCACAAAACTTCGGCCTCATCAGTGAATTTTATTTTTCTCGTTTTGCAACGCCTCTCATGATGTAAAATTTTAAACATTGCTTCTGAAACTTAAATTTATTAATTACAAATTACATGAATTGCACTATTTTTAATACATTTTTTATTTCGGTGAGCTAATAAAATGTATTTATTTTCTCAAATAATATCTGCAGTTTTCGGAGCCTGAATGTGCACATTACTAAATTATGTAAAAATGTCTTTCTTCCAGCTAGAGTAAAACAAGCGTTTGCTTCGGACGGCAAAATTTTGGAAATTGTTTCGCAAAATTTGGAAAATATTTAAATTCTGTATTGCTAACAGTTGAAAATAAGTAAAGAGCTGGCAACGGGATGAAGCTATCGTTTGGAAATATCGTTCTACACATCCGAAGGATGAATGGGAAGTATTAAAACCAGCTTCCCGACCCCCTGATCTTGGAGATTCATTAAAATTTTTCCCATTTTTCAATATCTTAGATTGCAGCAGTGTAATAGAGCGATCTCCTTTTCCTTTGGTCAATCTTAATTGCCCTTCTTCAAACTTCCAAGGGAATCTTTGCTAGGAACTGTTGGCTCCTCGAAGGCAGCACGAGCAGAGTTCTTATTATCATATCATCGGTCAAAGAAAGCATCTCTGCTGTGTCAATTTGCTGACAAAACAACTGTTCTCTCGAAATATGAAAAAACGAAAACATCATACTAAAGATTATTTAAAAATATGAGAATTGGCCATTCCAAATAATTTAATAAGATATCTAGCCAAATTGATGACTATTTATTTTATATCTTACATTTTTAGGTTTAGGTGTAGTATTGCACTCCTTTGAAGTTTTCAATAACTCGATGTCAACTAAGTCAACAACTCCTGCAGGCGACAACAACAATTTTCCTGTATTACATAGGGGTTTGCGTGAGCGACCTCCAAGAAAATGTGCATCTACTCTCCATTTGGAACAGTTAGATTGAATATAATTTCTTCCATCCTTTTAGAGTTCGCATAAATACTGTGGTATTCAGTGAATCCATAAGTTTAAAACTAAAAATGTCAAATACTCGAAAGCAACCGAACATAGTTATTGTTACGACAATAAAGAATAAGTTTGGAGAGTAAAATAGTACGTCTGTTCCCATTTTTATTATATTTTGGGTGTATTTGTGCCCGCCCCTGGATGGCAGGCATTTTTGTGTTTTCTCCATGGCCCTGAACCTGAACCCCCCCCATAGACAAATCCTGGCTACGCCCCTGCCTCCTATATATATATATATCCTATCTCCTATATCCTCTGTAAGAAGAGTCGATATAGAATGATATATAGGATATAGGAGGATACTAATGTCTGGCCCAAACTACAATAGCTGGAGAGCTGGAATTTAATACATAGGTGAAACGAGAAAAATAATCGGAGGAACATTTGGAAAATTGCGAAAATGTTTATTTTCTTGGCCGGTAAAAAATATAAACTAATTTACTAATATTTCATGGTTTAGGTATTTCTAAAAGGGATATCAAGCTGAAATTTTTTCTACCTGTAGAATTCGCCAAATAATGAAAACGGGAATATAGAAATTGGAAAGTTTTTTTTCGTTCGGCCGTAATAAATTCTCAAATGTTTAACAAATTGACTAATGTTTATGTACTTTCTGTAGATCCAGGAAGCTGAAAATTTTAACAGGGTTAGGAAATAATGTCCCGGTGGTAAATAACATTAAAAATTTTAGAAATATTTATTGCTGTGGCTGTTAAAAATTTAAAAACTTTAAACAATGAAATTCATATAAATGCACTCTTAGAGGTGCTGCATGGATGAAATTTCGCATAAATGTGAGGTATTCGTAACAAATGATAAAAACCTATAAATGTATTATAATTATAAATTTTAGGGGTTGTTTATACCCCAATATTTTCGAAACAGAAAAACACGTAATTCGGAGCCGAGATGCGAACTTATGCATTGAAAGTGATATTTAGGCTTTTATTTTTACTTTCAGGTGAGAGAAATTGCTTGCAGAATGCAAGCACACGTTCACTAGTATCCTATATCGTATATCCTCTGTAAGAAGAGTCGATATAGAATGATATATATATATAGGAGGATACTAATGTTTGGCCCAAACTACAATATTTGGTGAGCTGGAATTTAATACATACATGAATCGAGAAAAATAATCGGAGGAATAATGGGAAAATTTCGACAATGTTTAATTTCTTGGCCGGTAAAAATTATAAACTATTTTACTAACATTTCATGGTTTAGGTATTTCTAAATGCGCTATCAAGCTGAAATTTTTTCTACCTGTAGAATATGCCAAATAATGAAAACGGGAATATAGAAATTTGAAAATTTTTATTCGTTCGGCCGTAGTAAATTCTCAAATGTTTAACAAATTGACTAATGTTTATGTACTTTCTGTAGATCCAGGAAGCTGAAAATTTTAACACGGTTTGGAAATAATGTCCCGGTTGTAAATAACATTGAAAATTTTAGAAAAATATATTGCTGTGGCTGATAAAAATTAAAAAAGTTTAAACAATGAAATTCATATAAATGCACTCATAGAGGTGCTGCATGGATGAAATTTCACATAAATGTGGGGTATTCGTAACAAATGATGAAAACCTATAAATGTATTATAATTATAAATTTTAAGGGTTGTTTTTACCCCAATACTTTCGAAACAGAAAAACACGTAATTCGGAACCGAGATGCGAACTTATGCATTGAAAGTAATTTTTCGGCTTTTATTTTTACTTTCAGGTGAGAGAAAATGCTTGCAGAATGCAAGCACACGTTCACTAGTATCGTATATCCTCTGTAAGAAGAGTCGATATAGAATGATAGGATATACCGTATTCACCCGAATCCAAGACGACCCTGAATCTAAGACGACCCCCCATTTTGATGATTCCAAAAGAGAAAAAAGCTCAAATTGACCTTCATGACTACAAAAATTATAAATCTTGTGAAATAGTTATTTTCTCTTATACTTTTCTTGAATGTCATTGTCTTTTAACATTTTAAAATCACAAGATCACATCACAAATAGAACCATTCAGGTTTTCAAACAAATTAAATGGTAGCATTCATTTTAAGATAACATTAAAAATAAAGTAAATACATTGAAAGAATCTACTCATTTCAGGACAACAAAAAAACATTTCAATCCAAGTGCTGCATAAAATCATTTTATTGTGTTAGTCATCATCACTGTCTATGCAACCTTCAATATTTTCCTCATGCTCACTATCTTTATCACTCTCAACTTCATCATCAGTCTCCCACAAAACATCATCCTCACTCCCATCCATGGCATTAGATAAGCAGCATTTCTTAAATCCTTTCACTATTACTTTTGCATTTATTTGTTGCCACGATGCCTTGATCCATTGGCAGAGCATTGCAACTTCAGGTTTCTTAAGATTTCCTTTTGGTGTTAAAGTGTGAGTTCCACTCTGTAACCACTCAGAATACAAAACGTTTAAATTATTTTTAAAACACTTATTGACAGTAACATCTAAAACTTGAAGTTGCGATGTCATTCCTCCAGGTATTACAATAAGATCAATATTCATCACACTCATTATGTTTTTAATTTCAGGAGATAAGTGTCCTTGAATGCATCCAGTGAAAGCATTGCTCTTTGTTTCAGTAAAGCTCCTGGCCGTCTATTCCACACCACATGTAACCAATCTCTCATTAGTTCTTTAGTCATCCACCCCTTTTCTTGGCACCTAACTATTATTCCACTTGGCAAATGTTTCTTAGGCATTGTTTTCCGCTTTAGAATCACATATGGTGGTAATTTAGTCCCATCTGCTAAAACCGCCAACATTACCGTGACTCGCATTTTTTCGTTGCCTGTAGTTTTAATTAGGACGGACTTCGCACCTTTTTCGTTCACAGTATAATTAGATGGCATGTAGAAGAAAACCGGAGTTTCATCGGCATTTCCTATTTGGCTCAAAAGGTAATTATTGGTTTTTCTAAGTCCAATTATGTATTTCTGGTAAGCGAGAAGTTTTTCAACATAGTCTTCTGACAATTTCTGACACAGCGAAGTTCGTCGCCGTAAAGAAAAATTATTTCGTCGCATCATTCTCACGCACCAACTTCTGCTGGCCTTGAATTCTTGCAATGATATATTAAGTCCTCTAGTAATTTCATTAGCTTTAAGTATAATACTTTCAGTCGAAACAGGAATACCGTTCTTCCTCATGGTGCGCACAAACTTGACTACTTCTTCTTCAGTGCCATGAAATCGGCCTAATTTTGGACCACTGAGCGACTTCCTTGTGGCTTTGGCTTTTTCTAGTTCCTGTTTTGAGAGTTTCCATCCACGCACATTTGCCTCAGATACACCGAACTTTCTACTCGCATCACAGTTATTAGTTTTTTCGGCGTAATTTATCACGATCAGCTTAAAATTTGTATCTTAGCTCCGTCTAATTCCTTCGTTAACTTTCCCTTTGCACTCGTGCCACGTACTTCGACATGATCTGTCATTTTAACTTAAGGGTTGTGCATTTAAATCAAGAATGCACAATTCAAAATTACTGTCACACTTAGTGAATCGCGGTGCGTCGTTTGAAAGGGGAATCCCGATGATTTCCACTCTCATTTGTTTTGACATTGCGGTTGACATTACGTGCAAGATGAAAGTACGTCGTCTGTGTTATGATCGTCGACCATGATTATTAGTCTAAATAATTATTATTCCCGTCATGTTTTTCTTATTGTTATTACTATTTGTTTATTTCACTTCTTTATGTACGTACTTGAATTTGCTGTTGTGAATTGTTTACTCTAATATACCATTTGTTGTAAAAACCATTGATTAAATGCTTAAATATACTTCGTATTCGAATGTAAGACGACTCTTGATATTTACAGCTGAAAATTTGGAAAAAAAGGTCGTCTTAGATTCAGGTGAATACGGTACATACCTTCTACACTTTTATAAAAATGAATATACCAGAACGATAAATACTGCGTTCTTATTTACAGCTTTTGTTCTTCAGATTTTATTTAACTAATTATAACAAAAACGTAAAGTATTGTAAATTTTCGTATAACAATCTGTTAATTTAATTTTTTACATTAATAAGTAAGAAGAGATTACATACCTTCAACAATTTTAATAATCAATATTCCAGAACAATAAATACTCCGTTCTTATTTACTGCTTTTGTTGTTCAAATTTTATTTAACTAACTATAACAAAAACATAGAATTGTAAATTTGCATATAACAATTTGTTAATTTAAAGCTTTTATATTCATAAGTAAGAGGAGATTACATACCTTAACGCTTTTGTAATAAACAATATTCCAGAACGATAAATAATACGTTGTTATGTACTGCTATTGTTGTTCAAATTTTATTTAATTAATTATAATGAAAACGTAAATAAAATTAGGTACTTTCCCCCTCCCTCCCCTCTCTCTCTCTCTCTCCCATATAAATGCATTGAACTCTCAATTTCGGATAAATGTGAGTTGTTATGGTAGCTTATAATGGTATTGTAATAAAACTGATAAAATCACGTATTTTATTGATTCTAACCGTATTTCTACGCGAATTCGACCAGAATTCGGAATCTGTCTTCAATAAAAATAAACTTTGTTCTTTCCTGCAAAAAAGTGTCCAAGTCTCAAGTTCGTACCATGATTTCAAGTAATTTTAAAATGAAAATTAAAAGTAGTCTACACTTATCCCTGTATTTCAGTTGCAGGATGCAAAATACGTGACATTTGATAATTAAAACGTTCGCCATTTCGAATCAAAGTGACGTACAGAAACAAAATCTTGACCATTCACAAAGTTAGGATGTAAGGAAGAATCTTACCAAATTTGGTTATTCTAGCTTTTATCGTTTAGGAGGAGTTCCATTAACAAACACAGACTTCAAAATATATTTTATATATATCATGTGTAAGAAGCTTCTATATATTATAGATATATATATATATATATATTAACTATTACCCTGATTTACTATGGTCCTCAGCAGAATGCCTCTTTGTGTGAATCATTCCTTTTTCTTCAGCTGCATGATTTCTGATAAAAACTCCTGCAGTAACTTTATCCACACAGGATGTACTTGTGCCATCATCAGTTCCACTTGCAGAAATACCTATATTGATGGAAGCCCCTGGAAGAAATGTACCAAAATTTAATAAAAATAATGTAAAATACTGCAAACAAATAAAGAAAATTACGGTTTGCCATTTTCCTTGTAAAATCGCATTTAAATAAAGATCAAATGGTAAAAAATAGGAAAAACATTATTTCCACGTTTACTTAAAAGAAAAAAATATGATGACTCTGCCTGTCCATCTGTCTGATGATCATGTCTTTTTTGTTTAAAGAGATTTGGAAAATTATTTTTGAATTAGATAGCTCTTATTGATCTTTGAATTTTCCACTGATTGGAAGTAGTTTATATATTTTCAGCTATGTGGCATCAAATTTGAAAAATTTAAAAATTTTGAAATGTTATTGTAGCAAAACTATTGATACTATAGGAAGGTCTTGCGCATAGGAAGGTCTATTGAGAATATACATTCTAATGGTGCATACTGTATCCTTCCCAAAGGGGGCAAACCAGAATCCTGAAAATTTTTAAGAAAACATGCTTCTACCTCTTACTTGAGCATCATACTTACCGTATATACCCATGTATAAAACGCACCTGCATATAGCATGCAAGGAGTTTTTTGGCACCATATTCTGTGATTTTTTATGCACCCGCACATAGGACGTATATGTTTCTAGAATTCGATTTCTGTCACATGCTTATCATTAAACAGAAAAATTATTCGTTATATTGTTAATATCATTGAGATAAGTAAATTAATGAAAATATATGTACTTCAGTTCGTACTAACAATAAGTAAGACAGCAATTTACTCAAGTTGGTAATAAAAATCCGCCATTTAAGAAAAGAGCTGTTACATAGTTTAGCAGTTTCCCAGTGTGAAGGTGACAATTTTAATTATCAATCGAAACAGAATACATAGTTGCAGTTCAACTGCACTTCGGACCCATTGGTGGAGGTCGACTGGTACTGTTATATGATGAAGCCAACTCCATTATTCGTGCGTTAGTCACCAATGTAATCGCAAGGAAATTACAATGTGGAATTATGCTGTGGAGAACATTATGCTATCTTCCGCGGAAGATGATACTGATAAAATCGCCAATGAATGGGGCAGTGATGAAGAATTTCTTGAATTTTGCGATGCTTAATAATGCTATTTATAATTTTTACTTAATTTGAAATGTCTTGCATTGTAAATCAAGTATAATTATTTAAGAAATATGGCGTTTTTGTTCATTAATTTACATTTTTAGTTCAAGTTATTACCGAGAAAATGCAATAGAATACCATCAGAATTTTATATAATAAAATCCGTCATCTGTTGGTAGGTTGGTTGGTCACGCTATGCAAATGCTAATGACTCGAGAAATAATAATGATAGAAACTCAAAATTTGGTAGGGATGCTTGATTAACACGAAAATTTACATTCATTAAACCCGTTGAAATTCAACGGGCACTTATGCTAGTGTTTAATATCATCCCAATATCGAGCGGACAAAATCGGTGACATTTTCTAATGTTGGTTCATTATAATAAATATCCTGGTAAATATATACATTCGTATAAGACGCACCCTGTTTTTTAGCAAACATTTTTAGGGAAAAAAGTGCGTGTTATACAGAGGTGCGCAAACTGGGGGTTGCGAGGGAGGGTCGCCAGTTATTGGACTTTTTAAAAGAAACTAGACCCAAGCATAATACTTTTACCATATTGCGTGACACAGTAGCTCTTATAATGTCACGTGATATGATACAATAAATACAATGTAGTTGAACAATCAGGATAAGCCTTCCGATCTTATTTTCTGCCTACGATTTCTGTTATTGAAACTTGTTAGTCTGTTTCATGGATGGGACATTCTTGGTTAAATACACGGACAGTGAAGTGTGAGAGATAGAGAGAGAGAGAGCACCTGAGTGAGGCTCGTGCACTTTCCCGTATTTCAGTTGTTTTTAGTTGAGCTCACATCAACCATGGCAGCGCCATATGCACCCCTTTCTCCTCTCAGTTAGGCCAATTGTATCTTTTCTGGTCTGTTTTGGCCGTTCCGTCAGACCTGAGTTCTTTATTTTCATCTCCGTGTTTGTCGTTATATTTAAAATATCCATATTATCAACATGGATAAATGGCTAATAAAAGTTAAACGAAAAGCAAGTGATGAGGGTGAGGAAGACAGTCCAACTAGTGAGAGGTCAAAAAAGATGAAAACAAAAACTTTCATGGAATTAGCAGAGCCATCGCAGTTCAAACCAGAGAAAAAGATCAGGAAATACAAAGAACATTACATGAAGGATGGATTCACTTACACTGTCATTAATAATGAACAATGCCCGAGGTGTGTAATATGTTTAGAAATATTATCCGGTGAGAGTATGAAACCAACCAAGCTTAAGAGACACTTAGAAACAAAGCATGCTGATTTCATGGACAAGGATGAAACTTTTTTTAAAAGACATGCAAATGCATTAGAAATGCAGAAATGTTTTACGAGCAAACATAAAATAGTTCTGGAAAAAGCGTTAAGGGCATCATTAGAAGTTTCATATTTGATTGGAAAAGCAATGAAACTGCATAATATTTGTAAAACTCTCGTTTTGCCCGCCGCAATAAAAATGTCTTCGATTATGCATGGTGAAAAATATGGTAACAATTTAAAATGCATTCCTCTGTCAAGAGATACTGTTTCCAGTGTATTACAGTACTTGCAGATAATGTAAAATTACTACCGTTAAACAGATTGAAAGATTCCTCATATTTCGCAATTCAGTTGGACAAGTCAACTGAAGTTGCTAAACTTGCTCAGCTTCTTGTTTATGTGAGATACTGTTACGATGGTGATATTTTGGAAGACTTTTTATTCTGCGAACCTTTGAAAGAAAGAACGACTGGTGAGGAAATTATCAATGTTGTAAATAAGTTTTGCCAAACAAACGCCCTTTTATGGTCCAATTGCGTAGCAATTTGTACAGATGCACAGTGGTTCAAATTGCGAAAAAGCTGGACAAAACCTCAAAGAGTTATCTGATTTGCATGAAAATTGGTGTATAACGGTTTTTAGGGTCACTGATTATAAATGTAAAATCAATATTCTAAAAAACAAAATGCCGGATCCAATATGGTGGACTGACTTATCAAAATGTTATCAGATTTCCATGAAAATCAGTATATAATGGTTATCGGGAGGAATAAATGGATGATGAACGCCGATAAAAAGAAAGGATTACTTGAAAGCCTATGGAGAAAAAATAAGAAAAAACTTCACGAGCAAAACAAGATTGGTATTCTTAAAATTAAATTACATTAAAAAATTAAAAATCACATTAATGTAAAGCGAAACGTCACTGGATCTCTAGTTCTAGATAAATATTCTAAAACAAATGAGAATTTTAAACAAAATACTTAGTAACGGCCTATATTCATTATTCCTTCCACTACAGATTATCATCGAGACTGAAATATGAATGACTTTCCTTTCGTAAATGTGGGTGAAAGGTATTTACAGTGTTCATGTACGAACAAGTCTCTAAAATACGCTAATTAAAAGGGTGAATAAAAAAAAAGTTTGATGAAGAAATCAAGAAAATAAGGGACACGCATTAGAGAAGAAAACTAGATAAATATTCTTCTGCTGCAAGCACAGATTTAATCGCAATATAACCAGTTTGAAAACTATTTTTAACAATATTTGAAATATGAAATTCATGGGTTCAAAGTACACGGAAATAAAATCCAAAGGTATTTGAAGTTCGTCTGACCTAAACTTAGTAAATTGAATTTATAGAATTAATAGAATTTATAGAGTACTTACCAGATTACGAGTACATGTCCACGTTAATTCTCAAGGGTGAGAGAAGATGAAGTTTTAATTGCAGACTCTGAAACACAAACCATAAAAGAGCATTCCCTTCTTGCTGACAAGCAACGCACTTAAAGTTACAACTTTCTTGTACGAGTGCAAAGAGAAAAGTGATCGCTATTTCAGCAGAAATTAAAAAGGAAATGCAGGAAGGGACCAAAGTGGGAGCACTAAGCTCAGGTCTGTGAAATTTTCAGTTGTTCTGATAGTTCTCGGGTTTTCTGTCCATTTTCGCATACGTGCTAAAATCTTTAAAAGGCAGAAGGATAACGAAAGCACCCCCGCATCAAACTGTGTGGCTGCTTTCTTTGGTGAATATGGGGGGAAACAGAAGATTTGGGAAGGCGGGGTGCTGCTCCCAAATCTTCTGTTCAGCCCTCCCTCTGAATCTTCTGCACCCCCTCTAAGCTTTGACACACCCAATGTCATGTGCCCCCGAAGCTTCAGCGCCCATGGCAACCGCCCAGCTTGCCAGTAGCTCGGGCCGGTCCTGCAGGTAGGCAGCCAGGGACAAAGCGGTTATAATATATAGGATAACGTGTTAAAACCATATCGTTTCCATTTTTAGTTATTACTAGAGCTGTCAATAATCGATTTTCGAAAACCGATTCTACTTACCGATTTTCGACCGCCGTTTTAAAAGTCGAAAATCGAAATCGATTTTTACCGAAAAGTCGAAATCGATTTTTTTTACCGAAATGTCGAAATCGGTTTTTTTACCGAAAAGCCGAAATCGATTTTTTTACCGAAAAGTCGAAATCGATTTTTTTTACCGAAAAGTCGAAATCGATTTTTTTACTGAAATGTTGAAATAGATTTCTACTGAACTATTGAAGTCGGTCTTCCGGATGTCTACATCGATTTTCTCAAAAAAGCCTACAGTATGTGATCGTGGAACGAAGTGACACCGCATCGTGTCCGTTGTCTATGGTAACCCGATGTGCTACGGATCTGAAATTTGGAATGTAGGTAGAACTCCGGGTGAAACAAGTTCGAAAAATAAAATTCTGAAATTCATACTCCAGAACAGACATATAATGTAATGGTGAAGGCTCACTTATAAATACTGCTCCTACTATTTTATTTTATTTGGAGTAAGATTAAGTAATGATTAAGTTATAATTAAGTAAAATTAAATAATGTATATGTATGATTGTAGCAGTAAATGTAAATCATCTTCTGTGTTTTTCATCCTATTATGAAAATATTACTGCTGTAATCATAAAATGCAGCTTACGAACAAGGATTACTGTAAAGTGCTTCCTTTTCAAATCCTAGAAGAATTTGCCGTTTCTTATTTCACCGCCAAGATGAAAACGTCGTCTGCTGGGAAACGGTAAGGTCCGAAATAGCCTTGAATATCCACGGGTCCATCTGCAATTGTCCGCTTTAATTATCCTTTATTTTTTATTTATAATGGTATTTGTCAGACCAAAGGGCAGTGGGGTATCAGCGTCACACCGCCTTGATTGTTTTTGTGGAATGAGAAAATGAAAGAAAGGAAAATGGAAGAAATGCAAACCTCGATGCATCCTTTGTGTAGAGATTGCCACAATCGAATGATTTCCATAATAGTATGTTTTTTAATTATTATAAATCAAGAAAAACGACATAGACATCCAAAAGACTGACTTCCCCAGTTCACTAAAAAAAATCGATTTCGACTCCTTATTTATAAGTGAGCCGTCACCATTACATTATATGTCTGTTCTGGAGTATGAATTTCAGGATTTTATTTTTCGAACTTGTTTCACCCGGAGTTCTACCTACATTCCAAATTTCAGATCCGTAGCACATCGGGTTACCATAGACAACGGACACGATGCGGTGTCACTTCGTTCCACGATCACATACTGTAGGCTTTTTTGAGAAAATCGATGTAGACATCCGGAAGACCGACTTCAATAGTTCAGTAGAAATCTATTTCAACATTTCAGTAAAAAAATCGATTTCGACTTTTCGGTAAAAAAAATCGATTTCGACTTTTCGGTAAAAAAAATCGATTTCGGATTTTCGGTAAAAAAACCGATTTCGACATTTCGGTAAAAAAAATCGATTTCGACTTTTCGGTAAAAATCGATTTCGATTTTTCGGTTTTCGACTTTGACTTACCGACTTTTCGATTTTCGACGGTCGAGTTACCGATTTTCGAAAAAAATCGAAAAAAATTGACAGCCCTAGTTATTACCTACTTTGCAAAAGTAATAGAAAGTTTAATAAAAAATGTCAAAATCGCTTGAGTTAAAGGTGGCCCTGAGAGTGCATCTACGACTTAAGTTTTTCAGCAAAAGGGGCAAAAATGGGCAATTCTTTCCTTCAGAATCTTCAAATGTATTCCTTATACTAACTTTTCATGAAAGAATTACGACTGGACAATGCTGGACTTTTTTTGTAGGCCAATGAGATGAATGGTTTTAGCTGGGATCAGAAAAAAAATGCATAGTTATATTACATTAACCATTTGTACAATACAGAAGCGTAAATTGGCACAAAGTACACATTTTAATAATCAGTAACGTTCATTATTTTATAATAAAACTTTACTTTTCATAGGTATGGCTTCCAAACAAAAAAATCCTGCTTCAAAAAGTGGATTAAATAGCGTTTCGTGCCGACGAAAAAAACCAAGCCCTACATGCACTAACTTTGGAAGACTCACCAACTGAAGAATTTTGAGGCAACCCCAAACCAGGCAGCTTTAGACGTACTGAACAATGTTCTATCGTATTCTAAGTTTGAAAGACCTTTTTTTTCAACTTCAAAAAATAGGTTTTGGCCAGGTTTTTGGTGTTCTGAACCACTGTGAGATGGTGCAAATGTATTACTTGGCAAAAACATTGGATTTAAGGCTAAAGTTAAAAGATTGCTCCACATATAACTTCTGCATTATACATAGAGAATCCTTAGCTGCAAAATTACTAGAGCCAACTTTAAATAAAGTACTGCAGGAAGTTGTAAAAGTGGTCACTTTCATTAAAGTGAAAACTTTGAATAGTAGATTGTTTACGATGCTGTGTAATGAAATGGGATCTGATTATAATAAACTTCTTCTTCACACTGAAGTAAGATGGTTGTCACATGGAAAAATGCTTCAGTGCTTGTTTGATCTGAAAGACGAAGTTAGGATATTTCTTCTGGATCACAATTACAAACTATCTCAACATTTCTTACACAAAAAATGGCTAGCAATTCTTAGCTACCTTGCTGATATTTTTGGAAAACTAAATGATCTAAAAGTGAGTTTGCAGGGTCGATGTGCAAACATTTTAACTCTCAGCGACAAGGTAGAATCTTTTTAAAAAAATGGCTTTATGGAAAAATGAAATTACACGAGATAATTTTGAAATGTTTTCATATCTGTCCGATTTTATTTTGAACAACAATATTGATTTACATAAAACTAAAACTACAATTTCAACTCATCTGACAAATCTAATAATAAATTTTGATTAAGATTTGAAAAATTTCCCGAAAAAGATTTGGGGTGGATCCATAACCCTTTTTCTTTTGATATTTCAAGTTCGAATATAACACTCTTAAAGAAAGAAAGAAAGAAAGAGAACACTTGATTGAGTTATCATGTGATGAAAATCTACACACAAGATTTAAAGAGATGACTATAGAAAGGTTTTGGATTTCCGTCAAAAGTGAGTATCCAGAGATTTCAAAAAAAGCTCTAATGTCGCTGCTTCCTTTCAGCTTAACTTATCTATGTGAAATTGCTTTTTCTTGTCTATCTACAATGAAAACAAAGCATTATTCTAGACCTGAGGTAGAACCAGATTTACGATTGGCTATTTCAAATATATTACCAAATATCGATGAAATTATATGAACTATCCAGGCTCAGGTTTCACATTAAATGTAATCATTTTATTAATTTTATGTGTTGTATCATTATTGTTTTTTATTCTTTATATTGTACCCACTTAATTGTATCATATAATATAATAAATACTATTCAAAACCTATAAATTACGTATTTTTCATATTTTTCCCTAGGCAAATAGACGGGGGTCGCATGTAATTGTCATCTAAATTTAGGGGTCGCGAGTAGGAAAAGGTTGCACACTCCCGGTGTTATACATGGGTCTATACGGTATTTCTATATATGGCCATCACAACTGCTGTTCAACGGCTTAATAAAATATTAACCAGTAAATCAATACTTTACAAATTGTTTCATCAAAGAAATAGAACAATTAATTTTAATATGCTAGTATTACTGCAACAAAATTAATTAAATTGGCAAAATTGAAAAACAGGACACATTAAAGAAACAGCTTTACCTCTATTAATACTGGAACCACCAGATGGAACTACCCCTGAATGTGGATGGAGGCTCCCATGATAAGTACATGGCTGAGCAGCAGCTGTTATATTGGTACCCTGCTCTGACTGAGATGAGGATGCCTTTCGGGCCAGGGATGTGAGTCGGTAAAAGGGTGGTGTCTGCGTCCTCTCTATCAACCAACTGAGGGTCTCTACAGCTTGAAGCTCACCTAACAGTTCCTCAAGAAGATGATGAGGACGTGCGTGAGCTAATGACACCACAACTCGCTTAGCCTGAGAAGGAAAAAAGCTTGTAAACATAGGCTTTCACTCTTCTTATTAATAAGAAGTATTCTCCTTTGAAATAATAAGTTTAATGCCTCATCAAAATACAGGCAACATTAAAAAATCTGATTACAAAGCATCAATGTCATGTTTGTGGAAAGAAAAAAAGACAAAAACACCAAATAAGTGTGCAGAATGCTATAAAGTTGTATGCAAGGCACATTAACAAGGGGAGGCCATAACATTAATATTGAAATTCGTAAAACCCTTTTAGGAGATGAAACTAGAACTAAAATATGAAATATATCTCTTGGCATTTTTTGTCAATGGGCCTTTGTTTAAAAGATATTAACAATTTAAAATTCAGGTTTAAACATGGATGCGACATATACCGTTAACGTTACGGTTTCAATCACAAGATGTGATAGCCGAATGGGTATTTTTTTTGTCTTTTTTCACATACTTTATTGTACTTGATATTTTTGCATTTTCCACATATAATTATAACTATAAATTATTATTTCAAAATCCTGTTAAAGGAAAATCTTGCAATAACTAAAAGAGAAGATGCTATTAAAATGCACTCCCTGACACATTATCTGTTGGGCACTCCAGTCTTTAAAGACATGCTAATGTACGTGTGGTTTTCTTCAAAGCTGATTTTCATAAAGAATGTGCAGGCGGTCCTAGACATTCATACATTCGACATTTGTACAACTAGCACTTTTGTACATTATACATTGATACCCCTGAACCGCCTTTTGTATGCCAAATTCGGATTTTCGTACATCAGCGAAATGACAAACGAACATTTCAAGTTACCGCATGGTTGTGCTGCCTACCAGCCAACAGTATCGGTATCTTTGGCTGTACAGCAGTGTTTATTTGTGCAATTATTGAAGTATTTTATTGTATTCTGCCCTATCTCTCTATATTATAAAATCATAATGGTCATCATCGTCATGCATAATGCTCTAATTTTGTGAATAATTCGATTAGAAATAAGCTTAGAAGCCTGAAATTTCTTAGGATTTCAGTGTTAATGAATCTTTACGTTATGACTAAAAATATTTCAAAATAGGTCGCATGTTTGACTGCAGAGGATGAATGTTGTTTCCCATAAGGTAACACGTAAAAATCACCTTTTTGGTTTGAAGGCTTTCATTCTTTTACTCTTTAAAGTATCTTTAAACTTAAGTTATCGAAGTGAAATTTGCTCTAAAACATGCCAAAATGAACAAAGATTCTTATTCTTACTGTCGAATACTCAATCTTATTCCAATTCGCTCATATTTTGAATTTATACTTGAGTTTTGGTAATATTTTTAACATTTCAATAATAAGTTCCATGGTTACTGCTATTGTTGTCCTCAGTAATTTCCATGCATATGCACTTAAATAAAGGCTTAAAGATCGAAAATAAGATTAAAACTTGCTCCAAATGACAGAAGATATGAATTTATGAATGAAGCGGTGAATCTTTAGCCTCAATCGGTTGCTCATTGGACTTAAGCCGGTCGATTGTGTTTTCAGTTGTGAAGGAAAAGAACAAAATTAAAGAACATGTACGAAATGCTGGAAATATATCGTCAATGATTGTGTCTAAAAGGCCCCTGCTCAAAAAACTAAACATTTATACCATAATTAGAGATTTTATAATATTTTTTGGCTCCCTGGGAATGGAACCCCCATTATAACATGTAAGTCTACTGTTCCACTTTCATACATTGGACTTTCGTACACCTTTTCAGGAACACAATCAGAATTAACCATAGTAATTGCGTCATAATTATATGTGGGAAATGCAAAAATATCAAGTACAAAAAAGAATGTGACAAAAGACAAAAAAAACAAGTACAAAAAATACGAGAAAAAGAAAAAATAAAACTACAATAAAAACATAATAATAATACAATTTTACTAGTTAAAATACATAAGCAGACTATTTCTGACGAGTACATTATGAAAAAAAACTCTGACAACTGGTATCGAACCCCAGCCCATCCTATTACTAGACACTACCCATTCGGCCATCACATCTTCTGATTGAAACCTTAACGTTGACGGTATATGTCACATCCATGGCCCAAAGACAAAAATGCCAAGAGATATATTTGATATTTTAGTTCTAGTTTCACCTCCTATAAGGGTTTTACAAATTTCAATATTAATGCCATGGCCCCCCTTGTCAGTTATGTAATCCAAAGTACAGTAAAACTCTACCTTATGAACTCACTTAGAACCGAGAACTCCATATAACAAAAATTATCGGCGGTCCCAAAAAATTCACTAATAAAACTATATAGAAACCTCTATATTATGAACATCCGATAATTACAAAACCTCCCAATTACGAAATAAAAATAGCACCCGTTCCACTATAAACAAACCTTGTATAGCGAAATTAAAATAAAGAATATTGTATCAGTATAGTAAAGCAGAAATCAATGCCATCTATGCGGGTGTTAACGCTGTTTTTACGACCTCACCTGAATAATTCTAAGCATAGTATTTGTTGTAATTTCAAGTGATAAGGTAGTGTGCTGTTTGAAGAGTTAAACAAGAGTGGTTTTTACCAATCATCATTTTAATAATTTAACACTTAAGTATTTATATATATACACACACACACACGCACATGCGCACGTGCACACACGCGCACATGCACACACACACACCCGCACACACACCCGCACACACACCCGCACACACACAGGCACGCATGCACACTCACACACAGACATATCCACTCCCTGACTTACGTAAAGGTTCCGTTCTGCGAACTCTTACGCAACTTCAGTTTTATGCAAGTCGGGTTTCACCATATTGCCTACGGTAGAAGCCGGCGGCCGGTGTCAATTCTCACCTCCACTGCAATACGCAGTATCACTTTGCACGTATTAATTATATATGAGTATATTATTTAATAAAGTATACTAAATTATAGGTTTATGTATTGAAATTATTATTTATTATATTGTTAGAATGCTGTGCAATCCCTCACCGTAACCGCAAGTTGTTCTCGCCTAGCAAATGGCAGCAATATTAGTGAGTTGGTGGTGGTTGGAATGGCAGACCATAGATGACACTACGATCGGTGATAGAGATATTTAACCCTAGAACACTAAGGTGTAGTAATTTTTACGACGTCGCTGAAGAAGGGCATCAGCCCGAAAGCTCCATTTTTGTGTAGTTTTTGTTCTTTTGTGTTTTTCGTGTGTCCTCAGCACCCCCAGCGGCTCTTCATTCTAGGTAAGTGTCCACTGGGCTTCCTCCAACACCTTGTTGCTACCCTTATTTATATATATATATATATATATATATATATATATATATATATATATATATATATATATATATTTTAATCCTCCTATGGGACCATAATGGGACAAAACAGCCCCTAAGATTTCAGATTTTTACAATATAGGATTTCTTCCTTCTGATGTAATTAGAAACCTATAATTCTGCCAAATATCAAGTTTGTTTGTCATTAAGAAGTGCCTTATAATTTTAACACTCATATGGGGCAGAACCGCCCCTTAAAATTGGAAATTTTGCAATATTTTATTTTATCTTAGGTTGCAATGAAATTTCTATAATCATGCCAAATTTCATATCTCTAGTTTATATGGAGCTGCCTCATCTTTCTTGTACTCGTATGGAGCAAAACTTGGGCAAATCAGCCCCAAAAATAGGGATTATATCAATATAGGGCAAAAAGGGGCCAAAATAGTCCCTCAAAATAAGAATTACGGCTGTTTTGGATTTTTTCCTTCGGTTGTGACCAAAAACCTATAATCCTACCAAATTTCAAGTTTCTAGCACATCTGGAAGTGACTCACAATTTTGTATTCTCCTATATATCTATAATATGTAGACACTTCTTACACATGATATATATATATCTATAATATATATACTAGCAGAAGTACCCGGCGTTGCTCGGGTTTTTTATGTATTATAAAATTAATAAAATCAATTTTAAATTAAGACTTATTAAGACGTGAACGGGCACGGGATTGATAGCCCTTTGTCCTTTATTCATCTTCCTCTTTGATGTTAGATATTATATAATCTTTTTTGTTAATAAATGGCTTATGTATTAAATTTTGGGAAGCATGCAGAAGTTATGTATAAAATCTTATTACAAACACACAATTTTTTTAGGAAAAGTCACACGTAAGGAAACAATGAACAGGAAACGACTGGACAATTCAATGAATAAAGTATGAATCTAATTATCAAGTGATAGGAAGGACAAATGCAGCAAAAATGAATAAGAACATCACTTTCCTCGAATAAATCACTCTGAAAAAACTCTTGAGTCAACAAAGATCTGGATCTCTTCAAACAAACCAACATACAAATAAAAAAGTTAACAAAAATGAACACTATCAAAAAGCAGTAGGAATAGTTTTCAATAACAAATTATCAATGGAACTCAGAAAGAAATTTTAGAGCCGCAAGTGAAATTTAATGCATTCACAAAGGAAATATTAAAAGAAGCTGAAAAAGTAAAGAAAAATGTGCTATGTTTATTCACAGTCCCTTACTTTCATCAGTAAAAATTATTGAAAATAAATATATTCAATAATATACTCCTTGCACCGTAATCCAGCAAGGATACTTGGCATCGTTGATGTTAAGTATAAAATATTAAAACATTCAGACTGACTGAAATCCGCTAACTCTTAAGAGTTCTGAAATAAAAACTCCACCTTAAAATTTATAATATTAAATTATCCTCTAAAACATCTTCATAAACAACATTTTTAGTTCTTCCGTTAGGAGCAAATATAAAAAGGTCATCACTACTACCAACTCTGGAGCATGCAACATACAGTTGGCCATGCGAAAAACAGGGTTCTTTTAAATCTAAACCCACCTTTTGGAAAGACTGGCCCTGAGCTTAGTTAATGGAAATTGCAAAGCTTAAATTAATGGGGAACTGAAGTCTCTTAAATTCAAAAGGAAGATCAGACAGAATAATTGGTATTCATGGAATGAAGACGTCTTCTCCTTTATGGTTTCCAGTCATAATGCTTGCCTCAATAACATTCGGCATAAGGTTTTTAATAATAAGCCTAGTTCCATTGCAAAGTCGAGGTGGGTCTAGATTCCTGAACAAAATAACAGGTGCACCAGGTTTGAGTAAAAGATTATGCAGCGGAACTCCTGGTGGGTGCAGAGAGTAACGGAACTCAACTGGGTATTGAATTAACTGGTTTGGATCAGTAACACTGTCAATGGATACATAAGATTGGACTGATCCAGGTAATTGGTCAAGTAATTTCTCATTGAATTTATGAACTGCTTCATTTTTCGGTGCTAAAATAGCTCTTTCACTCAACCAGTAAGAGTTACTAAAATTTCTATTTAAATTAGGGAATACTTTATCTACTAACATATTAATAGAAGAAACTAAATTTCCACATGGCAATCAGAATCAACAGGAATATTACCATTTCCAATATCTAACAGTTTCTCTGCAAAATTCCCAACATTTTGACTGTTTTGTAAATAAACTCTCATATTGGTCACTAACTTAAGAGTTATTACGTGTTGCCATAGATATGACGCCTTGAGGTAAGAGTGAATTTCATCCACTTTAGTTCCTTTCGGTATTACAGGTAATATTTGATGGAAATCTCCAACCATTAGAAAAGTAACTCCACCCATCGCTTTGTTAGTGTTTCGTAAATCTTTAAGTGTTCTATCCAAAGCCTCAAATGCACCTTTATGTGACACTGTACATTTGTCCCAGACAATCAACTTACATTGCTGCAAGATTTCTGCACTGGTAGAACCCTTTCTAATGCTGCAAATAGGGTGTTCTGTGTGGGCCAATTTCAAAGGTAATTTGAAAACAGAATGAGCCGTTCTCCCTCCAGTAAGAAGTGTGGCAGCAATACCAGAAGAAGCCACAACAAGTGCTATTTTCCCATTCAGACGGATCTTAGCAAGGAGTAAATTAATTAAAAAAGTCTTTCCAGTACCACCTGGAGCATCAATAAAGAATATGTCACAATTCTCTTTTGTGATTGAATTTAGTATTTTATTATATGCACTTCTTTGGCAGGACATCAATTTCGGCTCCTTTTCCGTTATATGTTTTTGCAGTTCCTCAGCGTTATATGATGTTTCTCGCAGTACTTCTGAAGCAAGGTTATGTTGGTAGTTTCTAACAGGAGATGGTAGTCCAATGGATTTCAGATCTCTGCCTCCAAGGGAATGTAATTTCTCCTCTAACAGAACCAAAGACTCGTTGAAAGTGACGTTCGGATTTATCATTTGGGCTTGATACAGGATATCCTCACTAAGATTCTCTTTATGGCTATCCCACAGTTTCAAAGGTTTGAAAGTCCACATGTTTGTAACATAACAGCAAAGAGATTTCTTAGCTGGTATGGTGATCGTGTCACAGCTGCTTCAGACAAAGTAGCATTCCAATGCTCGTCGTTTTCAAGAAGACCTCGCAAATTGCATGCTTGTCTGAATGTTTCACAGACTTTCCCATCTACTGTTTTTATGTCATTAAATGAAGTTGGGCCTTTAACTTCATGTAGCAGCATCCTTAAGAAATAGCACTCAAAATTGTTAGGGTGTACAGTATATACTCTTCTGAGGGCATCTGTGGACTTGATTCCAGGTTGACCAGGAACATCTTTCCCTTGGGTTCGTCTTTTCCATTCCTTCTTACTCATGTCCCATTAGGTACCTGGTTGTAAAACTGCCCCCTGGCAAACTCATCAACTTGGTAGAGTTTAAAAAATCCTGTTAGAGTTGTTAATTTGGGAGTTTCAACTTGTAGATGTGCATTTTGGGGAGTAAAATAAATTCTCTCACCATTTTCTAAGTGAACTGCTAGATGAATCACTGATGGATACCTTTCATGAATGGGGAAGTTTAGAATTCTCCAAAGTGCTTCATTGCTGCTAATGTATCTTGCAAGTTGATAGCATGTAATTTCATCATTTTCTTTTGCAGCAAGCCGAAAAACAGCCATATCAGACCCTTTGTTCACATATTTGCAAATGTATTTTATAGATTTGAGTTGCAAAATTCAACAATTATATGAGCCTAGGAAATGCACGAAAGAATGGGACAATAGGGCACAATCCATCTATTATCAATTTCAAACTCTGCATTTCGTGACTGAATCATCGTTTTGAATCCCCCATCTTCAAGTCTCCTTCGTCGGTAGAGTGGATATCCATCATGGCCTGTTTGTGTTTCCAAAAGAAATTTCCTTCGATACTTTTTTGAACATTTGCCATCTTTCATGCATGGAGAATTAGGATTCAATACACCACATGGACCATGGACCATTTGTGTTTTGATAACCTTAAACAATATTGGATCAGCATTTGGATCAAGGAGTTCAGCACTTATGAATGAATCAATCTCATCAGCATGAATTTTTTGCGAAAGCCAAATCAAAATATGCGAATGAGGTAAGCCACGTTTTTGCCACTCAATTGTGTACATATAACATCTTGTACAACCAAAAATTTCACCTTTAACAATCAAATTCATCATTTTGATGGAAAACTCTTGCAATTAAATCATGACGGTTATGTGCTTTCTGTCCTTGAAAAAGTTCTTTGTGAATTTCATTCCATGACGGATTACATGTGAATGTGATAAAGAGATCCGGTCTTCCATAATTTCTTACATAAGTCATAGCATCCTGTGTTCTCTCTTGCATATATCTAGGGCCTCCAGTAAAAGTTGAGGGCAAAATGACCAACTGGCCCAAGTTTGATATGCAGCATCATTGTTAATTGCATCACGCAAGTGAGCATAAGATTCAGCTATCAGTTGTTTTTGATTGAGTCGAAGGAACAACAGGCGTTCGCTTTCAATCTATGCATACATATCAACAATAAACAGATGGAAAAGACTTCTATAATAAAATAAGTGGTTTGATTCACTGGATCTGATCATAAGTCGATAAGCATAAAAATCATTAGCTGAAACTTTCTCAATAGATGTGGGTATTCTTGTTAGAGGATCAACTTGTGGTATGTTGAAATGATACCCATGCTCTCCTTGCCAAAATATGAGGGGATATTGAAGAGCATCATATGCCTGGTTAGTTTCTGATATTTTTTTAACTGAACTATCCCTCAATTCTAGAACTATGTCTCTTTTTCCATACTGTTGTCCAACCAGTAAAACTGCAACCTCGTTTACAGTAGGAGTATTAAATTGACGGGGATGTGCATTACTTGGAGCCTTATCTGCGCAAATTATTACATGATAGTTATTTGAAGGTGAATTTTGCAGTGCATACTTGAATTTCTTCACTAATTCGTTATTCGAATGAAGCATTTCTTGTAACTTAGTTACAATTTCCTTCTTTACACCGAAATTACTTCTACAGCGCTGATCACACTCTTCATCGGAGTTACCCATAAAATAAATTTAGGCTCTTCATTTGGCAAGGGAAGCAATGAGCCTATTTGATGGTAGACTTGTCCTTGAATTTTAAAAGTGGGCTTAAATCCTTGATCAACAATTTTCTTTGATGCTCCAAAAGAAGTCATTTGAAAGCAATTGTTATACTTTTGTATATTATCAAAAAAATTCTTAGATTCAGAAGACTGGCTGTAAAGAAGGTCTCTTAAAACAGGTGGAGGTTCCAAAAGAGATGGCAAGTGAACTTTACCATTTGAGCAACACATTCCAGGAGTTTCTCCTGCCCATTTCTTGGCATTACAAAAACGACATATCTTAGTCATAGAACCAACTGCTATTCTAACATCTGCAGAATAATCATTTGTTGGATTGTATTCAAAAGCTGCTCTGTGCCATAACATGGCAGACCTTCTTAATGTTATTTGTGTTCGTTCTGTTCTTTGTCTTTGTTCCCTCTCCTCCTGAGATTCAACTGCCCTGGAATGAGCAGCATGTTCTTGCATGGCTCTGAGTCGGTGATCTCTCTCCTCCTGAGATTCACCTGCCCTGGAATGAGCAGCATGTTCTTGCATGGCTCTGAGTCGGTGATCTCTCTCCTCCTGAGATTCACCTGCCCTGGAATGAGCAGCATGTTCTTGCATAGCTCTGAGTCGGTGATCTCTCTCCTCCTGAGATTCACCTGCCCTGGAATGAGCAGCATGTTCTTGCATGGCTCTGAGTCGGTGATCTCTCTCCTCCTGAGATTCACCTGCCCTGGAATGAGCAGCATGTTCTTGCATGGCTCTGAGTCGGTGATCTCTCTCCTCCTGAGATTCACCTGCCCTGGAATGAGCAGCATGTTCTTGCATAGCTCTGAGTCGGCGATCATGTTGTTCTTTTGTGTCGTTAGCACGATAGTACACCGAATTGGTTTAAAAATCTTACTACACCACCGTACACATGATAACGGTTAATATGACACCCTCCTCTTTTTTCTGCGTGTTGTAGTTTCTGAGCCTTAGTAGAACATACATACAAATACCTTACTTTATAGATATGTATAGATATGTATATATATGTGTGTGTGTGTGTGTGTGTGTGTTTATATAAAATGTGTAAGAAGCATCTATATATTATAGATACGTGTTCGAATCACGAATAGTCGAATGTTGAACGCCGTTTTTCCATATACTTATAATCGTGGGATACGACAGAAATGTTAAATGGGGATTCCACTGTATATTGTTTTTATCATAAAGTGAATTTTTTGGAAAAAATTTGTTAACTAAAATGTTAGTATTGAAATTAATTATAACCAACAATAATATGCTAATATGATGAATCTGAAAAAACCTCCTTACAACAGAATGCCAAAAATTGGGAGGTTTTACTGTAGTATGTATTCAATGTTAGGAAGTACATGAATGTTAAATAACTGTACTCGAACACACTGGTGGCACACTTTTCGGTTCCCCACTACATTGCAGCACACTCAATCAAAATTGAACTTGATTCTTTGAATAATTCTTTAAAGACAAATGATTTTAATTCTATTTAACATTTTAATTAATAATTATAAAAATTTATTAAGGAATACAATTAGTTTAAATTTAAAAAATAAATTTCAAATGATTAAATAAGATGTTTCCATTTTGAGTATTATAACAAATAATATTTATGATTATAACAATTATTATCTAATCATAGTTTTAATATATTTTTTAAATATTAAATTATGTCACCATAAGTTTTTGAGCCCATGTTATTAATCTAACAAGGGGAGTCCACGACATTCATACCGCCGATTTTCTTCAAATTTGCATGGTTGGTAACAGGCTATGAATAATGGAAGTATGTGAAGTAAGAAAACGCAACTCTTTCTCGTTCTCGAGAAAAACGATCTTAAAATATAAAAAATTCATATGGCCTGATATTAACAATAGATATCATCTTACACAACGTATCTACGGTAGACTAGTTGCTAACGAGTCAAACCACGGTCGCAGACGAACCCCATTTATTGCAATTTTTTTCCAGTATTTTTTCCTTTTTTTTATTAAATTCCCTCTGATTTTTAAGATTGTTTTTCTCGAGAACGAGAAAGAGTTGTGTTTTCTTACTTCACATACTTCCATCATTCATAGCCTGCTACCAACCATGCAAATTTGAGGAAAATCGGCAATATGAATGTCGTGGACTCTCCTTGTAAGATCAAAGTTCCCGTTAGTGTAAAGTTAATAGGATAGAGGGGCATGGTGCTTTTAATGCAATCAACTTAGATCTAATTTTTTACAACATTATCAAAAATTTCTTTGTAAACCAAAAAATTTTAAAACAAAAAACTTGGTAAACACACTATAGAGCGTTCCATCTTAAAGTTTCAGTACAGTCTCAAACGGCATCATTTCTCCCCTCTCCTGCAGACTTAAAAAAACAATCGCCCCTCCTCCTCTACGACACCGGGATTGCCAAATCTCACTAATAATTTAAAGTTGCATTAAAATAAAAATTCAAAATTTCTAATTGAGCTATTTTTAACGCAGAATCTGATGATATACTTTTAAGTGAAAACTAAAAATTATATTCTATACAAAATGCGATAAACAATATTTGACCTGAAATGGACATTTACGGTCACGTTTGTTTCAATCGATGATATATACGTTCTGTTTTAAAATAATGTAATGCAGTTTTTTGCATTAGATTCAGGATCTTTTAAGGATCGTAATGGTGCTACTGAAATTTTAATAAATTCATTTTAAATATTTGTTTTCTGCATTTAATTATAAAAGTTCCTTTTGCGTGCTCCAGCCTGACTTGAAAAAGTTTGTCTGCAGGAAACTTCTTTATTTATAAAGATACTTTCATGGTCTAAGCGAGAAGTTTTAGGTAAATGTTTGAAGTTATTTTTGGTGCACCCAGATGTGGGGTTGGGTCGCCAAGGGGAGGGTGAACAATATGAAAGTTTTATTGCGGTCTGGACGAAGGTAGGCAGTTCACCCTCGCCCATTCTTCTCTCAGTTACGACTCAGCAGTTGAAATATCTTGTGATTTCGTCGTTTTATCTGATCATAAGTTTGCGGGAAAGTACTTACAAATTTTGCCAGTTTTATTGTGTATTGAATATTAGTGGTTTTAACAATTCTTTCAAACATTTTCAACGGTTCAATTGTAGAGATACGTTGTGTTGGAAGTTTTTATGTTTATAGTGTTCCCTTGTTAAAAATACTGTGTATTGTGGTGGTTTTTGTGAGAAGATGGAAGTCTCAACGAGGAAAAGAAAACAAAGTGAAAGAATCAGGAGTAAGGAAAAACAAACAATATTAAATGTTCTTAGTAGCTGCCTCAATGCAATGCAATGTCTGGCAGGTAAAAATTTTCTCAATTGCAACTTAATTTCCATTGTGTATAGTGATCAGCATAAAATAATCCAGTTCTTGTTTTTACTTAGAGATTTTGTGATCAATTATTCTCATACAAGATGCTTAACTATTTTCCTCTGATCACATTAAATCTAATCTTAGTATATGCGAGGAAGTTAATCCAAAAATAAGATGTGAACACAGTTTACCTCCGAACTCGCATTTATCCAATTAACTATGCTACAATTTTGTTAAATACCAATTTACATTGTTTGGGTGCTTTTTTCGCGAATTAGCTTAGAACATAAAATGGATATTTTAAAACGCCCTACAACTTTTATTCTATACATCTTTCTTTAAACAAAATATTTATCAAGTTATGCATAAAAATGCAAATGGCAAGTACAACACTAATTTATTATTTACAAAGTAAACTATGCATTTTTTAAAAATACAAGTAGGTATGTACTATTAAAATTTTTATTTATGATTTCAATAGCCTTTCAAATGAAATTTTTGTTTGGGAAAAATATATTTTTAATTTTTAGATGGTTTATGTCATTATATATCATGCTGTTGTTAAGGAAACATTATTTAACATAATTAACACCTCAAGCGCATATTACATTTAAATCAAACCCACCCCACAGGTCGAAGGACATTTAACCCCTTAACTGGAGAATTAATTTTTCTTATCTTTCAGCTTGTGGAGAATTATTCCTTTATTTCAAATAATTTGAATTTCACTTTTTCTTGATCTGTTTGTTATGATATGATGTTCTGTAAAGTTGGTAATGAATATTTTACAATATTACTGAACTTACGGCATTTATGAATCATACATTATTGTATTTATGAAGTTTAAATCTTTTCTTTAATTAATCATTTATTAATAAATTATCACATTTTTATCATGAGTGATTTTTCCAATTATAAAACATTAAAAATATTTTTTAATTTTTCTACTATTTTGACATTTTCGCAAGGGTAGGTAACTTTACATAAAGGAAATTTTTAACTGTCAGACTTTTGCTAGCGTTAGGGTAGTGAGACGTGGCAACACCATGCACCATATATCCAATACTGAAACTTAAAGATGGAACGCTCTATAGAAATAACGACTGGTCTACATGCAAAAAAGACAATTTAAAAAAAATTAATTAATATGTTTAACTTATTGGAATAGAATTTTTCAAAATACATTATAATTAATACCAATGATATTTTTTTTAAGGAAAATGAGACATTTTACTGACACTTAAAACATATAAGGGAAATTATTAAAACATTCTGCCAAAAGTAAGAATTTAAAATAAGTTTTGTGTAAAACCCTTTATTGAAGAGTTTTTTATGTGTTGATTATAAAAATTTATTTTTCTGAGTCAAACTAAATATTTTTAATTTTTTATACAAACCATTATTTATAAGAAGTTATGTTCTTAACTCTAAATTGCACACAAAAATAAAAACTACAAAATATTCAAAATTACAGCATGCAGACATGGTTATTCATGAGATAAAGAGGCAAGAGTTTAAACTGAAAACAATCAGTTGTGTACAAATATATTTTTTATTTAATTTTTTCACTCTATTCATCAAACATAAATACCTAAATTGAAAAGTATGTAAGTAATTTAAATACCAAGTATTTTTCAAAATATTTACAACAATATTCATTACTTAACATCTGTTAACACAAATTTATATAAAAGCAAAATTCTGACTACCGTATATACTCGTGTATAGTACGAGTTTTTACGACGAAATTTTTATTGCAAAAATTGGGGATCATACTATACACGAGTAATGCATTTGAGGAATTAAAATTCATGTATCTTCAAGGGCATTTTTGGTGAAGTTATGCCACCCGCACGCATTCTAATGGTAGGATAACCTTAACAGTGAGGTCCTTTATCATTGTTATGTTGCTTCGTGAAGAGTATAATCTTTTTCATATATACAGCTTCAAATTCACAAATACTTGATATAAGTGAAGATTTACGGGCACTTCCTTTCTTGAATTTTATGTATGTACATCTTTGTTTGCGTCTTTTTACGATGGATGGATTGGAACGAGTTGGACTAAAAGTATCGTAGACGGCGTAACTTTATGGAATTTCGACATCTTGGAAAAAAGAAATTACTTTGTAATATTCAAGTCTTTATTGTTTCTTCAATCACACACTGATCGGTTTCCACTATAAAGTCATTCTAAAGGTGTTACGTCGGTTAGTAACACCATTAGAATGATTTTGTAGTGGAAACCGGTCGGTGTGTGATTGAAGAAACAATAAAGACTGTGGAATATTACAAAGTAATTTCTTTTTATCCGTTATCCCTACCTATTAAGTAGATGGATTACGTACGCAGAACGTAATCCAGAAGCACTAGAATTGAAAACGATTTTATTTCATCTTGTGCAATCATGATTCATATCACTTTTTATTAAATGTTTTAGAAGTAAGATACTTAACTTATCCGAATTTTAGTGTACTCCCAAGAAATACTATTTACGACATTTATGGTCTATTCTATGGTGATGTGGAAAATCAAGGTCGTTCGATATATCTCGCTCGTAACCATCGAGCTATCGAAACAAAATATATCGACCCTGGTGGAAAGCTGGGCTCGTACTATAAACGAGATATATGAAAAAATCAGGTTTGTTCACCAAAAAATCAGGGGTCGTACTAAATATGGAGTCGGCATATACACGAGTATATACGGTATGTTCTCTATACAAATCCACACTTTTGAAGATACCATCACGAGACTTCGCATAGGCAGATAATTTTACCCTGCAGGTAACATTTAAGGGAGGATGGGGTACTTAATTGCATATTTATTTTCCCATAAGTTTACAGGTAATTTTCCATTTTTCTGTTCTGGGTTTTCTCTTCATTCATCTAAATACCTAAATATAGACAGTTTTTCTGTGTTTTTGTTTTACTTGATGGTTGTAACAGTGTACTATGTTATTATTGCAATGTTTAGATGTTAAACTGTCTAGGCTTTCAGAAACACACAATCTGTTTAGAAATTTTGTGGATTTTTCGTACTCTTTCCGTGCATAGACAAGGATGCTGTCATTGTTACCTCCAATTCAATTAGCTTCTTAAATTTATATAAATGCACTTCTAGAGGTGCTACATCGATGAAATTTTGCAGAAATTTGAGGTATTCATAACAAATGATGAAAACTTTATATAATTAAAAATTTTAAAGGGTTTTTATTCCAATATTGTCCATAAAGAAAAACGTAAATCAATGCAGAGGTGCAAACTTTTGCATTTAAATTTTATTTGTCTGCTCTTACTCTTTATATTAAGGCGAGAGACAAAGCTTGCAGGATGCAAGTACACAATAATTAGTAATAAAAATATATAGAGTGAAACTTTGATTTTGCATTTTAGAAGGGACCGATTTAAAAAAAAACGTAAAATTGAAAAAATTAAAATTCTTTCCTCTGAAGAAAAATCTTACATGGTTTAGTATGGTTCTACGACAACTCGTCAGTCAATTCGTCGTGCATCAATTCGTCACAAGGCAACTCGTTGCATGTCAATTTGTCGCATGTCAATTTGTCGCATGTCAATTTGTCGCAAGACATTTCGCCGCATGACAAACTCATAACACGTCAATTTCGTGATGAATTGACTGCAACAAGTTGACGGTATACTGTTTAGTATATGTGAACTTTTTACTTTCTCCATACGTAGTAATGAGAAAGTATCGTGATGACAAAAAAAATCGACTTCGAGATTCCAATGGAAATACACATTTTGAAGTCCCTAGAACACGTTTACACTATTTTCGGAATGATGTCTCTGTGTGTGTGTCTGTGATTGTGGGTGCTCTAACTCAAAAAGTACTTGCCATATCATTACCAAAATTCATATATTGCACTTTAGCATGAGCAAAAAGAACAGATTAGTTTTTGGACAATAACGGTTAACCGGAAGTTGAGGTTTATTCAAAACCCGATTTGGTTTTTGCAATATTTCTCCGTTAAAACATCATTATTGAATATACAATTCTATACAAATGTTATAGAGAATGTAATTTCCTACAACTTTCATTTGAAAGAATTGTCCACAGCAGTTATTGTTTAGCAATTATTTATAAATAATCGGTGTTTTCGGTTTCCGTCAAATATCTCCTTAAAAACGTTGTTATTGGTAATCTTCGTGAGGACCAAAGCTGTTGAGAATAATATTTCTTCCGGGTTTTGTTTGAAACAAATTTTTGTAGAACCATTTAATTCGGAGATATTCAATGTTTTTTGTAATTTGCAGTATACAGCACCACCACCATGTAGCGGTGAATTCTGTAAACATTCAAAATATAATTTACGGCAATAAGGGCGACTGTATTCTTTTATGATATGAAATGATAGTTTTGCCTCATAACGCTATTCATAATAATTTAAATATCTAAACCCCAAATATGGAGAAAGTCATGTGTTGGTCACATCAGTTTTTTTTTAATTTATGCGTGAGCCTATTTGCATTAATAAGCATTATAGATATATAAAATATTGGTTTAACTTACAAATAGGTAAGATTCCAGCATTCAAACAATGAAATGAAGATGCCATTGCTTTGATTAAATCCTTAGAGATGCTTACCATATGCAGTTAACTGAATAATTATCCTTAAATATTTGCGTTGCTATGTATAAAGTTTGATGTTGTACAGGAATAATTTCGATGCTTAAACAATAGTGCGAAGCGAATAATGCTTTTCTTTCACTTATTTGAAGGTTTAATTGACAGTAATTGAATTGGAGGCAACAATGATGGTTGCCTTGGCAACACAAGGAAAGGGTACAAAATATCTGCAAAATGTCGAAATAGAATGTGTATTTCTGAAAACCTTGACCGTGTGACATGTGAACATTGAAAGAATAAGATAGCGTATAATTTCATCTGATGAGTAAAGCAAAAACGAAGAAAATTGTTCCTTATTTATGTATTTTGATGAATAAAGGTAAAAAACCTTGCATTCTGAAAAACTGAAAATACCATGTAAACTTATGGGAAAATATAATTGTCTCCTGGATTCGAACCTGGTACTTTATGAAAATTAAAATACCGTATATACTCGTGTATATGCCGACTCCATGTATAGTACGACCCCTGATTTTTTGGTAAACAAACCTGATTTTTCCATATATCTCGTTTATAGTACGATCCCAGCTTTCCACCATGGTCGATATATTTCGTTTCAATAGCTCGATGGTTACGAGCGAGATATATCAAACCTTGATTTTCCACACCACCATAGAATAGACCGTAAATGTCGTAAATAGTATTTCTTGCAAGTACACTAAAATTCGGATAAGTTAAGTATCTTACTCCTAAAACATTTAATAAAATGTGATATGAATCATGATTGCACAAGATGAAATAAAATCGTTTCAATTCTAGTACTTCTGGATTACGTTCCGCGTACGTAATGGTTCCACCCGCTCATCTATTTAATAGGTAGGGATAACGGATAAAAAGAAATTACTCTGTAATATTCCACAATCTTTATTGTTTCTTCAATCACACACCGACCGGTTTCCACTACAAAATCATTCTAATAGTGTTACTAACCGACGTAACACCTTTAGAATGACTTTGTAGTGGAAACCGATCAGTGTGTGATTGAAGAAACAATAAAGACTTGAATATTACAAAGTAATTTCTTTTTTCCAAGATGTCGAAATTCCATAAAGTTACGCCGTCTACGATACTTTTAGTCCAACTCGTTCCAATCCATCCATCGTAAAAAGACGCAAACAAAGATGTACATACATAAAATTCAAGAAAGGAAGTGCCCGTAAATCTTCACTTATATCAAGTATTTGTGAATTTGAAGCTGTATATATGAAAAAGATTATACTCTTCACGAAGCAACATAACAATGATAAAGGACCTCACTGTTAAGGTTATCCTACCATTAGAATGCGTGCGGGTGGCATAACTTCACCGAAAATGCCCTTGAAGATACATGAATTTTAATTCCTCAAATGCATTACTCGTGTATAGTACGATCCCCAATTTTTGCAATAAAAATTTCGTCGTAAAAACTCGTACTATACACGAGTATATACAGTAGTTTTCTAGGGACCTATAAAAATAGACACTACAGACTTGCAAATAACGATGAAAAAATTACATAACCACAAAACACCTGGAATAGATAACATCCAAAATTATTGGTATAAATACATCACCAGCACCCACGAAAAATTAGCAGAGCATTTCAATAATTGTGTTCACAACCCAGAAAAAATCCTATCATTCTTCACTGAAAGAATAACATATCTCAAAGCCAAAGACGATGACACAAGAAACCCTTCAAAATACAGACCCATAACATGTCTATCAAGAATAAACAAAATCTTAACATCTGTAATAACAATGAAGCTAGATAACCACCTAAACCCCTTCTTAATCACCTAAACTATCATTATAATAAAAAGCAATTCTCTGTCTATAACGCTAACTTAAACGCTAATAACTCGAGAAGTAATGAAGATAGAAACTCGAAATTTGGCAGGGTAGCTTGATTAAAACTTTTTCAGGTGATGACGAATTTAAATCGCAAAAAAATTCCTTGGTTTGACTCCAATGGAGGCATTTCCATTCCCCATTACTTAACATATAAAATTAGATTTATCAACGTGCAGGCTTTTACTCATTTGGAAATTAAAATTAGAAGGAATTAACCTACGACCTTTGGATTTGAACCATTTTGAAGAAAAAATTATAAAGTTTCTTATTCTGTTCATGTTTTTTCACCCACAGTTCGAAATATCCCATGTTAAACATTTAATTTACATATTTTATGGAAATCTTGCCATTTTAACGGAATGTTGCCATGGTGACTAATTATATTGTTAGATCTCAAACTCCGATTGTTATATCAGTCCTTATGGGAATATAAGTGCGCTTTGAATGCTTTAATACGAGAGAGAGAGAGGGAGGGAGGAGAAAGAGAGGGGGAGAGACGACGGAGAGCAATGTTGAGGATTTGAGTAAGCTTTCTTTCTTCATAAGTACAGAGTACAATTTTAAAACAATCATAACGTGAAGTGCACGAAATTTGTTTTCCCTACGTTATATATGTACACATATAATTACTTCCCTGTCTTTTCACACCGACAATTATATGTAGCATTGACGGGAATAAGGTGGGAGAAGAATATCAGAATCTTATAGCGGAAAATAAAAACCAAAGGCATTTACTAAACGACAACAGAATATTCAGTAGAAATGTAGTATATGATGAAATAATTCATATGTAATAGTGTGCTATTAATTGTTATGTTAAACGTTTAATGTACATATTTTATGGAAATCTTGTCATTTTAATGGAATGTTGCCATGGTGACTAATTATATTGTTAGACCTCAAAATCCTATTGTTAAATCAATCCTTATGGGTGTAAGCGTGCTTTGAATGTTTTTAATACAATCTAGGGAGGGAGGGAGAGGGATTGTAACGAAGGGTGAGATAAGGAGGGAGAGAGGGAGGGAGAATGAGAGAGGGAGGATGAGAGAGGGAGGAAGGATGGGAGAGAGAGGGAGGGAGGGAGGGAGAGAGAGGGAGGGAGAGAGAGGGAGGGAGAGAGAGGGAGGGAGAGGGAGGGAGAGGGAGAGAGGGAGGGAGGGAGGGAGAGAGGTAAGGTTATGCTAGTAACAATATGTTAAGTGATGAACAGAAAGGATGCAGGAAACGGTAAAGAGCAAATAATAATAGACTCTGCGATAACACACCAAGCCAAAACACACAAAAAGAATCTCTACTGCGCATATATCGATTATCAAAAAACGTTTGACAGTGTACCTCATTCCTGGCTACTACATATTCTAGAGATTTATAAAGTCGACCACAATGTCATTAACTTTCTAAGTAAAATAATGACATCGTGGAGAACACGAATCCAATTGCAAACATATACAAACATACTCAAAAGCAAAGATATTAAAACAATTAACTAACCTACAAGATTTTCATGACAACCCAAAAACATACATAGACACGATCAAGCAAAAACTGGTCGTTTACACTGCGAGATTAAAACGATACAACGTGTCAACACAAAGGAAAATACAAGACACACTTTTTGAAAAAAGCGAATAAACCTTTTATAAAAACCTGGACAGCACAGAAATCAGAAATGGTATAAAGGTCCCCACAAGAGAAGAAGTTACAGAGTTCTGGTCTTCCCTATGGTCAAAAGAAAAGATTCACAACAGAAACACACAATGGATACAAAAAGAAATGGAAAAACATGGACATCTGGAAACACAACAAGTCATAATAGTCAATGAGGAACACATCAAAACAGTTGTAAAATGAACACACAATTGGAAAACATCGGGACAAGACAATATTCACAATTACTGGTACAAACAGTTTACAGCAACACATAAACAACTAGCAACATGCATTCACAACATCATTCAGAACCCAGAGACCCTACCACATTTCCTAACCGCTGGAATCACCTACATTATACCCAAAGACCAGAATACTGAAAACCCCACAAATTACCGACCAATAACCTGTCTCTCAAACCTTTATAAAATTATTACATCTATAATAGTAGAAATAATCAATAAACACATTCAAGACAATAACATACAAAAGAACAAAAAGGATGCAGGAAAGGAAGTCGAGGCTGCAAGGAACAACTCATTATAGATTCTGTCATTCTCAAACAAGCCGAAAAAGACCAAAGATACATCCACACAGTCTACATTGATTATCGTAAAGCCTTCGACTCCATGGCCCATACCTGGCTACTACAAGTACTTGAAATTTACAAAATTCACACCAATATACCATATATACCCGAATATAAGACGACTCTGATTATAAGACGACCCCCCATTTTGAACTCCTAATAAAAGGAAAAAATTTATTATGCACACAATGACAGAGGTTTATTATACCATTGACTAATGAACATAGAACCAATAGAAATAAGCAACTTTTATTGGAAGTTTCAATTGAATATTTTGGAACATTAGAATCTCTCATGTAAATTATTCCTCATTAGCACATTTTAATTGTTATTTTCACTTTCACTACTGGAGGAACCTCCAATAACTGCATCATCTTCCTACTCCCACAGAATGTCATCTTCTGATCCATCCAAACTGTTAGAAACACAACACTTCTTAAATCCATGGACTATTGATGCTGGTGAGATACTGTCCCATGCAGTCTTAATCCATTTTCCCAGTAGAGCCTCTGTTGGTTTTTACATTTTACCTGCTGGAGTCAGAGGGCAATTCCCTGACAGCAACCATTCCCCATAAATGCGCCGCAGATGACCTTTAAAGGGCTTATTGACGACCACATCCAGCGCTTGTAGTTGGGAGGTCAAGCCTCCTGGTATGATCACCAGATCAGTGTTGAGGTGTGATATTTTGAATTTCACATAATCCGTAAGATGTCCTCGAAAACCATCAAGAACTAGCATTGATCTCATCTTTAAAAGAGCACCAGGTCGTTTATCCCACACTTCACTCAGCCACTGAATCATCAAATCACTAGTCATCCAGCCTTTTTCATTGCATCTGTAAATGATACCAGGTGGTAGTTTTTCTTTTGGTAGATTCTTCCTCTTGAATATTACGAAGGGTCGCAATTTTGTCCCATCAGCTAACACCGATAACATTACTGTTACCCTTAGTTATTCATTTCCAGTGGTTTTAACTATCACTGACTTTGCCCCTTTGTTATCAACTGTAGTGTAGTTGGCATATACAGTTGCTTTCCTTCAAGTGTCTATCAACGACTGCTTTTAACTTCTTACAGGACCTACTATAAAGGCGATGTCAATGCAAGCATTTATTTAGATTATCAATGAAGAGAAGATAACAATAAAACTTTTCTTTCATCTATTTGAAGGTTTAATTGGCCTTAAATGAATCAGAGACAACAATGAGTCTCCTTGGCAACGCGTGGAATGAGTACGAAAAATCAGCAAAATTTCAAAAAAGAATGCGTATTTCTGAAAAATTCGACCATATAACGTATAAACATCACAAGAATAAGATAGTATAGAGCTTTAGCCGTCGAATAAAGCAAAAAAGAAGAAAATTGGTCCATATTTACCTATTTGAATCAATGAAGGAAAAAACCCTGCACTCTGAAAAATCGAAAATCCCGTGTAAACTTATGGGAAAATATAATTGTCTCCTGGATTCGAACTCGGGACACTTTAGCAAACAAAAATATTTTTCCAGGGACCTCATAGCCAGTAGAAACAAAATTCTGTTTACCGCATATCTTTACGACGAACGGTTCTCGAGAAATACGCCGATGTAATTACGCGAGACTTCATACGTACGGATGCACGCAGCTTCACTACGTGCATAATATAGGATAAAACTCAAAAAAGTATTTGTATTCGAATACATTTGAATCGAATATTTCGATTATAGCTATTCGATTCTTCCCATCTCCAGCTATCTCTGGCTTCGGTTCCTCTGTCAGTCAAACTATTACGCGCCGCGCGATTATAAGATGACTAGCGATTTTTCGGTCATAAAAATTGGAACAAAACCTCGTCTTATATTCATGTATATACGGTAATAAACTTCCTATC
The DNA here is from genome assembly GCA_036926305.1 of Uropetala carovei. Classification (NCBI taxonomy): domain Eukaryota; kingdom Metazoa; phylum Arthropoda; class Insecta; order Odonata; family Petaluridae; genus Uropetala; species Uropetala carovei. The sequence goes on along the minus strand of JAXCHB010000053.1, from coordinate 2,701,105 downwards.
ATACACAATGCAATCCTGGAGAACTAAAATAATCCTGACAGCAGGTTCTAACGTTCTTGAAACAGATGAAATCCAAATTAAACTAGGTATTTTCCAGGGAGATACGTTAAGTGCTCTTTGGTTTTGCCTCTGTTTAAATCCAGTCTCAAATGCCCTCGCAGATACATAATACGGATTTCACCTCAAGGAAAACTCCACACAGTGAACCATCTATTCTACATTGACGATCTAAAACTATATGCATCGACCAAAAAACTTCTAGATCAATTAATCCAAAACACAGAAAACATCAGCAGTGATATACTTATGAATTTTGGAAAAGATAAATGTAAAACACTACACACAGAAAAAGGTAAATAGACACGTACAGAAAACACACATACAACAGACCAGGGAATAATTGAAAGCATGACAATAGAAGAAACATATAAATACTTAGGAATACATCAAAACAGAAAAATAGACCACAAAAACATAAAAGAACAAATCACAACTACATATACGACTAGACTAAATAAACTAATAAAAACTAACCTAAATTCCAGAAACCTAACAAAAGCTATAAACACATATGCAGTTCCTGTTTTAACCTACCCTTTTGGCATAGAAAAATGGACTAATACAGATCTCGACAATCTCATTCGAGTCACCAGAACCCTACTCACAAAGCACAACAAGCATCAACCCAAGAGTTGCATAGAGAGAATAAACTTACCACGGAAAGGAGGAGGAAGAGGATTCATTAACAAAAAGCAGTTGCACCAAAACCAAATTATAAACCTACAGAAATACTTTTTGAACAAAGAAGATTTTCCAGTCCTCAAAGCTATAATAACAATAGATAACGACCACACACCTCTCCGACTCGCTACAAAACACCAACAGCAGACCGATGATAACACAGAACAACTTTTAAACAGCTCATCAACTAAAGCACTTCATGGAAGACATTACAACATTACAAGACAACTCCACATCTCAAAAGACCTAACATACTCATGGCTTAAAAATGTAAAATTATACCCAGAAACCGAAGGATTTGCAATAGCTATACAGGACCAAGTCATAAATACGCTTAATTACAGAAAGTACATAATTAAAGATCCCACAGTTCAGAATGACACATGCAGAAAATGCCACATTCCCAGAAACTACAGATCACATCATCTTGGGTTATAAAACACTCACTGCCACAGACTATCTATCTATCTATCTATCTATAGTTCACCCTGCAAGCCACCGCAATGGTGTGTGGCAGGGGGTGCAATAGCACCAAGGTAAAGCGCATAATAATGTATAGTATCACTCTACGTCGGCTATTTCTTTTCGTAACTTCTGTTCTGCTCAGCTATCGTTCTAGGGAAAAACGAGCCTTTATACCTCTCAGTCCTACAGGCTATCTCTCTTATTTTACGAGGATGGTCCATTCTACCAATATAAGTTGGCGCTCTTATTATTTCTTCGAGATCGCTGGAGAATATATGCGTTCTAAATCTTTCGAGAAGTTTTACCTAGAGCGTGATCGGCGCTCAGTTAGTGATTCCCATCCTAAGTCCTGTATCAAGCCTGTAACACTATTGTTTCTATCGTAACAATTTTTGACGAATCTAGCGGCTTTTCGCTGCACTCTTTCTAACTCTGAGATTGATCCTTTCACGTACGGATTCCATATGCTTGACGCGTACTCTAATAGCGGTCTTACTAACGCGAAGTAACATGTCTCTTTGACTTTTTCCTCACTTTTACCTACTATGCGTTTGATGAATCCTAGTTTCTGTTTAGCCTTCCCGCATATATTTCGTATGTGCATATCCCACGAGAGGTTGCTTGTTAAAGTAACGCCTAAGTATTTGACGGAATCGGCTAGTTTTAGCTGGACGGCTTCAACAGTGTAATTCGTCGTGTCAATGTTTTTGTTTCCCCAGAATCTCATAAAGGAACACTTTCCTAAGTTCAATTCTAACTGCCACTCTTTACACCACTCGAGAATTGCATTTAAGTCGTCAGAAAGTAATAATTGATCATTAGGACTGTTAATCTCTCTGTAAACTACTGTATCATCCGCGAATAACTTGATTTACTTTTAATAACCTTATCTAAGTCGTTTATGTATAAAAGGAATAGTAGGGGGGCGATTACACTTCCCTGTGGAACGCCTGAGGCTACGCTGACTGAATCTGATTTAAATCTATCTATAACCACTATTTGTTCAAGCTCATTAAGCAAGTCCCTGATCCACTCGATTATCTTTCGATTTATTCCACAGTCATTTAATTTCTTCACTAACTTACTGTGCGGGACTTTATCGAAAGCCTTCTTGAAGTCGAGGAAAACCGCATCTAACTGAGTCTTACGGTCTCCTGATCTTAGTATATCGTGAACGAACAGAGCGAGCTGTGTTTCACAAGATCTCGTCTTCCTGAAGCCATGCTGATATTTACTTAGCAAGTTCTGACTATCTAAGAAGTCCATCAGGGAGCTAACGATAATGTGCTCGAGAACCTTGCAAGATAGGGAGGTAAGCAAAATTGGCCTGTAATATTCTCTGTCGTCTTTTTTCCCACCTTTGTGTAACGGCGTTATAAAGGCTAATTTCCATTCCTTAGGTACAACGCCATGACTAAGTGACTTATTGAAAACTATTTCGAGATAAGGTGCTATTTCCAGTGCTAACTCTTTGAATACTCTAGCTGGTATCTCTTCTGGACCCGGAGATTTATTTGACTTGATATTTTTAAGCTGTTGAGCTATCCCTTTCGCTAATATGACTATATCGTTCATTTTTTCCTTGCCTGGTTCGGGCGCCACGACCTTCGCTCTCACGTCTTCGGTAGTAAATACGCTCTGAAAAAATAAGTTTAACAAATTTCCTTTATCTGTGCTATCGCTAACTACCTCTCCTTGGTCGTTTATTAACGGGGCTACGGTTGGGCGTCGACCTTGAACTTCTCTAACATATGACCAAAAGCATTTGGGATTTTCACTTACATGTTCACTAAGAGTCTTTTTCTTGAAGTCTGTTAGTGCTTTGCGCATAACCTTTTTGGTCTTAGTCCGACAATCTCTGTACTTAAGTGAAATTGAAATTACTTCCTCCTGTGACTTACAGTTATTGATGCGTTTAAATTTCGAGTGAAGCTTTCTTTGGTGTCTGAGGGCACACTTAACCTGCCGATTATACCACCTTGGTTCCCCATTATCGCTAATAAATTTACTTGGTATATACGTATTAATACCAATTCTAATTTCTGATAGAAATGCTTTCCAAGTTTCCTCAACGTTTTTTGTGCTTGTCGATTTGCTGAAATCGCCGTAATCCTTGATGAGTTTCTCTTTGAAATCCTCAAAGTTAGCATTTTTATACATGTAGACTTTTCGCTTAGGTTTGCGATATTTTGCGACAGTTATATCCAAAAGTACTCGAACTGATTGGTGATCACTGATTCCTTCTTCAACAGTTACTTCGGAAACACGCTTGGGGATGTTAACTGCTAGTAAATCTAATATATTGTTCGCTCTCGTAGGTTTTTTGACTACCTGGATTAGGGAATGTTTATTGAAGATGTCTATTAGCGCTTCGCATGACTCGCGATTCCTACCGGATGGTATGAAGCTACAACTCTGCCTATTTATCGAGGGTAGATTGAAGTCTCCTCCTACTATGATAATGCTTTTACTATTCTTCTTCATTAGTGAATTTATTTGAGCCTCTATATCGTATATTTCTTCTGCGTTTGAAGCTGGCGGCCTATAATATGCACATACATGAATGTTTCCCAAACCTTCACTGTTTATAGTACACCAAGTGCTTTCAATATTGTTTTCAGCAAACTTGACCAGAGAACTTATTAGTGTATTATTCACTGCTATAAACACCCCTCCACCGCTCCTATTTGTCCTATCTCGTCTGTGAATAATATATCGTAAGGGGAAAATTTCATGGTCGTGAATATCCGAGGTTAGCCAACTCTCTGTGCCTATTACTATATCTGCCTCTGTTTGTTCTAGTAAATTCTGAAGTTCCGCAGCCTTATTCCTGATACTCCGGCATTTAGAGTTAAAATTTTTAGAGTGTCACTTATGTGTCGCTTCGGAATTATTTCAGAGATTTGGAGGATGCATCTCTCATTTCCAATAGAGGCTTTATTACTGATAGTATTATTATCGCATGGTTTATTGTGCCCTAAAGCCGACCTACATATTGATCTACGGTCAGAGTTAATAAATTTATTATGATAATTAGCGCAAGTCTTTAATTTCCCCGTATATGACCTGCTCACTAACCTATTACTGATAGTATTATTATCGCATGGTTTATTGTGCCCTAAAGCTGACCTACATATTGATCTACGGTCAGAGTTAATAAATTTATTATGATAATTAGCGCAAGTCTTTAATTTCCCCGTACATGACCTGCTCACTAACCTACTCTCTAATCTAAAAAAACTCTACTATGCTCGTATATCCTACCACCTACCCTCTGTGCTGCCTCGGCGGTATAGTGAACTCCCGAGCGGTTAAGGGGTACCTTGCACGATTCGAGAACAAAGGACCAACACAACGACGTTGCAAAAATAATTCACATAGAACTCGCAAACCTCCACAATTTAGCCGCAATAACTGACCCTTATTATAAATACCAACCAGACCGAGTACTTGAAACCACACACAAATTATACTGGGGTAATACAATATTAACAGACAGAACCATCATAGCAAACAGACCCGATCTCACACTGGTTGACAAAGAAAAGTCAATTACATACCTAATCGACATATCCATCCCGTCCGATGACAACATTCAACAAAAAAACAATGAAAAAATGGAAAAATATTCGCCTCTCGCAATAGAAATAAAAAGAATATGGAAACAGCAAAAAGTATACATCATTCCCATCATTATATCAGTAACTGGTATTACTCCCAACAGCCTACCGAAAACCCTAGAAAACTTACTACTGATACACATTCATGCCAAAATACAAAAAGCAACCATCCTTAGAACTTGTAACACAGTTAGAAAATTCCTTAATACAGACCACCTAACAAATATGTAACCTACCACCATATAATCTTTTGTACTTTGCAATAAAAATAGAAAGACTTGAATATATTCCATCTTCTATTTCAACTATGCCAGTTAAAAACTGAGGAAAATGAAGATAATAATAATAAATTAACTCATGCAAAAACAAAACACTACATGGAAAACACATTTATCAATTATCACAACCATATATTGATAAAAATGCATCCAATAGTTGGTTGATACACAGTCAACTATATGCAGAAACAGAAGGATTCATAATAGCTATCCAAGAGCAAATTATAAAAACAAAAAACTACAGTAAATACATAATCAAAGTCCCCAATATCAGAGATGACAAATGTAGAAAATGTGCCTCAACAAAAGAAACCATAGAACACATAATAGGTGGTTGTAATGTCCTAGCCCCAAACGAATACACAGAGAGACATGACAATGTATGCCGACAGATACACTTAAAACTAGCAAAAAAATATAAATTAATAGAGAGCGAAACACCATGGTATAATTACAAACCAGAAACAGTTTTATAAAACAGCACAACAAAACTATACTGAAACAGAAGTATAATAACAAACAGAACACAACCACACAATAGACCAGATATAACACTGATAAACAAACAAAATAGAACCACTTATTTAATAGACGCCGCAATACCTAACTCCACAAATCTAGAAAAGAAACATACAGAAAAAATACAGAAATATCTACCTCTAGCTGAAGAAATAAAACAAATTTGGAACCAAAATAATGTCCATATAATACCAATAATAATATCATCCACAGGAATAATCCCAAAAACATTACATAAAAACCTGAAAACTCTCTGTATTAGCCCTTACACCTACATACAATTACAAAAGTCAGTTATAATAAACACATGCTCAATAACCAGAAAATTTCTCAACCATACCGAAAATTTATAAAATAATAAAAAATGAGAATAAGCTTGAGGATCTACTCCACATTTTCTTATAAATCACCGAGATATATCTTGAGAATAAATGAATAATAATAATAATAACCCATGTGAGGTTTGCTAGTCCCCCATCGGGCTCCTCCCCAGGGGGCAGATCGAGGAATGCCCACCAGATATGGAGGGTACCGGGGAAATAAAATACCCGGGGTGGACCAAAAATAGCACAGAAAATCCAGGCGCATCTGTACCCGCTTCGGGCGGTGTCCTGGTCGGGCAGTGTCTGTATCCCATGTAAGGGGCAGCTGCCAAAGGCATCTGTACCCCAGGTTAGGGGTGGCCTAGAGGAATTGCCTGGCAGTAGGTATAAAATGCATAACCCGTTTTAGCGGAGATGAGCTACGATGGAGATGAGATTAAGGAGGGGCATTTCTGGGGTCACCGGTGGGGGTGACAGCATATGAGCCGGTGGTAACCAGGCGCTGAAACGGCGGGTCCTGGTCGGGACACCTGAAGAGCGACAAACCAGAAGCAATGGGGACATCCAACAATTAACAGTCCCAACCACCCAATCTGTTTTGCCAGATGAACCGGTAACTACCAAGGCAAGCCGCATACAACAGTCATTAAAATGGATAGCTCAGACGGATAAAGATGTCATCCGCTGTTATATGATTAGTACTGAAGCAGAAACAAACTTAACAATCTACAGACGAAAAATGCACCAACTTTTCATAGACTTATATCCGGATTTAGCTGCAAGAGTAACAGAACAAAATCTGGTAGATCGACGCAGAGCAATAATTCATAATAATTTACTAACAAATCTAGAGATTGAAACAATAAAGACTGAAATATCAGAATAGCTCAACTTAAACATCCAGTCTAATGATGAAACAACGCAGATAGCGAGCATTCACTAACAAGATGATCAAGAAGCACAGTTATCACAACCATAGGAGACAACCACAGACTCACTGACCCCGATGAGCAAAAAGATACACAGTTTCAACAAGAAGTGAATAATGAATTTAATAGAGCCATGGCTGAATTCCTCGACCTTGATCCCTTGCAATGCCCTGCTATCCCAAAGCCTAAATTCTGCATGAAATTCTGGGAGATCATTAACCCTCTTAGTGCCACAGGCCGATATATCGGCTTTTGCTACTTGGGCGAAGAGTGCCACGGGCCGATATATCGGCCCATGCATAGACTGAAACTAAACTCGTAATAGTTCATCATAGATGCGATAGATGGCATTTGATAATGTCATCATCTGAAAGAGGATGCTTCCTACTTAATAAATCTTTTTTTCCTTTTGTTATACTTCGATCGTGAATTTATCACTTAAGCTTTATAAATGGTCATATTTGTGGCGTATAGCCATCTGCGTGGTATAGAACGCAACTAATCTCGACCTTCAAAATTTTTTTTCGTCTCATTGGGGCAAGGTCCTGTAGCCATGATTCCTTTTGTATCCTATCCCGAATGTTACTGCCCTCTGCTGTAACATTTTTTAACTGGAGAGTATCAGTAAGAAGGCGAATAGATGCTTTCATGCGTAGGCTGTTCAAGAAATGTTGGTGCTACAATTGAATTAGTTGTAGCTATACATTTGTATTCTTCAAAGTATAAATAAACTTATTTTAAACTTAATAAATAGTGCATTTATTTATAATGTAAACAAAATTTCACGTAAGGTAAAAGAAATGAAATATTCTCTTTCAAAGTAAAGGAAGCTGACTGTGCGAATACGCGACCAGATGTGCGCACATCTGGTCATGAGAAATGCACATATGGATGATCCCTGATCCCTCATAAAAGAGAAACTCGAGCATTATTGAGGGTCTTGAGATAGAGTGGTAAGGAAAGAAGGACTCAAGTGTATCTTCCACTTCAAGCGGTTTGGGTGCACAAAGAAAGGCAGATTCAGAATTTGGACTAAGGAAACTTCCAGGCAGGAAAGAAAAAACCAGCGTTATATGTAGTGGAAAACGTGATGGGAAGAGAATGAGGTATCGCACAGTGTGAGTAGAATGTGAAAAGTGAGTGCATAGTGTTTGTTTGTGAAGACACAAATGTTGTGTACTTTTTTAGGTTATTTGTTACTAACTAACGTATGCAGACGTTAACTGAAATAATTCTATAGTATTTTTTCTATTCCTTGCTGATTTTTGCTAATTATATTCTTTAGTTTTTATGTTGTATAATGAAATTCAAACGTAAATTTTTTGTGATATTTTTGTTGAAATGTGATGTGCAATAACTTTTGTTTTTAATTAATAATTTCATGTTCGATTGATTGAAAAATTATGTAGTTTTGAATAATGTATCATTATTTAATAATCATGCAGAAATTAACATTACATTAACAATAAGTATAATTTTATTAACACAAATGTTGTCTTGTCGGTTATTTGCTCCAGATGCAAACATCCAGGAAAATATCTGTATTTAATATAATTTTTTGTATTCATTGCTGATTTTTGCTAATTATATTCTTTACTAATGTAGGTCTCATAATTTATAAGTTTTAATGCTGTATAATAAAATTTAAATGTAAATTTTTGGTGATAAACTTTTTTTTCTTTTTTTGTTGCAACATCATATGCAATAATATTAGTTTTATTTGATAAATTTATCAGTAAAAGAAATAAAAGTTATATTTTTTTGAAGATTAGTGTGTTTTTTATAATTACTGAAAATATTAATAATTTATCTTAAGAAATAATTTCACAATGATAATTTTCCTAAGGTGATACAAACTTCAGGAATTGCCCTTGGCACTTCTGGCTCAACCCCCCAAAATTTGCGTGGCACTAAGAGGGTTAAGTGCCTAAATGAAATACTGCCAATATATTTATTAGCGTTTAACAACATAGAAGAGTTACATCATCTGGTTTACTGCTGTACAATTACAACAGCAAGACTAAGCGGAATGAAGATTCACTACTCTGACAAAAAGTATCAAAATAACAAATCATTCACTGCAGCATGGAAACTAAGACTTGAAAAGCGGATAGCCGATCTAAGGAAAACACTTGGATAACTAACACAATATCGAAGAGGTGTCCGCACTAAGGCATTACAGAAGAAGGTAGCACTTATTATTAAACTGCACACACTAGAAAGACTATCAACAGAAGTCATACTTGAAATTATAGATAAACACACACCTCAGTGTTTACTCCCAGAGACTCCGAAGATATAACACATCCTTAAAGCAAAAACAGCAGAACGAGGAGTTCCACAACAAAAGGAAATTTTATAGGAAAATAAACAACAAAGACATTACATTCGCCAACAGACCTCCAACAGAGGAGAAGATCACATCCTTCTCGTCAGGCATTTGGGAACAGGTTAAGATGCATGATGACAACACTACCCTACTAGCAGAAGAACAACGAAGATCACAGAAAAATATAGAAATGACAGACACGACAATCACAACTGAGGAAATTAAAGAAGCCATCCAGAGAACAAGTAAATGGAAGGCTCCAGGGCCAGATCACATACACAATTTTTGGTTCAAACATGTGCCTACTGTACACGGTAAACTAGCAGATTGTTACAACACAATATTACAACAACCACAAACTGCACTGAGATTTTTCACCTCTGGAAAACATATCTGCTGGCTAAGGATGATGACACTACTGACCCTAGCAAATATAGCCCGATAACATGCTTGCCAACGATATACATTCAAAGACAATAACATTATGACTGAAGAGCAAAAAGGATGTTATCATAAATCAAGAGGATGTAAAGATCAAGTGACAATAGACTCCGTAATCACACACCAAGCAATTAAAAAAAGAAACCTCAGTATGGCAAACATTGACTATCAAAAAGCTTTTGATTCCATACTGCACTCCTATCTGATAGAGATTCCGAAAATCTATAAAGTAGATAAGACAATTGTCACGTTCCTGCAGGGAATGATGAACAGATGGTCTACAACAATATATGTAACAACTCCTCAGGCACAGTTGACTAAAAGGCCTATCAAGGTCAGACGAGGCATTTTCCAGGGAGATTCTCTGAGTGCCTTATGGTTTTGTGTAAGTTTAAACTCACTAAGCAGGACCTTATTCAACACAGGCTATGGTTTTAAAATCACCAGTGCACATAAAAGGAATCACACCATCAGTCATCTCCTTTATATGGATGACCTAAAACTGTATGCCAACTCAATTACACAAATGCACCAACTATTATAAATGGTGACAACTTTCAGAAATAGTATAAAAATGACCTTTGGCACCTAGTAAAGGGGAAAGTCACTCACACAATGGGATTTGATACCGGAGACAGAGTTATTGAAGATTTAACTGACGGAGATCCATATAAATATTTGGGATTCAGACAGCTAAGAGGAATTAACCACAGCCACATTAAAGAGAAATTAAAGGTAGACACAGTAAAGCAAATAGAAGCAATCTTAAAAACACACTTATCTAGCTGCAACAAAGTAAAGGTTATTAACACTTCTGCTATCCCCTTGTTGTCCTACTCGTTTGGAGTGGTGAAATGGTCCAGAGCTGACCTTGACGACATTGAAAGGAAGATAAGAGTTAAAATAACTAAACATAGAATGCAACACCCTAAATCAGCCATTGAATGCATAACACTCCCTAAGAGTAAGGGCGGCCTAGGAATAATGAACATATTACAACTACATGCACAACAGGTATGCAACCTCTGAGAATATTTTGAAAAGAAGAAACAGGAAGACAGCATGTACCAGGTCGTATGTGATGCAGATGTAGATGCCACCCCACCAAAATTAAGTAGCGAAGTTTTTGAATGCTTATATCAGTCTATAGACAAAAGAATCCAGAGATGGAAGCAGAAAATTATATATGGTACCTACCCAAACCAACTATATCATCAACAGACAACAGGAGGCATCCAACCTATGGCTAAAGAATGGAAACCTATATGGAAAAACAGTTGGCTTTATGATGGCAATACAGGACAGGGTAATTGCAACGAAAATTTACAGGAAATATATAAAGAAAGAACTTGAGAATGATAGTTGCAGAATGTGTCATAAGGACAGCGAGACCATTGAACATATAACTGGAGCTTGCACAGCCCTTGCGAATACAGAATATCTTAGACGCCACAATAATGTTGCAAGAATTATTCATAAAGCCCTTGCCACTAAATATAGTTTAAATAAAGAAGAAAGTCCCCCTTACTATAAATACAACCCACCTTCAGTTATGGAAAACGAAGAAACAAAAATTTACTGGGACAGAGAAATAAGAACAGATCGAACAGTTGCTGCAAACAGACCAGATATAACCATTCTCCATAAAAAGCATATTGTTATATCATAGATATAACAATGCCACTTGAACACAAGATACATGAAGCAAACAAAACAAAGATAAACAAATATAGTGAACTGGCAATATAAATTAAGTGTCTTTGGAAACTCAAGAAAGTACATATTTATCTCCTTGTAATTTCCACCATGGGAATAATAACACAAAATTTGACGAAAACTCTACAGGGTGGGCGAGAATTCACCGTACACCCACACAATATGCACACAAACTCGATTTGACTTTACACAGCACAGACAGCATGCACAACAATGTAACAATGGCCGTCTGGCAACAGTGTCGAATGGCAGTTTGGCAACAGTGTCGAAGATAGTGGATACGTGGGAGCCGTAATGGTATGGCTGACACAAGCAGTACCTCGGTTGAGGAGCGGCTGGTGAGTAGTGTCTGGGTGCATGAGAGACGCACATGGGACAAACCATGACGCAAGTGATTGCTGCATTCCAGGAACGGTTCAATAAGGCTCCACCACGAAGAGCGACACTGCTGGATTGGGAGAAACGTGCGTTCGCTCTTGGATGTGTTAAAGACAGGCCGCAGAGTGGGAGACAGACAATGCGCTTGGAAACATGTGCAGTGGTTGCCGTTTCCATTGCACGTTCCCCAATGAAGTCAACGCGGAAACGAGCATCAGAGCTTGGTGTGCCACGATCAACAATGCGAGACCACATGAAGAAAGACTTGAATGTGAGGCCGTATCGCCCGACTTTCGTGAATGAACTATCGGTTGCCGACATGGATTGGCGCTCAGAATCATGCCATGCTCTGTTGGACACATTCCCAAGTGCCGTATCCCGCTCAAAGGTTATTTTCAGTGATAAATGTGCCATCTATCGCAGTGCGTGCGACTGAAATGTGGTGTTCTTGTCAAAGGAGAATCCCCATTTCACACAGGAGCTGGAACACCATCCACCGCATGTGACGATATGGGCAGGTATGAAATCACGGAATCTGATTGGACCTTACTTTTTCGATGGACCTGTGAACGCGGCATCTTATTCGGCAATGTTAGAGACGGATCCACTGGACATGTAGCCATGAAGTACGTAAGTGATTCAAATTATTTATGATTGATTATGATTGCACATTGTTTGGTGTACGGTGAATTCTCGCCTACCCTGTAGAGTTCTTACAAATTAAACACATTATAACAGAAATACAAAAAGCAGTTTTACTCGACAAATGCCATATAGTTCGTAAAGTACTAGAGACTTGACTCGGACTGGACTTGGGAGACAAACCCCATACAGTATCGGGAGATTGACCACCATATGTGAGGTGTTGATAATAATAATAATACTACCGGTGGTAGTAGGTTGACCAGGCGGACCACTACCAGGGTACCCGAAACATCTACAGCCGACAACAATAACCCTCACACAAATACAGGAAGTAGAAGGAAACAACCACCAACAAAACCCACCGAAAGTGTTTTGACGGATAATCAACCGTCAACCACAAAGGCAAACAAACCGAGGCAATGCATGCAGTGGACTGACGATATGAACAAAAATCTCATGTGCTGTTATTTTGAAATAACCAAAGGAGAAACCATCACCATAGGCTACCAACAAGAACTTTATAAAAAAATTATCCACATATATCCAGAATTATCCCACCTTATAGAACAAAGAATCGCAGATCAAAAATGGGTAATAATAAAGACCAATAGAATACCACCACCAATACACGAACAACTTAAACAAGAATCTCAACATACAAATAATGTAAATGCAAATATATGAAACAGCAGCCACGAAGAACAATTATAACAAACCGACCCGACAATAGACACATACCAAACTGAATTAATTTCTAATAATACAGGAAACCCAACAACTGAAAGAAGCAACCCACAAGCGACCAGAATGAAATGCCAGAATCCATTTTAAACACGTTCAACAAAACGTATGCAATTTTCGCAGACACAGACCCAACAAAATGACCAGGACTTCCAAAATTAATCGAAACACCAAAAACCAGAAACATAATCACAGAACTCATTAAAATAATAGAAAAATCACTAAACAACAAAACATCACTCCATGACCTAAACCTAATCATCTATTGTGCAGCATATACAACAATCCAACTAAATAGGCAGAAATTAACAGAAAACCTGACAGAAACCAATAGAAAAATAACAGCTAGTAAACCCCATTGGCAAATAAGATTAGAAAAAGATTGAAGAAATGAGATCAAACATCGGTAAGTTCACTCACAAAGTTAAAGGCAACATAAAATCTGCTAAAAAAGCAAGGGAAATACATGAACATCAACAAAAATTGAATGAACCCAATATAATAGTTTTACTAGATACTCTAAAACAGAAACTAAAAGCATACTCAAGAAGGTTAAAAAGAGACAAAAAAGCAGAAATAGGAAAATACATAACAACCTGTTCCACAGAAACTCCAGAAGATTCTATAACAACTTAGACAAATCCGACATAGAAATCAAAGAATATCCACCTATTGAAAATATAGAAAAATTTTGGGAAAGCATAGGTCCACTCCTGAAGAACACAATAAAAGTGCCATATGGATTAAAAAATAATAACTCACAACATATTATTCCTATGGAAACTATAAGAATCAACATAAAAGATATACAAACAACACTTAAGAAACTACATAACTGGAAATCACCTGGCATAGATAACATTCACAACTACTGGTACAAACACCTCACAAGTACACATACAAAACTAGCACAATTACTCCACAACTGTATGCACAACCCAGAAACAATTCCCAGATTCTTTACCAAAGGAATAACATATCTTAAAGCCAAAGACACTGACACAAAAAACACTTCGAAATACAGACCTATAACATGCCTCCCTACAATATATAAAATTCTAACATCCATAATAACAATGAAAATAGACAAACACCTAACCTACAACAATGTGCTAGCAGAGGAACAGAAAGGATGCAGAAAACAATGTCAAGGATGTAAAGAACAGGCAATAATTGACTCTGCAATAACATACCAAGCAAAAAAACACAAAAGGAATCTATACTTTGCATATATTGATTATCAAAAAGCATTCGACAGTATACCCCACTCGTGGTTATTACATATTTTAAAAATATATAAAGTTGACCCCAAAATCATTGACTTCCTAAGTAGAATAATGAAGTCCTGGAGAACTGAAATACAACTGCAAACAAATACAAATACTCTCAAAAGTAAAGAAATAACAATAGCTAGAGGAATCTTTCAAGATTCAATGAGCACACTATGGTATTGCATAGCACTAAATCCCATATAAAAATCTGCTGAATCAATCAAACTACGGTTATAATATCATTAATAAACAACAAATTACCTGCAAAATCAGCCACCTTCTGTATATGGACAACTTAAAACTTTATGCAGCCAATAACCAACAACTCAAAGCAGAATTATATTTAACTGAAAAATTCAGCACAGACATTAGAATGCACCTTTGCATCAATAAATGTAAAACATGTCATATAGAGAAAGGAATTACACTTAAACATGAAGGATACACTATCAACATCACAGACCAACAAATAGAAGGCATGACAAAAAACGAATATTACAAATATCTTGGATACTTACAAACCCCGATACTAGACCACAAAATAATAAAACATCAAATAACATTAAAATATAAAGCATGCCTAGAACAAATTCTGAGAACAAAGTTAAATGGAAAAAACAAAATAACAGCAATAAACATGCCATCCCAATACTAACATATTCTTTTGGCATCATCAAATGGACAGAGACTGAATTAAATAACCTTAAAGCATCAACTAAAATGACATGCAACAAATTTGGCATCCACCATGAGTGCTCTGCCGTAGAAAGATTCACCCTGCCAAGAAGAGAGGGAGGGCGTGGGTGCATCAACATCAATAACCTGCACCATACACAAATACAAAACCTCAGGCAATACTTTTACTTAAGAGAAGACAGCAAGTTACATAGAGCTATAATTGCAATAGATAATTTAACCACACCGCTACAGCTTCAAAACCAACAACATGAAGACAATATCCATATAACAACAGAAGACCAAAAAATAGAATCATGGAGAAATAAAGTCCTCCATGGAAAACACCTGTATGAGCTATCCCAAAGCCTCATAGACAAAGAAGGATCATATAAATGGCTCACCACAGGACAATTATTTGCAGAAACTGAAGGCTTCAATATAGCCATCCAAGACCAAGTGGTAAAAACAAGAAATTATGCTAAGAACATCATAAAAGATTCATCGCTATCTGACGATAAATGCAGAAAATGCAAAACCCAACTAGAAACAATAGAACACATAACAAATGGATGCAGCGTACTAGCACCTACCGAATACGCATTTAGGCATGACAATGTATGCAGACAAATTCACTTAGCAATAAGGGAGAAATATAGTCTGACAGAAAACAATAACACACCATGGTACCAATATAAACTGGAAATTGTTCTTGAAAATGAAAACGTTAAGTTACACTGGAACAGAGAAATTATGACCGATAAATCAATAGCCCAAAACAAACCAGACATCACGCTAACAAAAAAGAAACTATACCGAACATACCAAATTTAGAAAAGAAATTTCATGAAAAAATACCGAAATACACATCACTGGCAGAAGAAATCAAAAATACATGGAAACAAAACAAAGTAATCATTATACCCATAGTTTTATCATCACTGGTGTCATCCCAAAATGTCTCCATAACAGCATTAGCTTACTGAACCTAAACACTAAATTGTACATAAAACTACAGAAATCAGTAATTATTAACACAACTTTAATAGTAAGACGATCTTTAGGAAATACCACCTGGCCACCAAAAGGAAAGCAAATATGTGCCTTTATGCAGCTTGAGATATCTCCACCGTATAAAAACCATGCCGGACAACTTCCTAGAGAGAAAAACATAATAATAATAAAAATAAAACACACACGCACGCACACACACAGACATCATTCTGAAAATAGTCTAAACGTGTTCTAGAGATGTCTAAACATGTATTTCCGTTGAAATCTCGATGTTGGTTTTTTCCATGAACACAATAGGTACTTTCCCATTACTACGTATGGAGAAAGTAAAAACTTAAACAACCACCAGCCCTAGCCTCCCACTTGAAATACTTTTTAATGGTAAAGATGAACAGTAAGTGGTAAATGATAGTAGCCATGGGCAACGCCACCTAGATAGAAGGCCTGACGACGAAAATGTGACGTCATAACCCGCAGGCTTACGGCAACACATACGCGCATCGCAGCCGTAGTCTTTGTACCGTTTGAATCAGTTTCTTGCTTCTTATATTGGTTTACTAATTCTGTTTTTTGCTAAATTATATCAGCATCACGCTATTTGCCATTTATATGTACGTAGTACCAGTAAATTTTGGTAACAGTTAGAAGAACGTTGAATATATAAAGAAACATTTGAACCATGAAAAATTCATTTTAAATTGTTATATTACTTAACTACAACAAGACATTAATTAATCGTTGAAAAATTTACAGCATATTTCATTGAGGGATGATAATAAATCCACGAAATTTTTCAAAGAAATTTTATTACAATAGAAAATACAATGGGAAAATCAATACATACAATCTTCAACAACATTTATCACAATCATTTCGTAAAAGTCAACAACTTTCTTTTTGACAGATTGCTATATTTGTCACGTTTCATGTTGCAATAATTTTTCAATAGAATATTGCATGCAACAAATACTATTTTTTTCATTCCCTCAACAAATGAATGATTTTCCTCACAAATAATTTCATTTAAATGGTCATCCCCATTCAAAAGATTTATTACATGATTATGAAGAACTAGCCTATGATTAGGAACATCTAGGAATTTTTCCTCATCTACACCCCCTACTATTTTATTTAAGACCACATATGTATACCTATACCACAGCATTTTCAGTAGCTTCCCTTAGAAACAATAATTTTCCTTGGCTTATACAGCTAATTAATTCATGGTCTTCATTAGTTTCCAAGATGTTTTCTTGTACATACCAATCCCTACAAGATGGACAATTTCTCTTCTTGAGCAACATGCGAGCACAATAGCCACCAATATATGTTAATACTGGTAAATATTCTTTAACACTTTCTAATTCTACATATTCAACATTAATATCTAATTTAACTTCTGTTTCTTGTGTCTCTCCTACCTAAACTTCTATATCAACTTCACTTTCTTTGAAATCACTTATAGAAACAGCTCGATATTTCCTAGAATTTACACATAATGGTAAAACATTCTGCAGTCTTAACTTAGTCTCACTCTCATAAATCTGCCTAATTGATATATGATAGTTTGATCCAGATAACTGCCTATATTGGCCAAACCTTGCTTCCAAGTCATCAGTTTGTAATTTACCAGGCAGCACATAGTTCATTTTAAGTTCCTTCACACAATAATCATTAACTTCCATTAATGCATGAGTAGTGTGTTTGAAAGCAAGAAGGGTCTCTTTGGATAGCTTGCCAATTCTAACATCCACATCACTCCACACCTCTAACCAATCATAAACTTTTCCCAAATATTTGTATCCTTCTGATTCCATAGTCATTGGCATCTGAAAATAATTGTTTAATCTTACACCTTTGAAAGGGGTACCTACATTTACTACTTTCCACCAGTCACTTACAATTCTAATAAATTCTGCAGTTTCTTCACAGAATTTAAAACCTCTTCACTCGCCCAGCAGTTTCAGAGCCTGTACAATAGTTTCATTGAACACTTGTAAAACAAGTTTAACATTTTGCTTTTCAATGTTAGAGGGATACAGAGCCTTCATAGTTAAGGAGTACCCATACTTGATTAAATTTCCACATTCAAAGGAATAAAGTTCTTTAATAGTATCGAATGAAGCAGTACCAACATTTTCAGGATGTTCAAATCTTGGGTAAACAAGAATCTGTCCACTTTTGGTGCTTAACCGGTTATTTCTTATGCATTTAATTATATGCACAGCATCAAATAAAAAGAACAGAGGTCTAGAGCTATCGCTTGGGTGGGGATACAATATATTTAATTTATTCTGGACAGAAAATTTAGAAACTGCTTTTCTATTAATTGCATTATTGTCAGAAACTACACAAACAACTCTGTATCCTATTGTCTCTAATTCAATAACTATTTTTTTCAATATCTGAAAAACAACCTCAGCACTTAACATATTAACAGGTAGAATATGAATCACCTCTTTAAAACTTGACAACAAACTGGAAAGCATAAACACATATGCAGTTGTTGCCACAGAAATCGAATTAGGACAAAATCCTACTATATTACCACGTTTGTAATCCACAAATGGCTTCAAATGAATTTCGTCCATCATTAAAGTGACAAACTTTTCAGATTCACTTAAACTGCAAATCATACGTCTCGCATAAGAAAGGAAATGGTTTATTTCCTTCTGGGGACTAAAATTATAACTAGAGCACAGTTGACGAATGGTTGATGGATGAGGAAGAAGAAAGAGACTGGAACTTCTCACAAATTTGTATGCATGTGGTGAAATTGTATAAAACAAACACGAAAAAATCAAAAAATGACAAGAATATCTATAATTACTTAGATGGCAAGGCAGGAGTCTTAATTGTTCGACCAGGAACTTTATTTTGCTTGAATTCTGGGTTGATTCAAGAATTTTTAAGGTATCAACTAAAAGTTCAATTTTCATTTTATCAAAATTACTGTCTGGATGGCCTTCTTGATCAACCAAAACTTCAACCTGATTCACCAAATCAATGATCACACTGATACTGTCAACTTGAATGGGAAAACTGTATTTTCCAACCCTTTTTAAAGGTGTCGATTTCACGTATACATTCAAAAATAAATTAATATCAATCACTATTGATGCACTTATGATAGGGACTGGATCCACAAGAAAGTCACATAATATAAGCCTGTCAGATTTTGCAAATAATGAGAATCTACCTGTGTTTACATACAGTCTTATTTTCTCTTCCAGTTCCTTCAGGTTACCGAACCTTCTGCTCTCCTCGTACTTTTTTCTGTCTTCTTGACTACTCTTAATACACCTTCGGAGTTATTCCATCTCAATCCTGATCTTCTTCTTATCAGGGCTCTCATGAAATGCAGAAGACGATGAAGCATAGGAAGGGCAAGATGGGAAAATTGTTGGCACAGCACCAACTTTCAGTCCAGGATTTGGTAATTTTGCTGTAATCAGTCGTCCAGATTTTTCATCGTACATTGAAGTCTCCCACAAAATATCTTCCTGTTGGAAGTGTTTTATGCATACCTGTTAGTAATAGATATTGAATAAAAGGGGAAAGGATGATGACAATATTCGAAATCTTTAGCACAATGAGTTGGTTAAACTCACAATGAGTCCACAAATCAAACAATTCCAATTTATGATATTATGTACTTACTCTGGAACTTGCTGTTGGAGTAAACTTCGCTCTGGAAATACTCCTCACCCATTTTCTTCGCAAATCGGCCTCTTTCGGAAAACGGACACATTCTCGTTACCGGCATAATTGCCTTTGCAACCAACTACTGAGCACTTGAAAACCATTCCGAAGAAATAGTTTATAAATAACCTAACCGTAAAGAATAAAAATTCACTAGAGAACACTAAAATAGCGTCAAAAGCCCACTCCTCGTTATTCACAAAACAAATCACCTCGTAGTCGAACTCGCTCTGATTCGTAAATGGCGGCCTGCTCACCGTGACGTCACGACTTAGAACCGAGTTCGCCGTCAGGCCTTCTATCTAGGTGGCGTTGCCATGGGCGCCTGCAGTAAGGGGCAAGAGGGGGCACTTGTCCCCCCCCCTCCTCCCTCCCTCTCTACGTTTCCCAAACATTTTACATATGGCACAAGCAGAGGTGATAGATCGCAGTGCAAACTGTGTGACTGCACCGAGCCCTGCGCTATCTTAAAGTATTTGTTTTATTTGCAGGCAAAAATCTGCTGAAGTGTGGCTGAAAGTAAATGTTTTGAGTGCAATAACACTCCCATACTCCTTCTGTTGAAACTATATTTCTGAATGTTGATTGTAAGAAATATAAGGAATGCAAATAACTGGATGTAATTTTCCCAAGATTTTTTTGCAATTTGGATTCTGTATAATCAATAGTAAAGGAACAAGTAATCTGAGCACTTGCTGAGAAACTTCCTGGAAACCCATTCGCAAAACGGAAGAAGAAAAGGTGGAACACGTTAAAGTAATTATTTGCTATCTGGCATTATTCCAAGTGCCCTATGCTGGAATATAAAGTAGCAGAGATATCAATCTTTGAAACTTTAGCAGGGCAGTACTGCAAGCAGGCGCACAGCCAGGAGGAGGAGGGGTTTTAATTCTACTGCGCGACTGAGAATAACAAACGAACACTAAGAACAGTGCCGGCGTCAGGAGTGAGGCGGCAGATAGCTTGGGATGGCATTTTTAGGCTCATATTGGGACAAAAATCAACCGCCATTGCGGATTTGCAAAAAAGAAAAGGGTGCCCATTGACAAAGGCAACCGCAGACAAATTAAGGTATATTCCTGTGTAGCTATTCTTTTCTTTTCCCACACACCAGCGTGCGCGGCAGCTTTCCTTTGCAATATTTTCTTATCACCGCACATAGGAAGATTCGGCTACGTTTGTAATATGCCACTAAGCGAGTTATTTATTCCACTACAGTACTAGCACTAGCAATGCCTGTATTCAGCCAATCTCAGCTCCGATGACAGCGGTTGGGCTTAACCTGGCTGAATGTCACTCCTTGCGACAAGCTCACCAAGCGCAGGCATTGATGCAGACTGGGTAATTTAGGTCTATTAAATCAAACGCCTTGCGTTAATATTTCGTGGAAGTCCTAGTACTCACTTTTGCTATAATAATAAATAATTAATCTGTGTAACTAGTGTAAATTTTGTGCAAAAAAAAGTAAGTTTCTATTCTATGTATTTCATTTTCTTGATTATATCATTCATTATTGGCATCAATATTACACCAAAATATTACAAATGGATGGAGTTAGATACCAGGTTGGAGATTGGCAAGACCATTGATAGAGAACCTCAACGAATCTCACAACTCGAACGACAACATTGGCGAGATATTTTAAAGAGAATTATAGCTGTTATTCAATTATGTGCCTCACAACTGTTGGTATTTAGAGGAAATTCAGATAAATTGTTTGACCATAAAAACAGTAATTTTTAAAAAATCGTGGAGTTATTAGCAAGGTTCGATACTGTTACAAGTGAGCATTTAAGAAGAGCATCAAAAAATCCTCCGCGTCCATTATATGAGCAAAGACATTCAAAATAATCTTATTTATCTACTAGGGCAAAAAATGCATAATACTATTGCTGCTAGAATTAAGGAAGCAAAATATTACAGCATCTATGTTATAATAGGCGTGAAAAATTTGTTTGTCTACGTGCTTTTGAGCATTTCAATTGGTTGTCCGACCAGCGAATCAAAAGGTACTCAAATCCGTTAGGTTGGTACCCTGATTCAATGAACCGAGCGTTTCTTTAATTCCTAAGTAAAGATAATTCTAAAGATTCTAAATAACGGTAAGTGTATTATATACTGTTTATAAAATAATAGGCGTTAAAAATTTGTTTATCTATGCGGTTTTGAGTGTTTCTATTGATTGTCCGACCAGCGAATCAAAAGGTACTCAAACCTGTTAGGTTGGTACCCTTATTGAATGGAGCGTTTGTTTCTTCTAAATAAAGTAAAATAAAAACTCTTAAATAAAGATAATTCTAAAGAGTCTAAATAACGGTAAGTGTATTATATATATTGTTTATAAATATTAAAGGCTAGAATAATGGTAAAAATAAATGAACATTGAAAGACTTATCTCAACGTAAATCGTTACATCTATTCACATTTCTTTACTTTACCGATTTAACTACAATAAGGTATTTGCTTATTTATAATATCGATAACATGTAAGCATTATAATTACATAAAACTATGTATTAATTGCATTATAAAATTTTATCTCTTAGTTATTAAATCACTGAAAGAAACCCTCCAGGGATTTAAAGATGAACATCTTGAAAAATTGCGAAATTGAGGAAATTGGTATTTCGAATTTCTTTTTGGAGGATAAGCACATAGATGCGTTTCACGATGTTATAAAATCTAACACAATATTCAGGCCTCAAAGCGTATTGTTACTTCAGATGCCACATCTTATTCAACCTAATTTTCAGAATGAAGAATATGTACAAGTGTTATATAATTCAATTGATGGATCAAAGGTCGGTCATTTCATTGCAATCTATTACGATAAATGTGATTTGAATATATATGATAGTTTAAATTTATACTTCATTCATCTGGATCATTCAATCTATATAGAAAAACTATTTCCATACAAACACAAAATAATATTTAAGAAGGTGCAAAAACAAAAAAAATGGTTTTGATTGTGGTGTTTGCTGCGGCATTCCTAACATCTATTTGTTTTGGAAAACAGCCAGAGAATGAATTATATAATGATAGAATCATGAGGCAGCATTTAATTGCAATTTTAACCTATGGAATATTAACTGAATTTCCATGAAAAAATAAATGTCTAGAGAGTAAGGAGCAAGCTGAAAATCGTAGGAAAAGACAATATGTCTACAGAAAAAATAAACTGAATAAAGAGAACAGAGAAGAAAGATTAAAAAGAATTGAAAATCAAAAAGTACTTAATAAAATATTCCGTTTCACCTTTCCCGTTGAATTTCTACGGGCTTTTTCTCTAGTAATATTATATTGCACTCCGGACATTAGCAGGATTGAGCAAATGTCATTTGTAGTTTGCACTGTGACCAAAAAACAGAAGCCAGAATATTCTCCTAAAGAATATTTTATTAAGTTTCTGCCTGTTGGAGTTGGATTGACCGAATTGATATTGCAAGAGCTGGATACATTGGGCATCAAAATTGAAAACATGCTCAGGCAGGGTTACGACAATGGGGAAAATATGGGCACTGTTGTAGTTGGGTTCCTCCCCCTCTTGCTCTTTTATTTGTCCTACACATTTACCTTGGAAACACCAAAGGGGGTATCCAACTAATAATTATTAATTAGGATAATATCTATATATGATTGGCCGGTTGTTGTTGTGAATAAGACTCCCATATTTTGGGGGATTGTCTTCTTTTTAGGTTAACAAGGTAAATATGGCTGTGGTAAACGCGGGTGGCCCAACTAGCCAACACACCAGGTTAGTGAGCGAGTGCATGCGAACTGAAATGTTAAAAACTCCGGGGTCACGTGATGACATCATCGCAACTCTCGTGAGGTACGTAACAGATTAGGACATTTAAGGTGCACTGACAAAACCGCACGACTAAACATTAATTCTTTTGAGTTTTTGAACCGGAGACTCTGGAAGTTCTATGGGAGCATGGGAGTAGATTTCGTGGACCTCGGGCCAGTTCTCAAATCGTGCAAGGTACCCCTAACCGCTCGGGAGTTCACTATACCGCCGAGGCAGCACAGAGGGCAGGTGGTAGGATATACGAACATAGTAGAGTTTTTTTAGGTTAGAGAGTAGGTTAGTGAGCAGGTCATATACGGGGAAATTAAAGACTTGCGCTAATTATATAATAAATTTATTAACCCTGACCGTAGATCAATATGTAGGTCGGCCTTAGGGCACAATAAACCATGCGATAATACTATCAGTAATAAAGCCGCTATTGGAAATGAGGGATGCACCCTCCAAATCACTGAAAAAATTCCGAAGCGGCATATAAGTGACTCCCTAAAAATTTTAACTCTAAATTTCCAGAGTATCAGGAATAAGGCTGCGGAACTTCAGAATTTACTAGAACAAACAGAGGCAGATATAGTGTTAGGCACAGAGAGTTGGCTAACCTCGGATATTCACGACCGTGAAATTTTCCCCTTTCGATATATTATTCATAGACGAGATAGGACAGCTGTGAATAATACACTAATAAGTTCTCCAGTCAAGTTTGCTGAAAACAATATTGAAAGCACTTGATGTACTATAAACAGTGAAGGTTTGGGAAACATTCATGTATGTGCATTAGGGTGGCCCTTAATTTCGAAGTTGAGATATTTGAATGTCTTTACCCCGATTTTTTTCCTTTTGTAGAGTATAAACAACCTGTAAAATCCTAGGTCTGTGAAATAATTTTTACCCATGCCTCAACGCCTCTAAAGTTTTGAAAAATCTTTGAAAATGACAAAAATCATTCAATGTTGCCTTCATAGTAGTACAACTCACATCGAATATCATGGAAAAACACGTTATTACATTGTTGCAAACCTTGCAACAAGAAATATCAGTTAAATAGTTGCTTAGCTTAAGAGTGTGTCGATGTGTCTGCATTTAAATGACTCATGCACCTGTCATTCGACGCACGTGGGTCATTAATACATCAGTCATTTTGCTACAGGAGTTCTACTTGAGCAGAATCTTGTATTCACCTTTGGCTGGAGGTACTTCACCAAAATGATGTCAAGCCGCAAAGTAATGTCTACATATTTAGTGGGCAAAGCGAATCCAGAGATCTGGCAACAAATTGTCATCTAAGAGACAGACTCTCAGCTTCTGTTTGACGTGGCCCATGCAAATGCACTTCACATCATCAAGACGCCTGAACACATTGAATTTCTTCTCGCTCAGAGAGAAAAAGGGCGTCATGGGTATATGGGGGCTGTGGACTAAATCTTGGCTGGTAAAGAAGAGAGGGCTGCTGTACGAAGAGCTAAGTGTCAGAAAGGAGGTCCCATGTTAAAATGGAACAGGAAGCGGGTGAGTGATCTCAGAATCATCTCTAGGCTTATACTGTTATACCTTAGGTCGTTCAAGTACATATTGAGTAACGCTATTTAAGCTACAATTAAATCCCTCCGCCCCCTTTATAGCACCCAGTAATATTAGGTGTGACTCCCCCAGACTCTCTTCCTCATCCATTGCGTAGCTTCCGTTTTATTATGGGTAAAGGAAAACAGGAATTGAGAGGTTTGTAAAATATGTGTAAAATATTTTTTTTAAAAAATAGATTGGAAATTCAAACTATCATTTCTTTATTGGCTACGGTCATGTAGAAGCTCATTTATTGTCTTTTGGGCTTGCTTATGCGGTGCTTAGAGCAATTCCCTTCCCCCCTCTGGCAGGCCATTACACTTACAGCAGGTCCCCACCCCCACAGTACGTTGTAATACTTGAAAGGCCCCATAAAAGGAAGCTGAGTATTATTCTTTGTTTGCTTTTCAGAGTGTCCTGTTATGAACCTAGATGAAGATAGCAATGTTACTGATGACACCGAATCAGAGTCTGAGCCATCGTCATCAGGAATGTTTACCATCCCCACCCCAAAAAAACGTGCGACGGTTATTATCATTAACCTAAGTTGGCAGCGGTGTTAGACAGACGGCAAACCAGTGATAGAGATGCAGCCTTTGTGCTTGCTGCTGCAGCTGAAAGTATGTCACACGAAAACATCCATGATTTAAAGATTAGCCGATCGACCATCCAGAGAACGAGAGCTAGGTGGATGGCTAGAGCACTATACGCTTTAGAGATTTTCCTGTTTCGAGGGCAGTTCAAGCTGACTCCTAGTGAACAGAAGGGATCGCGTTCTGTATGCATATTTCTCCTCTCTGTTTATGTAAAAGCATGGTTCATGACTCCGGTTGCCTCAGCTGCACCGTACCAGGATCTGAACTTTATGAGAAATTTATGTGCCTACGAACGCGTTGATGCTGAAATTTTTCGGGTCACTCTGTGGAAATTTGCTGGACACTTGTGGTTTCTCACAGAAGAAGCAGTTGCCCTGGCACTCTTTGATTCTTCCATTTCCATAAATGTGAAATATAAGATGGTGGAAGCACTGAAGAACCAGGACGAAATGTCCGATCCTGACCACCGTATCCACGTCCATGCACAGAGCATAAATAAATGGGCCAGAGAAATGAGAATCCAAGAATTATTTACGAAGAAAACATTTTTTTTCTCGTTTCAAGATAGCGGCTGGTTTTCTCAAAGCTGAGCCTTCTACATGGGAAACTCGTGAGGATTACATTTCTGCTTGTGAATTTGTTAAGAGCCTCCACGTAGTAAATGATACTGCTGAGAGGGCAGATGCACTCATGCAGCAATTCAATAAGTGCCTTTCAGAAAAGGAGGATGCTGCAGCTAGTTTCCGAGCACCGTCACCAGTTTAAGGACTGCTCTAAGGAAACGCTCTCAAAGGAATTCCTTTTGGACTGAAGTTACCGCTGTAACAACACTGATGCAAGTTTAAAGTTTTGATAAATTTGATGAAATTAGAGGCCAAAAAATACCATTCATGAGATCCCAAAATAAAATATTTATTTCCTACATATTCATATGTTTTGATGAAATTTTCCCAAAAATCCAAAAAATTTTAATGTTTGACGTCAATGAGGTTCGGCTTAAAATTATGCCACAGACCCAGGATTTTGCACTTGTTACAATGACCCATAAAGGAAAAAATTGAGTGGTAAGACATTTAAATATGTAAAAATTAAAAATTGCGTACATTTAAGGACCACCCTAATGTGCATATTATAGGCAGCCAGCTTCAAACGCAGAAGAAATATACGATCTAGAGGCTCAAATAAACTCGCTAATGAAGAAGAATAGTAAAAGCATTATCATAGTAGGAGGAGACTTCAATCTACCCTCGATAAATTGGCAGAGTTGTAGCTTCATACCATCCGGTAGGAATTGCGAGTCATGCGAAGCGCTAATAGACATCTTCAATAAACATTCCCTTATCCAGGTAGTCAAAAAACCTACGACAGCGAACAATATATTAGATTTACTAGCAGTTAACATCCCCAAGCGTGTTTCCGAAGTAACTGTTGAAGAAGGAATCAGTGATCACCAAGCAGTTCGAGTACTTTTGGATATAGCTGTCGCAAAATATCGCAAGCCTAAGCAAAAAGTCTACATGCATAAAAATGCTAACTTTGAGGATTTCAAAGAGAAACTCATCAAGGATTACGGCGATTTCAGCAAATCGACAAGCACAAAAAGCATTGAGGAAACTTGGAAATCATTTCTATCAGAAATTAGAATGGGTATTAATACGTATATACCAAGTAAATTTATTAGTGATAATGGGGAACCAAGGTGGTATAATCGGCAGGTTAAGTGTGCCCTCAGACATCAAAGAAAGCTTCACTCGAAATTTAAACCCATCAATAACTGTAAGTCACAGGAGGAAATAATTTCAATTTCACTTAAGTACAGAGATTGTCAGACTAAGACCAAAAAGGTTATGCGCAAAGCACTAACAGACTTCAAGAAAAAGACTCTTAGTGAACATCTAAGTGAAAATCCCAAATGCTTTTGGTCATATGTTAGAGAAGTTCAAGGTCGACGCCCAACCGTAGCCCCGTTAATAAACGACCAACGAGAGGTAGTTAGCGATAGCACAGATAAAGGAAATTTGTTAAACTTATTTTTTCAGAGCGTATTTACTACCGAAGACGTGAGAGCGAAGGTCGTGGCGCCCGAACCAGGCAAGGAAAAAATGAACGATATAGTCATATTAGCGAAAGGGATAGCTCAACAGCTTAAAAATATCAATTCAAATAAATCTCCGGGTCCAGATGAGATACCAGCTAGAGTATTCAAAGAGTTAGCACTGGAAATAGCACCTTATCTGGAAATAGTTTTCAGTAAGTCACTTAGTCATGCCGTTGTACCTAAGGAATGGAAATTAGCCTTTATAACGCCGTTACACAAAGGTGGGAAAAAAGACGACAGAGAAAATTACAGGCCAATCTTGCTTACCTCCCTATCTTGCAAGGTTCTCGAGCACATTATCGTTAGCTCCGTGATGGACTTCTTAGATAGTCAGAACTTGCTAAGTAAATATCAGCAGGGCTTCAGGAAGACGAGAGCTTGTGAAACACAGCTCGCTCTGTTCGTTCACGATATACTAAGATCAGGAGACCGTAAGACTCAGATGCGGTTTTCCTCGACTTCAAGAAGGCTTTCGAGAAAGTCTCGCACAGTAAGTTAGTAAAGAAATTAAATGACTGTGGAATAAATCGAAAGATAATCGAGTGGATCAGGGACTTTCTTAATATTCTCGAGCACGGTGTAAACGCACCTGAAATCGAGGTGATGCCTCGCGAGGGACCAGAATTTTGTCCCTTAATTGCGGGCAATTCACAAAATCGAGATACTAAATCGGGTGATACAATACATTATTTATACGGAGCTTTGGTTGGGGCCGCAAGAAAATCACCTTAAATGCGGGTAAACCTTAAATGGGAGAACTTTAAATTGGGATTCCACTGTATGTAGTAGATTTTTGCAGCAAATATATCAAGGAAATATTTTCCCAACTAGAAACACATAACCAATTATTTGAATTTTTGTGCGACATTACATTGTTTTTCCATATAGATTCAGATGTTATTTTTTTTAATGTCAAGATTTGCATATAGCATTGACTGATGATATAGAACCTTTAAATTTGTACAATGAACTTTTAATTATTAGAAGTGTTTTAAATAGTGAGATGACACCATTAAATGTTTTAAATTAGATAAAAATAATTTAGTAGAAAATTTTCTATCTGCATATCACTCAGAATTCTGTTAACTCTTCCTGTGACCGTTGCCAGCGGAGAGCGATCTTTTTCGAAATTGAAATTAATTAAAAGCTATTTACGTTCTACAATGACACAGGAAAGGTTGACAGAAATAGCAATTATTGTACATCGAACATGACATTTCAACCAATTTAAATTTTGAAGATGTTATAGACGATTTTGCTAAAGAAAAAGCGTGCAAAGTACGGTTAAGTTAATTTTTATTGTTTTTAATTATATTGTTATTTAAAGAGGTTTAACTTAATTTTGTTTGTGTAATAAAACATAAATCTAATATTTTAATTTATGTCATTTCATTGCTGTATATCCACAATGTTTCCTTGCTCCTCCTGTACCCGCTGTTACTGTACCAAAGGGTGGCATAAAATGCGCTCACCTCAGGCTGCAATTTCTTACGCGCCAGTCCTGATTACGAATATAAACGAACATGAATAGTTCTGATACTATGTATGCAATCTACTTTTATCTATAACAAAAAAGCCTACATCGCTGAGAAATTTGGAATCTTTCGATATCTATCGCGGCAACTAACTCGAGTTGCTAATAACATTAGATGTAATACTTGATGGCGAATTTAAGAAACCGACATTTATCTGATGTGTGCAATACTACTCCCCTAAAACAAAAAGCAGGCCCTGCTTAAAAAAATCAATTTAAAAATGTTTTTTTGCTATATTTGTGTAAGTAGCCCCTGCGAGGTGAGCAACCAATGCTAATGGGTAAGCATTTTGCCCGTCCCTGAAAAAATTTCTGCGGGCACCTCTGATAGTAGCTACCAAAGTAATAAAGTCTGACCACCCTTGATGTAAAATAATAGAGCATCAAGAATTTTAAAATACAACACAAAATAAAAATTCTTACATAAGACAACAGCTGATGTGGTGCCATTCCAGACACAATGAGAAGGTATCGAATGATGACTTTTAAATTGTTTGGCCAAGCTGTGCACAGAGTGGCCCATGCCTCCTCTATTTCCTTAGGATGTTCATCTCCAAACTGTAAAAAAAAACATTAACAAAAAATATGCTGAGCACAAATCAAAATAAATTCAGTTTTTAAGCAGTTTTTTTATAACAATGAGAAATATATTATCAGAAATAAGAATGCCTCGATAAATGAAAAATACCTTAGCTGTAATGTAAAATAAGTTGTTGAGGACCATTTCTGTAGCTTCAGCAGACCCCCAACCTTCACGTCTGGCACCACCACCACTACAGTGCTATAATAACCAAATGTGTAATTATTCACAGTTATATATACTTGTAAAGATTTGGACTGGAAAATTAGGTGTTCATATGAAAATTATTATAATAATCTGCAAACTTAGCAAATATCTAGAAATTATAACTGTCCAAGGTTGAATTTATCAGAAATTTCTATAGAAAATGAAAAGAGTATAAAACTTGACCATTGTTTTAGAATATTATGAATATTTCAGGAATGTATAGAGAACACTACTTTAAATTATAGATATACAGAATTCTGGAAATGTCCAGTAGTTCTACAAAACATTAAAAATTCATATATTTAATAAATTATTGTATTTTTGTGGCATTTCTTGCCATGCACAATTTCTGAAAACTAAATGTTGTTGGGCACCTGTGAGTTAGAGGTCAAGGATTTCATATAGGAATATTAAGTGCGGTCCAGGTGTGGATCCACTGGGGGAGGGGGGGGGCGATTGCCCCTCCTTGGATAACCCCATTGCACTCCACTGGGTGCTTTCTTAAATTCATTCCGTGCAAAATTCCTCAATTATACGCCATAGATTAGGTCTGTATAGCAAGGGAAAGAAGGATTCTGATAGGGGTAGGGGTTTTCAAAATATAGGGCAGTTGGCAGGGGCAGATTCGATAGGTGGAGGAGCGATTCCTCCCCCCTCCCCTCCTCCTCCCCTTGAGAAGTTTCTGGATCTGCCCCTGGTGCAGTCATATATGAAAATCACATTCTAGAAAAATATAGTCTTTCTAATTTTAATAATTTCTTATCCACTAACTTTACTATTCGTCAACTTGAAAAATGCATATAAAATTCCTTGCATTCCAGTATCAACTTTATCAAATAGATTTACTCTGAATGGCAAGTTCCTGGATTAACTGAAGATGGTAAGAGGGCCTTCTCAAAAAGTTTTAAAAATTAATGTAACTAACCACAATCCCTCCCAAACCAATGGTGCATAACCTACAGCCTATGAATGGTTTTCGTGCTTCCCACAAAGCCATGATGAGAAAAACAATCTGGAAAGTTTAACATACAAATTCATAGATTTTTATGAAAATAATTTGATAAAGCTTTAAATAGTGGAATTTTTACCATAAAAATCCCATTAAGACTTGATTTTCCCTTAAATGGCACCGAAAGATGTATAGATAACTTCCAATTTAAACTCTAATCTGGCCCACAGAAGAAATGACAACTTCCAATGCAGCCACCAAAGGATTCGCAATCACCAATGTGGCAATCCATGTAGAAAAGGTTGGGCACCACTGATTTAAACAATAAAAAATGGTACAAAATAATAATAACACATTTACATGCAGAAAATATATTCCCACAGTGTTTATTAACAACAATATTGCTGCTGGAGTATGGTTAACCTGGTGAGTGTATAACTACAGTGAAATCCCGATATGAGGTTATCCCATTTAAGGATGTTTTTTTGTGTCCACGACCAAAGGCCATGTAAATAATGTATTAAATTACCGATTTAGTGTTTCTCAATTTTATGAATTGCCTGCATTTAAGGGACAAAATTCTGGTCCCCAGACGGACACCGCCTTGATTTTAGGTGCATTTACACAATGTGGCACGACAATATATTATTTATTAGAGTTGTAATGTAACAATTTACTATTCATCGACGATGCACCACATTTTGGCATTGTTACATTAAATAAACTCAAATAATTAATATTTTGTCATGCTGTGTTTTGTCAATCCACCTTAATCATTACGTCATCTGTTACATAAGTTACGAAAGATGCGGTGATGTCATTACGTGAACATGGATTTTCTTACGCTTCAGTTCCCAGGTGCTCACACGCTAATGTGACGTGTTAGCTAGTTGTGCCACTCATATGAACTACAGCCATATTTACCGTGTTAACCGGAAATGAGACAATCCCCTAAAAATGGGAAGGTTTATTCAGAAAAATGCTTCTTTTACATCAAGGTAATGTTATCAAACTTCGGGTGTACCTACTCATCCGTCACTGGAGCATTTTCCTACCACACACAAGACAAGCAATCATATTTGAGTTTTTCACTTAAAGCGCCGAAATGTAACAAACGGGCATACAATAAAATCTGATGTGGTCAACACATGACTTTCTCCATATTTGGGGTATAGATATTTAAATTATTATGAATAGCATTATAAGGCAAAATTATTATTTCGTATCGTAAAAGCATACCGTCATCCTTATTGCCGTAAATTATATTTTGAATATGTTTACAGAATTCACCGCTACATGGTGCTGGCGATGTATGCTGGAAATTTACAAATAAGCAAAATATCTCCGAAATGGATGGTTCTACGAAAATTTGTTCCAAACAAAACTTGGAAGAAATATTATTCTCTACAACTTTGGTCCTCACAAAGATTACCAATAATGATGTTGTTAAGGAGATATTTGACGGAAACCGAAAAACTGATTATTTATAAATAATTCCTAAACAATAACTGCTATGGAAAATTGTTTGAAATAAAAAATGTAGGAAATTATAGTTTCTACAGTTTTTGTAATGGTCAATGTATACGATAATGACGTATTATCGCAGAAATATCACATAAACCGAATCGTGTTTTGAATAAACCTCGACTTCCGGTTAACCGGTACTGTCCAAAAACTAATCAGTTCTTTGTGCTCATGCTAAAGTTTATACAGTAGACTCCCGATTATCCTGGATGGTAGGGAATAAACTAATCCTGGTTAAAAAAATCCTGGTTAATCTAACATCGACTTGATATACAGTAAGTCCACAACCAACAAGGTTAATTCGTTCACAAAATTCCCATGCAAGTCAAAAATCATGTAAATCAAACAATAATTAAACCTATGCAATTTGAAAGCAATGCAGTCAGCTGTGCGGTACTTGCGGAAATGTAAAGATAGCTTTAGCGGAAACATACGGCAAACACGATCTTTTGAGCATCAGTTCAAATAACCTGATTCATGCGGTAATTCAACAAATTTGTTTGAAAACAGTTACGAGATGAACTTCATGCACTTGATTAAAAAAAACGAAGTTAACAATATCACTTGTCTGTTGCTTTTCTTGCGCGTAGCGCTATGTATTGAGCGACTGTCTAACGGGTGGCAGTTAACCTACTGCGATTAAACGTGCTCATGAGTTACGCCGTGTTTCCATGTGTCTGGTTTTACTGTATTAAAACAATAAGATAATAGAAAAAAATTTAAACAAAAAATACGTACTTACTTATTCCAATTTTATTTTAAATACGATAGCAAAGAAGTTTGCTTTTTCGATTCGTTAATCTTTCGGCAAATGGTGCTGCGCAGATTTCTCAGCATTAGATTCTCAGCCAGGGTGCTGTCTTGCTGTCCCTCCAAATAATCCAGCAGAGCTTCGGTGTGAGTTAAAGAAGTGCTGTGACTGATACTTTGCTCTGGTATTAGGTTGTCCTCTTCCTGGTCCAAATCATTGACCGCCATTACATCGTCGACATCGACGGTATTGATACGTTCCACAATTTCTTCGTCACTCAAAACTTCATGGCCGGCCAAATTTTGGTCTGCATTTAACCACTTGCCCACTGTTTCCTCATCAACATTTACACATCCACTAATGCTGTATAAATTATGCAGTAGTTCAGGCACCGTTTCATTGAAACTGTCCTCAAAACCAAGAAATTCCTCATCGTTTCCCGATAAAATTTTTCGCCATGATTTTTTTAATGTCGAACTTTTCAGTTTTCCAACCAGCAGAAATTTCATAAATAGCATCCAAAACAACAGCAAATCATCATCGTCTTCCTTTACGAACTTCAACAGCAAGTTTCTTCGATAAATTGTTTTCATGTTTTGTATTACTCCTTGATCCATAGGCTGACTCATAGCTGTCACATTCGGAGGTAAGTACTTCACAAATATATTTCCATCTTCGGACTTTAAAGTGTCTTCATTTGGGTGATTGGGGGCATTGTCTAAGAGTAAAATCGCCTTTTGTGGCAGATCTAAAGATTCTAAATGTTGACGCACTGCTGGAATGAATTTTGTTTTAAACCAGTCCGTAAAAATTTCTCTGTCCATCCATGCTGACTTATTACTGTAGTAATCGACAGGTAAATTCGATAAAACTTTAACTTTTGAGAAAGCTCTAGGTTTCTTTGCATTCCCAATAACACACGGTTTCAAAAGTATCATTTCCTATATCCTCCTCTGTAAGAAGAGAGCATATATAATGATACTACTAGTCTTCGTAGAAACAGCTTACCAGGGAAAAGACTCAATCCTCAAATCTTGATCCTTCCTATTCAGTAGGGCTATCCAATTTCTTTGGTGTGGTGGGCCAAATATGCTGAAAGCCACTGACTGGCAGGCCGGACTGGGGTTAGGGGAGGAGGGTATCACATAAAAACAGCGAATCAATAATGGTGAACGTCAAAATAGCAAACGTCAAAACGGTGAAAACAAAATGGCCGAAAACATAAAAGGACACTATTTTAGCTATAATATGTAGTAAAGGAATGAGTTTACTGGAATTAATGAATTTTACTTTGTTCTACGAATCATACTCAACATCTATATCTGCATCCTTGACGTTATGATTATATGATAACAAAAGAGACGTGAGGACACAGATTATTTTGTCACATGCCACAATTTTTATTAAAATAAAAAAATGATAATAATAATATGTATTAAAAAGGCCAAAAAGTTTAATATAAATGCTCTGTTGATATTAAGTCTGAAGTTGAAAATAATGAGTGATACATCTCAAGAAATCCAACCTATCTCGATTTTTATAATCTTTAACAAGATCTTTGATCCGTTGAAATGTATTTCAGTAAACTTTTTGGCTTTAGAGGGCTTTTGACCAGCAATATATTATTCAATTTTCACTTCATGAAGATTTTTCTCTCTTTTTAATCATCTATAAATTTCCATATTGTTGGATGGCTAGTTCCAATTAATTGGGTGAAGCCACAGTGCCAACCTTCTACTGAAATATTAGTTCTGGAAGAAACTAATTTAACAGCCTAGTGGCAATTCCATAAGGTTACAGGAAAAAGTGGCTGGCGATGCCTATTTCTGCGATTCATCCTTCCAACCCATATATCTTGAAAATAATCAATGATTGGCTGAAGGAACTGCTCATTATCAACGTAATACATACAGTCTAAAAGAATTTCAAATGAATTTATATCGTCGGCTTTGGGAACATAAGCAAGAGCTACTAACTGTCTAATTTGAAGAGGGAAGTCAGTATCGAACATATACATTCCTTGCATTCCTTTTATTTGTTGGATTTTCCTCCACAGGTACTGACTCAAATGAAAGAAACAATCACATTGAAGTGCATGAGGAAAATCTTATTTAAACGAATTGATAAAACTTTGCTCGAAATCAGTCATGATGGAAGTCAGATTCAAGATGGGTCTTAGCAACCGAAAATCACACCTCCTCAATTCCAGGGAAGTAGCAACACAGTAAAAAAGAAAACGGCAATTGAAGAATGAAAGTCTATACAAAATAAATTGTTATTAAATATGGAAATAAAACAACTTCCCATTATTCAAAGTAAGAGCTAAGCCAATAGAAAATGTCAGATGTATGAGATAAATATGAACCAGGTCTTATAAAATATTTTGAAACTGGTAATGGTTTAAAAAACATTTTTTAATTGTATAATATTTATTCTTTTACCAGTGGAAAATTACAAATCCTAACCCAGTAGTTAAATTCTAACAAATTTGAAAATCTTATTAAGGAAATACTTGCAAGTATATTCTCAATTAAGCTAAAACTAATAGCTCTCTTAGTTAAAAATTCATGCTATGCACCACCTACTACCACCAATCTAGTGAATTACAGGGTAGGATGGAGATATAGATGTCGGGTATGATTCATACAATAATGCAAAATTCATTAATTCCAGTAAACTCACTGCTTTCACTAAGCATGCGCCCTAACGTGCATTGTTATTGTATCACCCATGCCCCCCTTACTTAGTCGGTTTGAGGGCATTTCCAAGAGAAATATAGAACCCTTATTAGCAGGTGTGCGGGGGAAATTTTTGGGTTGCTTTTGTCTTCCCGGTTTTCCTCATCTGTTTTTGCACATGGTGGTAAAAACTTCGAAACAGGGAAGAGGCATGGAGGGAAACGTCTTATGACTGGTAAGGATTAGGCAGCATATCAGTATTCTATACATACAAACGAACCGACGGGTAAGTGCCCCTAGAGCTTTGGCCCAGCTCGCCCGTACCTCAGGCTGGATAAAATCACACTGCAGGCCACCATTTGGACAGTCCTACTATTCAGGATCATTGGGGTATTTGCTCAGGTTTGACAGAGTTCAATGCTTAAGCTTTGCGCTTTATGCAACATTTATTATTGGTAAAGATTCGTGGAGTTTTTGAGGATTGTAACCCCGAGAAAGACAAGATCTGCCGTATTTGGGGAATTAGCTCCTACCACCGTTCACTTTTCTCGATTTTAATACGGAACTTAAATAAGATTTTATTTTTTGATACATTTTTTGTGTTCTTTTATTTTGTTTAAGTCTCTCTTTCATTAAACTTCATTTCTCAATCTCTCTCTATTTTTCTGCGGTCACCAATACAGAGGACAAATGATGTGTTCTTGCTAGTATGAGAACCAAACCCTGTATTTCCCATTGTCTTAATTACTTCTCTTTCACAATTTCATCTTTTGAGGTGTTTTCAGGAATGTAACACCTGTGACATACCTTCCTGTATGCATAATTAAATATGAAAATTTATTAAAAATGTAATAAAATATAAATTCGTTTATATAAATAAATTTTATATAGATAATTTCTCGATAGTAGCCCTTTGTGGCAAATGTTGAAGACCAACTGAATATATAACTTTTATATAAATAAAGGACTTAAAAATACTTTTTCAATAATATTTTCTGTGCTATATTTTTATTTACTTTTATTTGGCTATTTATTGATATACTATTGTCTCTAATGTACATAATGTTAAAAATTGCAAAATTTACCATTTAAATACTTTGAATACTGAAAAAGTAAATTTATTATAAAGTAATCCAAATTTTCATCAATAATAATGATATAGCTCAATAGCCTAGATATGCCCTACATCAGGGAAGGCAAATATGGGGCACGCAGGCAATTTTACTTGGCATGCTTAAGCTTGTATTTTCTGTATAAATCATGAATTTTCTTAGAGGAGTACACTAGTGGCACGTGAAAAAAATTCTGATGGTTCACATTACTTTCTTGGCATGCGACTCAAAAATCATTTCCCACTGCCCTACATCATATATTGCCACATTATATAGAGTATTGTTTTTACCATGAAAATTAATCAATGTTACATGAATGAAAAAATAATATATTGTTTTTATCATAAAGTGAATTTTTTGGAAACCTTCTTTAACTAAAATGTTAGTGTTGAAATAAATTATAACCAACAATAATAATTTATTCAAACAGTAAAAACAGTAAAAACTTAAAAATATTTGGTCAAGTTCCACAGGCGAAATAAAATTATGACCAGTTTTGAGTAGTCATAGCCATCCTCAGGTAAGGGAAGTGTGTGAAGCAGCGAATATGTAGGCAGCCAGTAAGAGGGAAGGAATGGGAAGGGAGAAGGTAAAGGGTAAAAGGTAAGAGTTTGGTAAAAAGGAAAGGAGGGAGGAGATGTGTCAGGTATTTGAGGTAGCCACAGAGGAGATAGAGGCTAGTAGTGAGAAGTGGCTTAAGAAAAGGTGGTCATTAGTAATGGTATGCTGGTTGTTTTTGAGATGCAAGAGGATTTCCAATTGTTCGAGGTAATTGAGCCTAAAACCTATGCGTTCAAAGTGGATGATGTCTGGGGTAAAATTGGAGGAGTGATTATTTTTGAAAAGATATTTGGCAAAGTGGGATGTGTCAGATTTAATAGAGAAGGCATGTTTATATTCTTTAGCCATAGTAAATAAACTTTGTTGTAAAGATTGCGAAGCAATCTACATTGGCCATACAGGGAGAGATTTTATGTTCCCCCGAATATACATTACCGCAGTATACGTTTTCCCATGATTTACACTTTTTTAAAGGTCCCGTTTTTGTCCCATTCATTTTAGTACTAGTTTCCTGCAATACACATCGTAACAATAACTGTTCCCACATTTTACGCACATTTCACTCAGCCTTATTTTTGTTTTATTGGCATTTCACTGCAAACAACCTATAGTTTATGTTAACTGCATTGAAAAGACAATAGTGAACATGTTGGTCCAAAGTGACAATGTGATAAAAATAAAGCTATTTACGTTTTGCCTTGATTTAATGCCTGGATGTGCTGCCATTTTCCGGCTTCTTGATAAAATTACGTGACAGTCACTGTCGCACTGTTTACATAATGACAGTTTCCTGATAGTAGCTACTGCAATAAAAGCTGTCATGTTTTACAGTCGCCGTGTAAACGAGACTTAAATGCACTAAAATTTTTTATTATTTATTATTCCCTTCAGTAAATTACCATGTCAACTCCTAAAACCTATTTTCTTCCTGATTTCGGAGAAACAATTATAAATCGATGCAGCCAATATTCAACTGTTATGAAAAAAATGGAATTTCGTGGACCTGAATTTTTCGGAATGATAACTCGCGGACCAGCGGCATTCAGTGGACCATTGATTTAGAAACACTGTTCTGTTAATTTCCGTTAATAACACAGGCCTGCAAAGATTTTGCTGTTTTGGTAAACATATGTGATTTTTATAAATATTGATGCGCTGAATTCGAAAATGGCATTCGTTTTGGCTTATCACGTACAGATTTTACACAATTCGATATTATATGGTTATTATCGAATCCTATATATGTACAGTGTTATACAATTTCGTTAATGCATTGAACATTAATTGAATGTGATAAAAAATTCAACACTACTGTCGTCCTAAAGTGGGATAGACTTAATGCTTCAGCTGCCTACGAATTATAAGCTGTCATCAGCTATAAGACCTATGCTGCATGGACCAGACGTCCCGATTCTTACACCGCCGGCTGAGTTGGAGGATGTCGAATCCTCATCCAGCTCAGAGTTTAAAGCAGGGGAATATGTGTATTTCTCATCTGACAACGAAGACATAACTCCGCAGCTATTTACTCAAAGTGAGTTGAACGATTTAGTCCGGGACTTAGGTCTTACTAAGGAAAAGAGTGAATTACTGGTATCAAGGTTAAAAGAAAAGAATCTATTAGCCTCAGGAACAACCTTTTACTTGTTTATAAATCGCAAGAACGAGTTTCGGAATTATTTTAGAATGGAAGATGAACTGGTTTTCTGCTGTGATATTCCTGCCTTGATTCAGCAGTTGGGAGAAGAAAACTACAACCTGAAGGACTGGCGTTTGTTTATTGACTCTTCAAAAAGGATTTTAACCATTTTAGTGCCAGCCGGCCG
This sequence comes from Uropetala carovei, assembly GCA_036926305.1. NCBI lineage: Eukaryota > Metazoa > Arthropoda > Insecta > Odonata > Petaluridae > Uropetala > Uropetala carovei. The sequence continues at coordinate 2,661,528 of JAXCHB010000053.1, read as the reverse complement.
ATCTATTGGCCCTTGCTACATGTGCGAAGAATGCCACGGGCCGATCTATCGGCCGCACTTGTTTACGATGACTTTGTATTTTCTTTCCGGGTGAGATTACTCTTTTAGTCACTTAGTTGACATCTGGTAAACTTTTCCTGCCACAATGTATTAAATCTCATATGGATAGCTTGTCTTTCGATTTTATATCTAATGAGAGGACTTCAGCTGTTTTCGCGTCAGCAGCTTGACGTGTTTTATATGGCGCATCGCATTAGTGTTGTTATCGTTAATTTTTGACGACTTATCTGCAGTTTTTGGACTTCAAAAGGCAGTGTGTTTATCTATTGTTATCTCAGGTACTCCACAAAATTTTTTTGTAAATTTATTCTTAAAAATATTCATCGTACCATTATATCAGTCTTGAAATATTTTCACTTAAAAATTCAAAATTCCGTACAATGCTTAGTACTCTGTATATATACTTTATATGCAATTATTCTAAATTATATTCTGTCAATGCGCATATGATTTATCAGGATGTTTGAATATTATCGTTTTTATTTGAAATCTTTTACTAAGGAAAATTTTCCATTCTACCCTTCGATAATGTCGAGGAATTTGAAAACTAAGAACGTCGAAGAGTTATTGTTTGAGTCTGATGAAAGTAATGGTGGATCAGATACGACCGATGAAGAGGTTTTTTCATCTAACGGTGACGACTCAATTGGATGTCTTCCTCAACCCCCTGCTTCATGTGTATGAATTTTATCGTCATCCGAGAGTGCCGAGTCTCAAGAGTCAGATACAGGTGAGGGCAAAGTTGATTCGGATGAAAGTAATTGGCATAAGGTGTTCGAGAACAGTGATAACCCACCTCCATCTCCTCTTGTGTGCCAAGAAGCATATGGACCAAAACACACACACCCTCTTACAGCAGCGCCGATCAGCTATATTTACCTGTTTTTTACCTCTTTTTTGAACAAATTGATACAGGAAACAAATGACTACGTTAAACTTTTTCTTTCGATGCATAAAAATCTATCCCCGAGTTCTCGTGCGCAGAACTGAGTAAACAGCAGACGGCAATAACACACTGAAATAATTATCAGGAAAAAATAAAAGAACTGTTGTGTTTGCGGCAAAAGAAGTGGAAATAAGCCAGGGAAGAGAAAAAGGGCTCGTACTGTGTGTATAAAGTGTGAGAAGGGTCTTCATGGTCAGTGTTTCCCAGAACACAAGTGTAATGGCTAACATGGGCGCGCGCGAGATGTGTGCCAGTATACATTTTCAAGTGTAAATGATGAACATCTAATACAAAAAATATAAAAAATTGGATTTAGCTTCATAACTAATATGTGTAACTAATATTAAGAAATTAATTGCTCAAAAAAATTTGTTACACATGATTTGTATGATCAAGTTGCAAAACTTTTAAATTTTTTATAACAAATTCTCAGAATAAACATTTTACATGATTTTACAAGATGTAAAAAATACATTTCTTATTTATTTTCTATATGCTACATATATGCAAATGGTTGATTTAAAAAATTGGCTTCCAAATATCTATAATAACTCTGGGAAAAATAATTTACTGAACGAGTGCATTTTCCTCAAATTTGGCTTGGCATTCTTCGACAACCCCATGATATTTGGGCTGTATTATTGCATAATGGAAACAAATTTGCTTCCATACCAGTCGCACATTCAATATACCTAAAAGAGTCATATGAAAATTTACAAACAGTATTACAAAAAATTAAATATAACGAACATGAGTGGTCTTTGTGCAGTGATCTAAAGGTTTCCGGGATTTTATTGGGTCAACAAGGAGGCTATACTAAATTCCCTTGTTTCTTATGTGAATGGGATAGTAGAGCGAGGGACAAACATTGGACAAATAAAAATTGGCCTAAAAGGGAAAGATTCATATCAGGAACGAAAAATGTGAAACATGCCAGTTTAGTTGACCCACAGAAAGTTTTATTGCCACCTTTGCATATAAACTTGGTATCATGAAGCAATTCATAAAAGGGCTGGACAAGAGTGACTCGTCCTTCCGATATCTCTACCGTAAGTTTCCATCTGTATCCGAAGCTAAAGTGAAAGAGGGCATACTTGATGGACCACAAAATCGACAACTCATGAAGGACACCGAATTTACTGATACCATGAGTGAAATAGAACTTCAGGCATGGGATGCATTCAACAACATCGTTGAGAAGTTCCTCGGCAATGTAAAAGATCCCCATTATGAAAAAATCGTGGGAAATATGTTAGACAAGCTGCAGAAACTGGGATGTAACATGAGTTTAAATTACATTTTTTACACTCTCATCTCGATTACTTTCCCGAAAATTTAAGAGCCCTTAGTGAAGAACAGGGTGAAAGATTTCATCAGGACATCAAAGAGATGGTGTGTCCATGATGGCCAACTATTGTTGGACCTTAAAAAGAGAAGTTACTCGTCAAGAACATAAGAGGAAATCTATGGAACGCTCATTTGAAACAAAGCGAAAACTGAAACATCCTGACCCTAATCATCCTATTTAAAGGTATTTAAATAACTTCTTACCTTAGATGATGTTTATATGGGGCTGTCAGACTATATATCGTATGACTTCTCCATGTCTCTGTACATATACATTCATAAACGCATGATTTTAGTGTAAATTTGTTTTGTAATTTCTGAAAAATCCTGACGTGACACGGAAAAACGGGCATTTGATTTGAATTCAGCATGCTCAAATTAATAAAAATCACATATTCAACTTGAAACAGCAGAAAAATAATTCATTTTTGCAGGCCTGTGTAATTATTGTTGAAGGTACCCTTACTTCTTGTAGGATGTCGCAGAGAAACAGGAAAGCGTTATCCATGCAGGATAAAGTTTCAATTTTGAAAAAATGTGACAACCACGTTGGTACGTGGATATCACTGTCCAAACAACTCGGATTGCCGATTTCGACGTTTAACATGATTGTTAAAACCTGAAAAATTGTTGAAGATGGCACCATTCAATGCGGATCACACACCAAAAAACAAAATACATGAAGACCTCTAAATACGACTAGTTAGAAGAAATCCTTAAGGATTGGTTTCCTTTTAATTCCCTTTTTAGAAGACTTTCCTATTTTAAAATAATATACTAGGGGGTATAAATTGAATTTAAAAAAGGAAACACAACCATGAATACTCAGCAGCTCAGAAGTTTTTTTTACAAACACTTTGTTTAAATGAAATGCATGCTCGAATACGCAAATCACATTCATTTGTTATACTAGTAATCGGTGCTTGCATTTTGCAAGCATAAAAATGATGGTTAATATTTCTTTTTGCATTGAATTAAAAAACGCAAACAGGTAAAAAAAGGCGTATCAGAAAACAGAATCGACGCTAAAAATAATAGTTGATATTCTTTTTTGCATTCAATAAAAAACAAGATCAGGTAAAAGAAGCGTATTAGAAAACAGAATTGATGACAAAAATAATGGTTGATATTCTTTTTGCATTGAATAAAAAAAGCACTAACATATGAAAAAGACGTATTAGAAAACAGAATTGATGATAAAAATGGTTGATATTCTTTTTAGCATGTTAAGTAGTAGTGGAAAACATAAAACGGGTAAATTTTCAATTTTTAAGGTTCGTAACAACCATCTTATGCGGGAAAACATTTAAAGCAGGAACATACTAAACGGGAAAAATTACATTATTCTTACGAGAAAAATTTTGGGACTGAAAGATTTGAACATCTTAGACAGAAAAACATTTTAAACGGGAACATCTTAAACGGGTTCCACTGTAATTAGTCAACATCTAGTGGAAAGCAAAAGTAATACAGCAGATGATGATGAAGAGATTCCTTTTCCATCCTATGTGGATGTGATGGCATCAATCGAAAATTTAAAACGTTTTATTTCAGGAAGTTTTGTAGGTGAACATTTATTAAAAAACCTTTATGAAATAGAAAATGAGATACAAGAATGTCGAATAAAAAACAATAAACAAACAAAGGTGTCAGACTTTTAAAAAAAATTAAATTGTTCTGGTATTTTTAAATAAATTTGTTTTTCCTTATTCATCTTCTTTTAATCTCATTATTTCCTTGCATGAAAATACGTATGCATTCTATATAACATGAGTATTATTCTACAAATTTCATTTCCCCCGATTTACATTTTCCCTCCAATTACAACATTTTTGTCCAATCCCCAGAAACGTGTACATTAGGGGTTTCACTGTATATTACAGTAAAATCTCGATACAACATGTCTCTACAGAGCATGAATTTTTATACTTTATACTGAATGAACAGTATACTGAAAATACCCATAAGGAGTACAGTATTTTCTCTGGAAGCATCTCAGTGAGGGATATGCATTCTTGCAGGTATGGCGCAAACCGAAACCGGCAAGTATGAGAGTCTCACAAGAGAGATAATTTATAGAACTTAAGATTTTTATCTCAATGCTATTGTGAAAATATGAGAGGGATAACCGATCATCAGTTCTAAATTTTTTGGTTCGTAAAATCTCTTCTTTTGGGGTTTTGGCTGAGTTCCAGATATCATTTCGTACTAATGACAAAATATGCCTTCAAAAATGGTGTAAACGACTTGAATGAGTAAGAATCGGTTATAGTTAAGTCATTTAACGATGAAAGGATATGTTAAAACCACAAGTCTTTTTTCAGGACCTATGAATTCCATATATACAAGAGGCGATCAAAAAGTAAGGTTCCCTGGGCTGTAACATTGTATATGTTATTCAGATTTCATTTTCTGCTTGAGGTTACAATGATACTAGTGAATACTCTAATCTGAATAAGTTCATCTCAGTCTGCGCTACTTTGTTCTTCTTTTATTGGCATACAAAATGGCGTCACTGCTAGAAACATGGCCTCGTGAAGAACTGCATGGCATCATTCGTTTCCTATGGGCGAAAAACGTTTCACTGACAGAAATCTATAGACAGTTGTTAGAGGTTTACGGTGATGGTGTAATGGCTGTACAACATGATAGGAAGTGGTGCAGAGAGTTCAGCAATGGAAGATCGAATATTCAGGATGAAGATCGCAGTGGAAGGCCAAGCACATCCACAACAGATCTGAACATTGCGCATGTTGAGGAGTTGATTTTGGAAAACTGAAGACGGTCAGTTAGGGATCTTTCCTCTGCATTGAACATTTCTTATGGAACAGTCCATAACATTGACTATGGAGAACTGGTATACCATAAAGTTTGTGCTCGCTGGGTCCCAAGACATTTGACTGACAACCACAAAACTCTGCGTTTCACAGCTTGTCTCTCACATCTTCAGTGGTACACAGAGTAAGGAAATGAGTCTGTGGAACTCATAGTGACAGGTGATGAAACGTGGGTCCATCAATTCACTAATGAAATGAAGCAAGCCACAATGGAATGGAAACATGCATCTTCATCAAAAGAAAAAAATTCAAAGTGTGTGCATCGGCCGGAAAGGTAATGGCATCAGTGTTTTGAGACAGTGAAGGAATGATTCTCTTGGAGTTCATGCAGCATGGAAGGACAATTAATGCCAATGCTTATGGCCAGACATTACAAAGATAGCAGGAAGCCGTCAGAAGAAAACGACCTGGACTTCTTTCTTGTGGAGCAATTCTTCATCACGACAATGCAACACTGCACAGCGTGCATCAAACCCAAGAATTGTTGCAGTCATTCAGTTGGGAAGTTCTGGAGCACCCACTGTACAGTTCAGATCTTTCCCCTCTGACTACCACTTGTTTGGGCCGCTGAAGAAACACCTGGGAGGTCAACGGTTTCAATCAAATGCTGAAGTGGAAAACGCAGTTCAGTTATGGCTCCCTCAACAAGAGCGTGAATTTACAAACTTATATCACACTGAGATAAGTGCCTCAACAGATATGGTTCTTATGTAGAGAAATAGTACCCAAAATGTACTATATACTGCATATATTCAAAATGCCAATACTTGCTTGTGACAAATTGTGTGACCATGGGAACCTTACTTATTGATCGCCCCTCATAGTACTGAAAAGCACGTTAGGTTGAAGTACGTTATTTTGAAATATTTATACAGGAAAATACGGGGATTAAAAAAAGATCGCTAATTTGAAACATACTTAATTGTGAAGCACGTAGTAACAAGATTTCACGGTAATCCTTGTAAGGGAAACCAACAAATAACATCCGTGTTTACCTGGAAATGGCAAAAATAAACAATGTTAAATGATGGAATGCTTTGAATTGCCTGTACTAAGGCAACTTACAAACTAAAGGAGGGTAACCTGGCTACTTGAGGTGGTGGTAGATTTGTAACTACAACTGATTTTGGTTGTCAGCTATTTTGCTGTTTTCATTGTTTGGAGTTTTGGATAAACAATCTTCTACTGTATTTACACATTTTTTGAAGCAGAGAATGAAAAATTTAACATTACAACCAAAATAAATGAACACAATTCTGTATTCAATGAAATCACCCTCTAGAATTGAGTTATTTACCTGCAAATAAGCCAGTGGATTTGCTGGCGGAACATGAGGATCTACCAACTCCATATTATGCAACCAGGGTAATAGATACTGCAGGAGAAGTTGTCGGACTTCTGGTCTTGCTGTTTGGAACCTTAGTGTAATTTCTGTTTTCATTCAAAGACAAGAAAAATTTCATATTGATGAAATTTCATATTGATACATTTAAAAAAATCTAACAAGAAACATCCTAAATATTCAAATTTGATGACAGTGACAACTAGAGAAAAACATTCAATCAGGAATGAAATAGTAACAATTACCCAATTTTACATCCAGCATAGAAATGATAATTTCAATCACCTGTTTTTTCTCTAATGTAAGATATACAGATAAATCTTGCATAACATATTTATTTAGTAAATGAAGATGTGGCTTATATGTGAGAAAAAAAATGGAAAAGTAAAAAATGTGAAATATCATTAAATTTCATTATGACACTACTAAATGGCTCGAGTGATTCAAAATACAATACCTGACATAAAAATAACAATAATTTTCAATAAATTAAAAAGAAAAAGAAATATTTTTATTTTTTATAACAGCTGTAAATGTTTTTGCTGGAAATAGCAGCTGAAATCAGCAGGGAACCATGAGAAATAGGTTATAATCTATTGTTTGTTGAAACATCCTCATAGCTATATTAGGGAGAAGGATTGGAAGGGAAAGATATGTATGATTAAGGGGAAAGTAGTTGGAGAGGATGAGAGTGATTTTTGAAAACTTACCATGTTTTAACTTACAATAAACCTAGATATACGACATTAATACATTGATACCTCGAAATCGACATCTGCTATTATACCCCAGACATACAATATTCAACATCCAATGTGCTCTAAGTCTACTTTCTTGTAGATATTTTCGGCCAATATTCGGTTGGATGATACAACTCATTCGCATTGTAAGTAATAATTTATTGATTGTTTTAAGTCTAAAAAAATTTTATTATATAATATACAACACTCACTGGTCCTTGACATATTAATTTATAGCATAAATAAGGCTTGGTACATATTTTTTCAAGGTCATGGGACGTTTCTCAATTTATAACATGTAAGTCTGTGGAAAATTGATATTCAACTTACAATGCGATTTTCAGGAGAAATGATATACAGTATAGAACATTTAATCTGGATTCCAGTAATGGCTATTTAAAAAAATAATGCATTTTTCCAAAATTTGTTAGGGGAAAGAAATTTAAATTAAATCCCAGCTCACTACCGTGTGTTGGGACCGCTCCAGTGAACATGTAATTTGGAAGAGAACAAGTAATTTGTATTGGAAGTACCTGATTACTGTATTATTTCTATTAAAGTATGGTACAGGTATATACTGTATTTACTCGTGTAACCCACAAACCCCTATTTTTGGGCCGGTTCGGAGATCAAAAAATTTATTTGAGCTGGAATGCTTTCTTCATCAATTCCCACTTCCTGAAACAAGTTCCACTCATGTTAAGCATCTCCTTTTTCATACGTTACGCAATTTATTGGGTTTTTTCTTTATGCTGATACTAGCAGAAATCTCCTCATCGACAGTCCTCTTTTTGGGAACATCCCTATGTGGATGGAGAGATTTTTTGCATAGTGTTTCATGAGTAAATATTGGAAGGTTACAAACAAACAAGTCCAAACACTTGATATACACCTACCTATTCTCCATCCAACAAACATTCAGTAGTCATTGAACTACAGATATCAGTTATTCGGCGTATTCTTTCTACCTACCTCAGTGAGTTTTTGCCTGCAGCGCGAGCATAACCTAAACGTTTGCTTGGTCACATAAATACGTCCGAGGTAGTGCTTGCTTTCTTTACTGTTTAACTCAATATATCATACATCTATAAAACCATAATATATTTTGAAAGAGGAAACTTTGGGCTTTCCTGTAAGGCATGTCAAATAATTTTACTATTGTTTCTATATTTTATAATCTACGTCAAATTTGCAATGAAATTTTCATTTTTGCGCAGAAAATACAGAGCGCCACCACCTTTTATTGTCTTCTGACGCAAGTGATATTCGTAATCATAATAACCTTTACATATTTTGAAAGAGGAAGCTTTGACCTTTCTAGTAATGCATATCTTGTAATTTTAATGTAGTTTTTATAATCTACGTGAAAGTCTGCAATGAAATTTTCATTTTTGCCCTGAAAAATCGGTCTGCCACCACTTTTATTGTCTATTGACACAAGGGATATTCGTAAATATTAATAACCTTTATATATTTTGAAAGAGGAAGCTTTGACCTATCTAGTAATGCATATCTTGTAATTTTAATATAGTTTTCATAATCTACGTGAAAGTTTGCGGTGAAATTTTTGCTTTTGCCTCGAAAATTTGCTAATTACGCAAGGGAGATTCGTCAATCTGAATAAGCTATATGTATTTTGATAGAGGAAGCTTTGGCCTCTTCAGTAATGCACGTCCTGTAATTTTACTATTGTTACTGTATTTTATAATCTAAGTGAAAGTTTGCATTGAAATTTTCCTTTTGCTCCGCAAATTCAGTGCACCAACACATTCTTTTGTCTAATTACGCAAGGCAGATTTGACAATCTGAGTAAGCTATACGTACATTGATAGAGGAAGCATTGGCCTCTTCAGTAATGCACGTCCTGTAATTTTAATATTGTTATTGTATTTTATAATCTAGGTGAAAGTTTGCATTGAAATTCTCATTTTCCCACAATATTACCGTGTTTCCGCTTCTAAAAATCGCTTTTCAAAGCACAAGGAATGATTTCTTTGGCTTTTGAAGTTGGGCATTCTCACAGAAGAAATATAATCTTTTCCCTACCACATCTTTTATCTTTCTTGAGCCTTGCGAAAAAGTCTTCGCTGCTTGAGTTACGAAGGAAAAACGTCTTCTATACACAATATACACACAGCCTATTTGAGATGCTTCTAAAATCGCTTTTCAATTCACCAAGAATGCCCCTGTCATAATCGGTTCTCTCTGTGCTTTGCTGCATTTTACTTCACAAGCCCACTGAAAGGTTCGTTCAATTATAGTTTGAGTTCCCTTCCCAGAAGATATAAAATCTGATGTGGCCAACACATGACTTTCTCCATATTTGCGGTATAGATATTTAAATTATTATGAATAGCATTATAAGGCAAAATTATTATTTCGTAACGTAAAAGAATACAGTCGTCCTTATTGCCGTAAATTATATTTTCAATATGTTTACAGAATTCACTGCTACATGGTGGTGGCGCTGTATACTGGTATTAAGAAAAAGCAAAATATCTCCGAAATGGATGGTTCTACAAAAATTTGTTTCAAACAAAACCTAGAGTAAATATTATTCTCTACAACTTTGGTCCTCATGAAGATTACCAATAATGACGTTTTTAAGGAGATATTTGACAGAAACTAAAAAAACCTATTATTTATAAATAATTCCTAAACAATAACTGCCATCGAAAATTGTTTCAAATGAATGTTGTAGGAAATTATATTCTCTATAACATTCGTATAGAATTGTATATACAATAATGATGTTTTAATGGAGAAATATCGCAAAAACCTAATCAGGTTTCGAATAAACCTCGACTTCCGGTTAACCGGTATTGTCCAAAAACTAATCAGTTCTTTGTGATCATGCTAAAGTGTTATATATGAAGTTTGGTAATGATATGGCAAGTACTTTTTGAGTTAAAGTGCCCACAATCACATACACACACAGACAGATATCATTCCAAAAATAGTCTAAACGTGTTCTAGAGACCTCAAAACGTGTATTTCTGTTGAAATCTTGACGTCGATTTTTTTCATGGTCACAATACTTTCCCATTACTACGTATGGAGAAAGTAATAAAACATTGGCATCTTTTCATAGAGAAGCTTCCTAGATAGTATGTTTCGAGTGTTATAAGGTAAATTTCATGCTGTATTCAATTACGCATGTGTACATTTTCTAAAACAATCGGGAAAAGACTTGTGAGGTAATATGTAACTTTTAAAAGTTTTCCGTATTCTGCGCCTTAAAGCATTTAAGATATATGCAACATCGTATCTCCGCTTCTAATGAACTAAATGTAACCATTTTTTCTATGTGACTTCTGTAATGATTAAGAATGATGACTACGTAACTAAAACGTCTATATTATTAATGAAACACCTTCAAAAAATCATAAATACAACATTTAGTTAAAAATTTCCAGTAAAGACATGGAAAAGTTTACATGCGACAAACTTTTCAACTAATTGGTTTAGAAAGGTACATTCAGCGATGAAATATTTAGTAATGTTTACATGTTTCTTTGAATAAGATTTCATGTTAATACCTTTCATAGTTCACGCTATGCTGAAAGCTATATAAACCACAAACACGCACTGTAACATTAAGCAATTATTGTTCATTCCCTTCTATGTAGCAATGTTGTGTGTGACGCATGATATTTTAAATGATACTGTTTAAACATTTCATGTTTTATGTAACTACATAAAAAATTTCATCAAAATACAGTGAAAACATCAAAAGTTATGATGTTTTGAAGTTTTTCCAAATTTCGCATGTTTTCTCAACTTTTTCGTGTTTTTTCAAAAACTCCGTCCGCTGACGAGAGAATTATTAAAAACTCCTCTGTCGTAGAGGTGTTAAAGCAAGTGGATACACATTTTTTGTTTGTCCATTGGGAGCGAAGACATAAAGATTGGTTCCCCCTTCCATGCCAAAAATTAAAAAAGAATAAGCCTGTGGTGCACACCCTCAGGTTTCCCTAAGTATGCATGCCAAGTTTCAGCTTTATAGGTTTATTGGTTTTAGAGTTACAGCGTTAACACACAAACAAACTAACACACATTTCCCTTTATTTATATAAAATAAATCAAAAAGTATAACTTTATCTACGTAAATGTAGCTACGAAGAGAAAAGAACTATGTAACTTTCAATATTTAAAAAAAACGCGTCTCTATTCTCATCTAATTTTAAATTTATGCGTGAGCGTATTTGCATTAGTAAACATTACAGATGTATAATATAATAGTTTTACTTACAAAAAGGTAAACCGTTAAAAATGCTTACTACACGTAGTCAATAGTATAATTATATTGAAATAGTTATGTTGCTATGCGTCATTAATTTTGATGCTTAAACAAAAGTTTGAAGTGAACAACGCTTTCCTTTCAAGTTGAATGTTTAATTGGCACTAACTGAATCTGAGGCTACAATGAGTCTCTCATTGGCAATGCCCGTTTAACTGGCAGTAATTGAATCAGACGCAATAATGGGTCTCCTTGAAAACGCCCGGAATGAGTACGAAAAATCCGCAACATTTCGAGTAAACCTGTAAAAAACAAAAGAATCATTGAAGAATAGCCTTCAATGAAATAACTGAGTTATCAAACAATAATAAACCACACAAGTTAGGAAAGTGTACAACGTATCACAAATGGCCGAGTTTCGTGCAATGGAGTATTAGAAAGCAATTATATACCTGTACGTAAGGGAAATAGCGTTTTAAAGTCCTTTTCTTCATCATAAATAATCCATTTTCTTCCTATTTAATAGTATTACATGCATACGTAAGGAAATTAAACGTTTGTTTTGGAGATTGTTTATGTTAGCAACAATGAAGTAACCATGCAAGAAATTTTCTAAGTTCAACTCCATATAAGACTTTCTTGTTTGATTTTCTCGATAATGGCTACTCCTACGACGGACCGACCGACAATAATAGGCGCTCACGCTGTAAGCAAAACGTGCCTAAAAACAAAAGGCGTCAACACCGGTAAGAACCACGTTACAAATAGCACTTTTAAGCACCGGAATACACATTATGAAACTGTTAAGCAACGTTAAAATGCAAGGCTGAGTAACTGACATGCTGACGTGATCAGGCAATGTTGCCAGAACGTAAATTTTTCAAGAAAATTATTAAAGACAGTTATTATAAAAGAAAGTGTTTAGGTATTTTCCTCGCAAAATTGGGATAAACATTGAAAATATATATGTTTTTGAAATCAGTATAAAAGTGCTTTAAAATGATGCGCCAGGCAACACAGTGCAAAAAAAATTTTTTTGCCCCCCTCCCAAATTAAAATTTTGGAATGCCGTATAGCCTAAAACCTGCTCCTGGGCATAAGGAAGCCTGTGAAAAAGTTTGGTTGCACTGGCTTTCATGGAGAATGAGTGAAAGAAAAATAAACAAACCAACACTGACAAATATTTATAAGATAATGTACATATAATTTCAAATACTTTACTAAAATTACTTAGTTTTATTCCTATGATGTTTCTAAATATATAAAAATTGATTCAAAACATTACTCTGGCTTCTTATAGTATTTTAGATGGTGGGCCTCTGAGGGCTCCCCCCTTGTACTCCATGGTAGTGAAAATCGCTCGGTAGTTCTAGGGTTAAATATCGTTTTTCAAAACAAAACTAAGAATAATTATTTACTTACTTTTAGCTGTCCAAATCTTACCCTCTGAATTCATTATTGCTGTCCTGAAATAGTTTGTCGGCGATTTTGTTCTCTCTCATCGTCTACGTAAATGGCATCGCCGAGAACGTCATCTTCATCCTCACTATCTACTTCCGCTATTTACTCATGTAATACCTGCACTTTTTTCCCTACAACTGGACCCAGAAAAGGGGGAGCGGACATTACACGAGATATTCCTCTTTACCTTTTGACGGTAGACCACCCGCGAAATGCCTGCCGTGTTTCGTAGCAAAGAATGAACTCAATGTGTTTCCTGGAAGGTGCCATACAGTGGATTTTGTCTTTAATTTTATGTGATTCATGCTTAAATTTGAAGAACCCAACAGCAACGGGCAGGCTTAAACGCGCTCCGCTATCAGAGGTGTGCTGATGGGTGCTCGCAGCATGGCGTGACGTAAGTGAAGAAACTGTGATCAAAGGCTTTAATTAAAGTGACTGGAATTTTGAATTCATTGTATGGAACTGAGGACCATTACTTATGGGGTTATTATGTTGCAGATGAAGACCAGATCAGTGATTAGATATTAGAAAAAAACGAACTTGGAATTCCTAAAGAAGACCTTGAAATGCGAGTTGAATAAATAAATTCTTCTTTTAAAAATTTGGGATTTTACGATATTTCTTGTTTTCATTGAAATTTTTTCGGGTATTTAAGTACAATTTAACAATCGAAAGATAATAAGACCGCATGGAGCCTTAACACCTAAATAGATTTATAATTATGTTAAGAAAGAATTAAAAATCGTTCTATTGGATGTTGGGATTTAGTTTGTGCACATAATTTTTAAGTTTTCTTTTATGAGAGGCGCACTCTTTTCAGTGATGGTAGCATATCCGTCGTGATTCCAAACATTTAGCAAAAATAAAGCATGTACACTGTGCAGTGACTCAAAACGGAACCTTTTGGCGATATTAATGCACAGACCTTCAAAATACGCTTCCGACTTTTTCCTTATAATATTGTTGAATGTCAATTTTTTGCGAATGATTGCATTAGAATAGGCATTAAAAGTTGTTTTAATATTTATGTCTTAAATACATTATTTTTGCCACTTAAGCATCATCAGGCTCGACTTCAGATAGATTAGTCTACCGATGTTGCCATTAAATAACAAAATTGGAATTTTTAAAGTGCGGGCATTACATAAATACCTTTCTTTTTTCCAGATATTTACCTACTTCCAAAAACAGAGGTGCAGGTAGTGATTCCAATATCGAGTACCGTTTACCTGGATATTTGGCGTTTTCTTCGATTGTTCCAGTATTCGAGTACCGGAGTAATTTTGTTCAAGTACTCAATTGTTATTTGAAAAATTAAAATTACAAATGTAATTGTGCTATAACCTGTCAAACTTGTGGTTTTGGAATCGAGAAAGCATAGCTCGAATTTAATGACAGCTGAGGCAACTTTAAGCTAAGTATTCCAAGAGCTAAAATAAATCAAAACTCCTCTGGCCCTGGAATTCTTAAAATCATTGAAAAATAGAATTGCTCAATGAAGTAACATGGATTTGATATCATTACTTTTGTTTTTGCATCATGGTATGTATCCGAAATCCAACGAGTTTTTCAATTATTCCACAAAACTTGGAATCAAGACCGCTGCCACAGCTCTAATTAATCACCTTTATCCAAGCAGTATTCAGGATCCAGAAAGCTCAGACCATGTCGACGTTCATGAAGTAGAAGAACAGAATGAGTACTTGAAATTGCAGAAATGCATTTCATTATTCACCACACCAAAAGCAAAAGAATCTCAGGAGTTAAGCGTAGATAAAGAGTTCAAACTAATTAAGGCAAATAATGGAAAACGAACCGACAGAATGGAGAAACTCTATCAAGAATTGCTGACTGTTAAGCCGACTTCTACTGCTTCTGGGCATGTTTTTTTCTGTAGCTGGTAGTTTCACCATGAAATTGCAAAACTGAATGAAAACTTATACCTTAAACGCTCTAATTGTTTTGAAATACTATTTTTTGAATCTCTGAAGAATTTGTATATCAATAAAAATAAATAAAATACCGTATTTAATCGATTGTAAGCCGAACATTTTTTTACCCTTTTTCCATCTCAGAAATCGCCACTTCGCTTAGAATCGGGGGCAAAAAAAAGTAGTCAATGAATTTATGTCTGTAGTTACATTATAACGCGAGATATAAGTGTATTAAAGTGGAAGTAAACTATCTACTTTAAATATATGCAAAAAAAGAATCAAACTGACTGAACACCTACGAAGAAATAAATTATGTAAATGATACGTGGCGTGTCAAAGTCGTAAAAGAATGCAGTGATAGTGCTCGTATGTGTAAGGAGCTAACACTGAAACATGACAGGCAGAGGAGGGAGGGCAAATGCTTCGATTCACGAGTAAAATGAAACGTGTTAGCTCCTTATGCATACAAGTGTTATCTCTGCATTCTTTAAGACCTTGACGCACCATATTATTTACATAATTTATTTCTTCATAGGTGTTCAGTCTCTTTTGTTTACTCATGAATCGAAGCATTTGCCTTTCCAACCCCTAGAGGTCTGCAAGGGCCGAAATCTTTGGCCCAAGCCCAGCCCGGCCCATTCATAATTGAGTCCAAGCCCGGCCCGGCCCAAAACTTCACCCCATTTTCGCACCCAGGCCTGGCCCGAGTTCCGAATTATTTTAAACTGATCCAAATTTGGCCTGACCGTGGACATTTTGTACATTATTCAGTAAACATATACCCTTCATAAAGTATCTTTTTATGTTTTAAAATTTTCAAAGCATTTCAAATGTAAACGCACTTTTTAAAAGAGGGTTAAAATAAATTTTTTTTGCGTGGCCTTGTGAAAAGTGGGGGTCGGCTTACAATCGATTAAATACGGCATTCATTAAATGAGTAGTTATTTAAATTTAAATTTTACATAAATACTCGACCTACCCGGGTATCCAGGTAGCTAGGTGAAATATTATTCGAATATGCGGATATCAAAAACTCGAGTAATTTGGAAACACTAGGTGCAGGTATTACTCGAGTAAATACGGTATCTCACTTGACGGTAAGGTGAGAACTGTCTCGATACTGCTAATAAACAAGTGAAAAATTACAGTGATCTCTTTACAAAAAATGAGTTGCATATTATACATGATGATAAGACAATTTTCACATTTCACTCATAAAAACATGGGTGCATACAATATGGGGTGTGTATTATAATTGGAAAATTACAGGTTTCTTTTTCTGAATTATTTGTTTTAATAACAAGGGTGTTTTGGTCTATAACCCAGGATGTGCTGCAGTGAGTTCATACAAGCCTATTGTTAAATTTTAACCTGCTCACCGAACCCACAGTTAAAATTTATCAGAGGTGCATAACATATGTACAACGGCAGGGATGTTCAACTTCTACTTTGATAAGGAAAATATTTCTCCAAAAGCAACTGTGAGAGGGTCGATATAAGGGCACTCAAAAAAGGGCCACAACAGACAAACTGAAAAATTATTGTCCATTGGAAAACAAGAGTCGCAAAAGTGAGCTGCCCTTGCCTTGATTTACCCAGCCCTTTGCAGCCCCTAGGTGAGGATCTTGGGGCTGCAAAGGGAGAGGGATGAGAAAACCCAAGTTGGAATAAACCATGGAAAGGACAATAAAAGACAACCCAATGTTGACCAGTGAATGATGTTTTGTGTATGAATATTTGCACCCTGATCAAGAGGAAGAGGATTGCTCATGCTCTGTTTTCAAGTGCCGCGTTACATATGATTGTACACCCTTCCCTCTCCAACCGCGGGTTTATTAACCGCGGCCCTCGACTATACGCGGTCTACATATTGAGTCCCACCCTTCCCAACCACGGACATTTCCCTTGCGTATCCACGGTTCGGACCAAGAAAACTTTTAAATACCACGCATCTTATAACTTTGTTGTCATCTTAACTCACTCACAAAGACTTTGTTGTCGTTTTAACTTGCTCGCTATTATGTTGTTGCCGTACTGACACGATTACATATCCTTTTCGCCCGCCACAAGTCACTGCATTGAACATGATAATCCCGCGCATCGTATGACTTAGTTATCATCTGCACTCACTCACAAAGGCTATGTTGTTGTTCTAACTTGTTGCTATTACTTTGTTGCCATAATGTACGATTACACTTTTCGCACGCCATAACTCTCTACATTCCACACGAGGCGATCAGTTGTGTATTATTCACATCAGCATACGCATGCTTTTCGCGCACCGCAAGTACACACGACGTGTTTAGTTGTGTATTATTCATATCAGCATACTAAATAAATTAAATGTTTACTAATATTTTTCTGAATTTGTGCGTATTAATATATGTTTAAATGCAAAAAATGCCGGATAAGATTAGAAGACCGTAGTAAATTGTATAAAATGATGTGATGTACGTCGTAGTATGCACGTAATTTCTCCGTTACCTACGAGGCGTTTGTAATCCTTCAATCGGTAATTGTTTTACTCAATAGTTTGGCTTATCCATAATGTGACACATTTGAAGAAATTCTTAAAAAAAGAATTCATTCTGGGGTAGAATATGTAGTTCCGAACAGCGGAATGCAGCGGAAAGCTGTTTCTCGCATTTAGTACCACAAGTAGCACATAGATGGTGGTTATTATTTTTCGTCAAATTTTTCATCAATGGGAGTTTCGACTATGCCAAACCAGAGAGCTCGTAAGGAAAAAACAGCATGTTATTGTATTCGTAATATTTATATAATGTATTTAGGTGAGAAATAAGTGAGTAATGTAAGTGATCAATAATATATGGTATAGTAATACGAACTGTGGAACCTAACCCCCAATTTCCAATATACTTAAGTATTTACCAACCGCGGTACTTTTCAGGAACGTAACCCCCGCGGTTGGCGAGGGAAGGGTATACGCATTTCCCTAATTCGAAAAGTATCACTCTCAGGCTGCGGAATAAATGTTACTCCACAAATTTGAGTCGTCCATCAAAGTGTGTAGGAACTACTTTGCGATATAAGAAATAGAATAATGTTTCCTATCCTTTTTAGGCGCGTTTCGCTTACAGCGTGAGCGCCTATTACCGTAGGTCGGTCGGTCTGTCCGTCCGTCCGCATGTTCGTTCTCGGCTTCTACGGAACGGATTTTCATGAAATTTGATATTAAGGACTTTCAATCAAATATAATAAGAAAATCGCAAAAATGAATCACATACGCCAATCAGGGATACCACTTCACTGGAGAGAAAAAATTAATTTTTCGTCATATCTCGTAAAGTATTGCACATATCAAAATATTTTTCAAATAAAAGTTGAAGAACTGGTAAAAAGGAGTATTTCCTTTCCTATATATTTTTATCGTAGGAGTAGCTGTTATCGAGAAAATCAAACAAGAATGTCTTATATTGAGTTGAACTTTGAAAATTTCTAGCATGGTTACTTCATTGTTGCTAACATAAACAATCTCCAAAACAAACGTTTAATTTCCTTACGTATGCATGTAATACTATTAAATAGGAAGAAAATGGATTATTTATGATGAAGAAAAGGACTTTAAAATGCTATTTCCCCTAAGTACAGGTATATAATTGCTTTCTAATACTCCATTGCACGAAACGCGCCCATTTTTGATACGTTGTACACTTTCCTAACTTGTTTCTTGTTTAAGTTGAGCATATCTATAATATATTGATATATGATTATTTTATGTATTTTTATATAGCTAGACAATATACCGTATCTGCCCGAATACAAGCCGATGTTTTTTGTCAAAATCTATCATGAAAAAATCACTCCTAGGCTTAAATGCGAATCCGAGGAAAATTTGGATTATAGTTAAATCTCGAAGTCTCTCATTGCCTTCACATTCAAATGATAGTACTATATTTTGCGTAAAGTAAATATTTCACCTATGAAGAAAATATGTAAAAATATCTTGGTGAGATCGCTTGCATAAATTGACGATTACGCAAAATGTGTTGACGGCTTAGAATGTTCAAGTGTTTGAATTTGGGGTTAAAACTTTACATGGAACATGTATAATTATAAAAATGCAATTTCTTAAGGCAATGTAAATGCTAATTTCATTGGAAACAGACTTGGATGAAAAATTTCTTGGCAAGATCGCTGTTACTATATTTGACCTTTTGTGAAAATGAAGATGAATGAAATTATTGTCACTGAATGTGGAACCAGTAGTGCCGCGCCACCATCGCTCAGGTACTGGTTCAAATATTTCTACTCATGTCCGTTGAAAAACGGGTGGCGGCAGTTCATATTACATTTTTGCAATGCCGTCTGTCTGTCTGTTACTGGCTCTGGAGCCTAGACGGTTGAGCAAAAATGAATGAAATCTCGTACTTAGGCATTTCATCATACTGAGCAGAGTATACATAGAAATGGTTGTCATTGCTCAATAATTAAGAGTAGTTTATTCTATGCATTTTTACCAACAATCCGATTTTCTCAAAAACGGCTGTAACGATTTTGATCAAATTTCGTACAGTTAATTGAGTTTACGTCTTCAATAATACTGTATAGTTCATACTTTTCAAAAAATGAATATAAGGCTAGTTTATTCTAGGCAACTTTAACAACAATTCGATTTTCTCAAAAACAGCTCTAACATTTTTGATAAAATTTCGTACAGTTACTTGAGTATACATCTACAATAATACTACGTATTTCATTTTTCTCAATGAGTGAATATAAGGCTAGTTTATTCTTGGGCAAATTTAACAAAAATTGGATTTTCTAAAAACAGGCTAATACGATTTTCATTTTCGAAAGATAACTAAACGACGCATTAGTACCCATACATGAGAAAGTTTGTACAATGTATTTTGTACCGATTTTTTCTTAAAAAGTCAACGACGATAACGAACACATGGCTGTACTCACATTGTTGAGAAAATTACGGCATATTGCTCCATATCTCCACTCGCTGAAGAAGACCACCATCTTCCATAATTCAATCGGGAGATGCTGCTAAAAAACTATGCTCCAAGTCAACAAAGAGACCGCAACTGGTTGGTTTTGTGTATTCTTTAATGGCCTCACCTTCGTTCTGGAACCCATATTTCGTTGCAGCATTTTCAAAACAATCTGAACATAGGAATCGATTAACAAGAGGAGTCCATTTCGAACTTTTCCTTCATTTGCATGCAGGTCCGAAATTAGAGGCGGTTACTCGATTTTTCCTTTCTTCGAACCATTTCTCACACTCTACCTGGCCTTGTGTGCATTGAAGTAAGTAATTACCTGATTCCTTATTATCATTTTCCTCTACTTTCTGTACTTCGATGGAAACAAACGACCCTTCTTGCTTCACCGGTTATCTTGTTTCTGATTCTCCATTGTAGTCTTCCGCACTACCGATGAATCACTATACTCCTTATAACGTAATTCCGGGAGAGATGCCACACTTTTCGGAAAATCAATATGACCTTGTTATAACGAAACTAAAAGAAACATGATTTGTGGTAGGCAGATCTTTGGTAAATGAAGATTTAAAAAGTTCAAAAAATGAGGTAGATATTATATATAAAGGCAAAAATTTGCATTAAAATAAGGTATTTTGTGGTGTCTCTCCGTAATGGGTTGAAGATATACGCCACACACCTAGGGAGAGATGCCACGGTCAAAATGTTTCATGATAAAAGTTTGGTTTTCACGCAAAAAAAAGAATTAACATTAAAATACATCAATAAGGGCTTAAATAAACGGCTAGGCTATTGCTATTAGAGAAATAATATATTTTATGTTGCTTTTTTCATTCACATTACATCTGTTCTGCTGTTACTTCGACTTTCAAATGCGATACGTTGAGAATTGAAACTTTGCCTTCTTCTCAAGATAGATATTGTTTCTTCTCAGTAGGTGCTCTATCGCAAAGTGAGCGACGTTGTCGCGATGGGGTTTTACCATAGTGAGTTTTTACCATGGAGGGTTTTACCATGGCGGGTAGATCCGAGAGATGAGCGATAAGCTGAGCATCCAACTGAAAGTCCTCTCGATTGTAGCACAGATTTGCAAAATTCCTTTCGTTTTTATAGTGACCGGCAGAACCATCCGAAAAGTAAATGATCTTTTCAACATAGGAGAGATCTCTCTTGATGTGATCTAGGACACTAGCCTGGAATGTGCAAAATGTCATTGTATCATGCGTAAGACAGTCACTTATAACGCAAAATGATGTTTTGCACAATACCCTCCTTCTGGAAGTATATCACGAACGGGTGCACTGTGGCCTGTAAGTTGGACCAATGAAAACTTTGCACTTCGTCCTGTACAACAAAACTGAAGTTCTCAGCAAAATCTACAATTATAATACATTCCTTATCACTTAAGGGGTTCTTTTTATGTGTCAAAAAAGACGCTTGCCGTTTTGCAATGAAATGATGATCTTTAAGGTATGTAGGCGAGATTACGCAACAAATTTTCATAGAATTCCATTCCCTCTTCCATAACTTCGATCATAGAACAGTGAGGTGAGATCACCCACTGTTTGTATCTTATTTCCTGGCTCAACATATCCCCTGTGGGGAAGAGCAACCTAACACCGTCTTCACCCGGACACATCTCACAATTTCGGTCTTCTAGCATGCAGTTTTCAGATGTAACATTGCTTGAAGGTAATCATTGTAATTCTGCATTGTCTCACATGCCCCAATAATGAGTTTCACGTTCTGGTGCTGTGCACACACATACGGTATGCGTGCCCGGTGATCCGGCCAGCACGCTATACTTGGGACGCAAAGCAGCAAATTTACTAAATCCGATCTTCAAATTTGGATTTTGTCTTCTAAACTTTGCATACAGTTCCCGGAGATTTCCCAATAGAAGGCGCTTTTGAGTTTTTTCCTTTCCATTTTCGGTGTTAATACTCAGTCTTTTATTCCAGGGAAATGCCGAGACATCTCACCATCCTCAAAAAATTCCCTCACCTTTTGAGTAACTTCTTCCGTTATTGTATTCGTCTCTTGTCTAGGTAACACTATCGGTAGGACTCCCTTCTCGCTAACAAGTCTACAAGTTAATTTTATTAAATATTCACTCACGTTCATCTCCAGAACAGTTTTTTGTATCAACAAAGATTGTGGAGTCAAACTGATAAGATGAACTTTTTCTTGAGTTGTCTTTGCTGAGATAAGCTTAATTTTCAATATGAGATGATCGTAATCCGCGCAAAGATCATCCCCTTTCCCACATCCTTCCTCATCTTCAAATTCCTCCAGGCTGAATCCGTACCCAATGCTAGTTTTTCTTTTTACACGTTCTTCTATTCGCTTCACCTTTCGCTTGAGAGCTCCTGCCCTTTTCCTGCAACTCAGTCTACTAATTGCAACAGGTGACATTTGGAGAGCACAGCAAACTATCTGCACACAGTCTTGGCTTGCCTCCGGAGAATCCTCTTGCTCTGGACAGCTTGCTTGAACAGCAGGTGAGTCTTCAATATTTTCCTCGGTGTTAACTTGCTGCAGCTGGGGCAGTGCCTGCCAACAGCGCCTGCATAACGCTTGTCCCGGAATAAGACGAACGTGCGGGTAATTCTCATGTAACCTCAGCGTGATTTCCCTAAGCCCGGATTTCACAGCAACCGAATGTGATTGAAAGGGATACAGTCTTCTTGGACGTGGATCCCAACAGAGCATCGCTCCATTTCATCACAGCCAAATTGGACGCTCTTACTAGAAAACGCGGGAAAACAAAGCATCAGAGCGCAACACAAACGATGAGTAACACACCCTGATATACACAGTTCACTTGTCAGTGTGGTACTGATATGTTAACCCCTATGCGTGGATGAGACACTGACCTTGGAGGAGCTCCTGTATGCAGTAGTGGTACGGTCATGACGCATTTATTTAAAAATACATTTGGCCTGTCGTATCTGCCTTTCTGAGTTACAAAACATTCCACTGTGTTATACATTGTAACGGCGGTACACGCCGCGGCGCACATTTTGAAATACGGCCGTGGGCGAGCGGGCGCAGCGCTCCAAACAGAAGCGCTTAATCCTATGTTGCGCTCAAGGACCCAAACTTTTTATTTTTGCATCTGAAAGGGGAAAGTGTTTGCTTTCTTCTGAGCTCAGACAGACGTCTGGGTAACGACGGCAATATGCATTTTTTGGACGACCAATTTGACGTACTTTTCCCAGATCGTCACTTTGAAGGCATCGCTTCGATACCTTGCATGCTGCCGAGGCCAACTTTACGTTGCCAGTACGTTAGCTGGATAGGTGTCCATCACCTCATGAGGTGCCACTGGTGTGCGACGAAAGGTGTCCAAGCCAGGGCCGTACTTTTTCACCTGAACTGACGAAAAGTTGCTATCATTGGACTGCATTGCGTAACACTTTTAAGTAGTCTAATAAAATTCCTGTAAATATTCTCATAGATTCGAGTGTGCATTTTCCATTGAACTTTAAATCAGCGCAATCGGACAATAACTGTGGCACCCACAGCGTGTTTTATGGAGCCCTGCAAATAGCATATTTATGAAAATATCGAAAACGGGAGCTTCCGTATCTGCCGAAATATTTGATATATCGCAAAAATATTTTAGGACGTCACTAGTACTGACATTAGCTCCAATTGAGCCGATTTTGAACGAAATTGGAGAGGGTTGAGCAGCCACATATTCTTCAACTAGGTCAGGGGTGGGCAAACCGTAGCCCGCGGGTCATATGTGGCCCTCGGGAGCATTTAACGTGGCCCACGAAGCTTTGGTGAAAAAGCAATCTGTAAAATTTAACACAATTTTATATTACTTTTTGTAAAATTATGACAATAAAACCTTTGGTTTTGAAAATTTAGTCCTACAATCCTTGTTTGTGCTGTTTTTCACTTATGTATGATGCCTAAGAATCTAAGCAATTTCCGATTTAAACTCTAATCTGGCCCGCCCAAGGACTGGCATCTTTTAATGTGGCCCGCTGTAGAATTCACAAACACCGATGCGGCCCGCCATGCAGAAAAGTTTGTCCATCCCTGAACTAGGCGATTATATAGGAATGCAATTGCCCGCCTTCCTTCACCCGACCGCGGCAGGAATCGTTTCCCTTCGTGGCCAAGGGACTTCAAACAAGGGGAGGAAGGTCTCGAGCGAAAGCGTCATAAGAAGGGTCGGGAGGGGAGGTCTGACTTAACTAGCGCTCGTTCTGCTAGGATCGCCACTGAACGATATATAGAAATTGATTTTCTATTTCCGTGATAACTCAGTTAATAATTAAAATAATTGCACCAAACCTTTTTTATTTGCTTTTTTGTAAAAATTAGGTATTTCCCATTAAAAAGAATTTTCGTTTAACGCATCGATATAAAAAATAAAGTTGTTAAAATTTTCCTAATTTGTTATTTTTAGAATATGCTAAAATACGGAAAATTTGATTATAAATTGAAATATAACTGTGAAAACTGCAAGTTGATAACTTCAACCATTTTGCTGCAATCTTGGAAATACGATATTGGCCGACCCACCTTTCGCCTTCAACATAAAATCTACGAAATTTATTTTTGGGGGGTCGGCTTCTATTAGGGCAGATACGGTAACCACGGAAATTTTGAATTTTTCGGCCATAAATTTTTTTATCAATAATAAATCCTTCGTTATGACAGTTAATTGGAAATATAAACAAAAATATTTCAATGTCCGAAATAAATCAAGCCAACAGACTCTACAGAAGAGGTTAAACCTGTCCAATAATGATCCTTTTATAAATGAATAAACAGCATGGATTAGATTTAGTTACTAATATATAAAAATCTACCCCTACATTTTTA
Organism: Uropetala carovei; assembly: GCA_036926305.1. NCBI lineage: Eukaryota > Metazoa > Arthropoda > Insecta > Odonata > Petaluridae > Uropetala > Uropetala carovei. Next base: position 2,636,800 of record JAXCHB010000053.1, on the reverse strand, counting down.
ATTTTAGAACGAACATGAAAGAATCTATTGTGCTCAGAAGTCATAGTTTAAAGAAAAAATCTAATGTGACCAACACATTACTGTTTCCATACATACAGAGCTATGAATATGATTGCTCTTGACAAAAGCGTCTTCAGGAATACCGTATTCACCTGAGTCTAAGACGACCTTTTTTTCCAAATTTTCAGCTGTAAATATCAAGAGTCGTCTTACATTCGAATACGAAGTATATTTAAGCATTTAATCAATGGTTTTTACAACAAATGATATATTAGAGTAAACAATTCACAACAGCAAATTCAAGTACGTACATAAAGAAGTGAAATAAACAAATAGTAATAACAATAAGAAAAACATGACGGGAATAATAATTATTTAGACTAATAATCATCGTCGACGATCATAACACAGACAACGTACTTTCATCTTCCACGTAATGGCAACCGCAATGTCAAAACAAATGAGAGCGGAAATCATTGGGATTCCCCTTTCAAACGACGCACCGCGATTCACTAAGTGTGACAGTAATTTTGAGTTGTGCATTCTTGATTTAAATGCACAACCGTTAAGTTAAAATGACAGATCATGTTGAAGTACGTGTCATGAGTGCAAAGGGAAAGTTAACAAAGGAATTAGACGGAGCTAAGATACAAATTTTAAGCTGATCGTGATAAATTACGCCGAAAAAACTAATAACTGTGATGCAAGTAGAAAGTTCGGTGTATCTGAGGCAAATGTGCGTCGATGGAAACTCTCAAAACAGGAACTAGAAAAAGCCAAAGCCACAAGGAAGTCGCTCAGTGGTCCAAAATTAGGCCGATTTCATGGCATTGAAGAAGAAGTAGTCAAGTTTGTGTGCACCATGAGGAAGAACGGTATGCCTGTTTCGACTGAAAGTATTATACTTAAAGCTAATGAAATTACTAGAGGACTTAATATATCATTGCAAGAATTCAAGGCCAGCAGAAGTTGGTGCGTGAGAATGATGCGACGAAATAATTTTTCTTTACGGTGACGAACTTCGCTGTGTCAGAAATTGTCAGAAGACTATGTAGAAAAACTTCTCGCTTACCAGAAATACGTAATTGGACTTAGAAAAACCAATAATTACCTTTTGAGCCAAATAGGAAATGCCGATGAAACTCCGGTTTTCTTCTACATGCCATCTAATTATACTGTGAACGAAAAAGGTGCGAAGTCCGTCCTAATTAAAACTACAGGCAACGAAAAAATGCGAGTCACGGTAATGTTGGCGGTTTTAGCAGATGGGACTAAATTACCACCATATGTGATTCTAAAGCGGAAAACAATGCCTAAGAAACATTTGCCAAGTGGAATAATAGTTAGGTGCCAAGAAAAGGGGTGCATGACTAAAGAACTAATGAGAGATTGGTTACATGTGGTGTGGAATAGATGGCCAGGAGCTTTACTGAAACAAAGAGCAATGCTTTCACTGGATGCATTCAAGGACACTTATCTCCTGAAATTAAAAACATAATGAGTGCGATGAATATTGATCTTATCGTAATACCTGGAGGAATGACATCGCAACCACAAGTTTTAGATGTTGCTGTCAATAAGTGTTTTAAAAATAATTTAAAGGTTTTGTATTCTGAGTGGTTACAGAGTGGAACTCACACTTTAACACCAAAAGGAAATCTTAAGAAACCTGAAGTTGCAATGCTCTGCCAATGGATCAAGGCATCGTGGCAACAAATAAATGCAAAAGTAATAGTGAAAGGATTTAAGAAATGCTGCTTATCTAATGCCATGGATGGGAGTGAGGATGATGTTTTGTGGGAGACTGATGATGAAGTTGAGAGTGATAAAGATAGTGAGCATGAGGAAAATAGTGAAGGTTGCATAGACAGTGATGATGACTAACACAATAAAATGATTTTATGCAGCACTTGGATTGAAATGTTTTTTTTTTGTCCTGAAATGAGTATATTCTTTCAATGTATTTACTTTATTTTTAATGTTATCTTAAAATGAATGCTACCATTTAATTTGTTTGAAAACCTGAATGGTTCTATTTGTGATGTGATCTTATGATTTTAAAATGTTAAAAGACAATGACATTCAAGAAAAGTATAAGAGAAAATAAATATTTCACAAGATTTATAATTTTTGTAGTCATGAAGGTCAATCTGAGCATTTTTCTCTTTTGGAATCATCAAAATTGGGGGTCGTCTTAGATTCAGGGTTGTCTTGGATTCGGGTGAATACGGTAATTATCAAGGAATTACAGTTGAGAATAATTTTAAAACATTTTCAATAATCTTTATTTTAAAAAATAACTAAAGAAAACTGCTAGCTGTTGAACAACAAAATATCAATGAGCAATTAAAATTAAGTTTGGCAGCATAAGCAACGCTCTCAACAATTAGAAAATTTTGACACAGCAACTGAAACAATGGTATCACTTACAAGGAGAGTAGGGAGGCTAGTACCCTCGGATTTTGTTCAAATTTCACATGGTGATAGCTGATGTGTTCCGATTTAACGTGTAACTTGCCGTTTGTGTGAATAGGCCTTGGTTGTCGAGATATCGCAGTTTGAATTTCGGCCGATTTCCGCGTGCGCGTTAAGACTCGTGAAAGTCGTTGCTAGGATAAGTACGCCGTAGCTGAGTTGGTAAGGCGTTGGACTAGTAACCCAGACGTCCGGGGTTCGAGTCCCGGTTGTGGAATTTTTCTTTTTTGATTTTTATCTTTTTTTATTCCTGAAAAAATGTACAATTCCCATTATTAATTTATTACGACTGTAAAAATTTAAATTGTACTATTTTTCTCGATTATAAGAATATATTTTTTATCTTATAGTTGCGATTCAGCAATCTTTTTAAATAAATTCTTACACTTTTTATTGCTACAAAATAATTTTCATCATTATTTTGTATTATACATCAATTCCTTATAAATTAATTATTCAGATTCTTCTTTTGAAAAAGCAGGACGCACACGCTGGGAGAAATTTTTCCTGTAGTTTTGGAAGTTGATCCAAGTACTTCAAAAATTGAAGATCCAGTAAAGATAATTCCGCTGCGTTGTATGCCTTTCTGCCAACCGCGCGACGTCTATTTTTACAGGCAAATCAAAAATTTCATAAAGCGCCTGCAAAACAGTACGTATTTATTGCGAGAGAATAGTCAGATTAATACAAGAGACGACGCATTGAAAATTCACTCCATCATTCATCACCAGTTGCGTGCACCCATTTTCGAAGACATGATTAAATATGCGTGGTTTGCATCAAAATTAACGACGAGAAGGAGTGTTTTTATGAACGTAAATGAAGTTTGTTTCCACGATAGCCTGCGTAAGAGGAAATGTGAATGCGAAAATGTTGCGTTTGTTGTGTGTTCCTGGTGCCAGGAACATTTGTGCTTTGTTTTTATGACAATTTTCATCCCCCACTTTGCCGGCACGCATGACAGATTTTTTTCAAAAGAAGAATCTGAATAATTAATTTATAAGGAATTGATGTATAATACAAAATAATGATGCAAATTATTTTGTAGCAATAAAAAGTGTAAGAATTTATTTAAAAAGATTGCTGAATCGCAACTATAAGATAAAAAATATATTCTTATAATCGAGAAAAATAGTACAATTTAAATTTTTACAGTCGTAATAAATTAATAATGGGAATTGTACATTTTTTCAGGAATAAAAAAAGATAAAAATCAAAAAAGAAAAATTCCACAACCGGGACTCGAACCCCGGACGTCTGGGTTACTAGTCCAACGCCTTACCAACTCAGCTACGGCGTACTTATCCTAGCAACGACTTTCACGAGTCTTAACGCGCACGCGGAAATCGGCCGAAATTCAAACTGCGATATCTCGACAACCAAGGCCTATTCACACAAACGGCAAGTTACACGTTAAATCGGAACACATCAGCTATCACCATGTGAAATGTGAACAAAATCCGAGGGTACTAGCCTCCCTACTCTCCTTGTTAGTATAAATTAACATAAATTTTGAAGAAAAATCAAGATATCTCCTGAACTACAGGTTTTATGAAAAAATGTTTCAAACAAAACTTTGTATAAAATTGCATTTTTTACAATTTTAATAATAAAAAATATTTACATAAATTAAGTTTTAAAGGAGATATGTTAGAAAACAGAAAAAACAACAGGAATAAAACTCCACAACCGGTTGACCTATATTGTCCAAAAACTAATCAGCTATTCATAATAGGAATTGCATGTTCAGGTTGGCCACCAATAAAAATCAGGAATACATGAGAGAGACTGATGCTGAATATGGGCATGTTCTGTATCATATGGAAGTATGTTGGCATAGTCTTACAACATTTTGTGACAATGAGGAATTTTTATGTAGAAAATGAAAAAAGTACTAGAGTTGGAGAAGGAAGAATGGTTGTGTGACTTATTATTTATTGAAGATACATTCCATCTAAATTGCTTCAACAAAAATGGTAAGGACCACCTTATTACAGATGTTTTCCACTGTTAAAAAGTTTTAGGCACAAAATACAACACTTTAATTCACAGCTGAATGACGAGGATTTGTCACATTTCTCAATGTGTAACTCATTGTTTCCAAAAAGTAAGGCTGAACAATATTCGAGAGTACCCAATATGTATCTCATCGGTATCCGGACGTTTCTCACAAAGCATTTTCACTCATGAGACGTTTCACCCACAGATGTTTCATCCATAGTTTTTTCACCCACAAGTCACTTCAGTCACATAAAGTTTCATTCAAAGAACTTTCATCCACAGGTGTCTACCCATAATTCAGAAAACTCATGAAACGTATTAAAAATTTAAATAAATATAATATGGGAGAAATGAGTATTAAATAATAACTTTTATTTTTTAATTTTATGCATGATTCCAACTCTAATTTAATTCAAATAATGTAAAAGCCCATTCTAACGGCACCCACAGGACCAAAGTCGTGCCGTTAAAATGAATATGCCGCTATAATGAATGGTGCTGCAAAATCACATTCCAATTACTTTGAGGGCATATTTGGTATCTTTTAACATTCTTCTTCCCTATAAGATATTGTATATGTCGTTCTTCATTATCTAACAAACTATTTTTTCCCAGAATTATTATGATGTAATAAATCTATCTAACTACAGTAAAACCTCTTCCTTATGAACTCCCTTAGAACGAAGAACTCTGTATAATGAAATGCAGCGCTGGTCCAGACAATTTCATTAGCTTAACTATATAGAAAACCTCTATATTACGAACCTCCGATAATTACGAAACCTCTCATTTACGAAATATAAATTGCACCCGTTCCACTAAAAATGAACCTCTATACAGCAAAATTTAAAAATAAAAATAAATGTTAATGGATTTTATGCACTTTTATAATACAGACACCATATATAATCAATGCCATCTATTTACATGGTAAAGGTACTATTTCAACCAATACTAGGACTCACCAGTCTCACTGACGATTATGATATGCTGATGATACATGAGCTTGTGTTTTTGTAGATTGTAATCGTTTTCTTTTTACATAAGTATAAATATGTATGATTAAGTACGAAAATTACCGTATTTAATCGATAGTAAGGTGATCTTTTTCTACCTTTTCACCATCGAAGAAATCGACACTCAGCTTAGAATCGGTGTAAAAAAAGTAGTCAATGAATTTATGTCCGTAGTTACATTATAATGCGAGATATAGGTGTACTTAAGTGGAAGTAAACTATCTACTTTAAATGTATGAAAAAAAGAATAAAAATGACTGAACACCTATGAAGAAATAAATTATGTAAATAATACATGGTGCGTAAAAAACTCAGCGATAGCACTCGTATGCATAAGAAGGTTCATATGTACACAATATTTCATTTTACTCATGAATCGAAACATTTTCCTTTCCTATCCCCTCCCCTCCCTCCTCTACCAATCTTGTTACAGTGTCTAGAATGCGCGTATTGGGATTTCCCAAGCGAATAGTCACTTCCTCATGCATTAACAGCATAGCAGCCAACTTGGGAGAATAATTTAAGAATGAAAGTGAAAAGGAATGCCCAGGTGATACTCGTGTAGTACTAACGTATGTTATGTAATACGGTGTCTATATTTGATTTTCAAGAAACAGCAATTTTATTTATGAGAATAAGATCCCGGGGGATAACGAGGTCAAATTACTCTTTTAGTTGGAGTTATTATGAATAAGTGAATATAATGTATTTTATGTTGCCATAATTTTAGTTAATACTCTTTATTTAATTACAAACTGAAAGTCTGAGGCATTCATACTTGTTGGTATTTTGAAATAAATGAGCCCAGCTGTCTAAGCACTTCAAAATCAATATTTTTCCTACCGTGGCCTTGTGAAAAGTGGGGATTGGATTACGATCTGTGTCGGTTTACAATCGATTAATATGGTAATTGTAAATGCTAATACATACCATATATCTTTCGAGTATTTAACCTTTATCGTACAAATTAAAATCCTGTGTTGGGCACTCATGGCTGGATTTAATGTACGATATTTAAATAAAAAATGTTTGATTTCAAACAAACGTTCTTAACTTATAAACTGTTGGGCAGATTTCGTTCAAATAAAAACATTTTGTAGCTTAATAAATGCATTGTAGCATACGTTTAATCTTATGCATGGCCAATGGTGCAGACTTCCAGAATGGGTAATGAAGTCAAGAGCCTCAAATATCCCTATATCAGGACAGATTTTGCAGCAACACGCAAGAGATTTGTCAGTAAAAATGGGCACAGGTAATTTCCAGGTCTCCAATGGATGGCTACAAAAATTTAAAGCCAGGTGGAATCTAGCCACCCTAAAAACATTATTACTTTATTATTATCAGGTTTTCTAATATTTATCTATTTATTGATGTACTTGTTTCTAATACACATGCCCATTCTAATATTTTAAATATGTAAAGTCAGTAGAAAGTTATCCAAGTTTAGATCATTAATAGGGATAGCTCTGTAACACAGACTCACAGGAATGACAAAATACATATTATTTATATTGTTTTTGTCATAAAATAAACTTAGTGGAAGCATCCTTTTACAAAATGTTTAGTGTTGATATAAATTACAAACAAGAATAATAATAATAAAGTGCAAATATGGTGATCTTGAAAAATCCTCTATACAAAGAACCTCCTTACAACAAAGTGACAAAAATTAGGTCCCTTCAATTTCGTTATAAAGACTTTTACTGTATATATTAATTTTACATTGACGTCTGTTGACATTTATGTACAATTTATATCGATGTATTTCTCGAGAACCGTTTGTCGTAAAGATATGCAGTAAACAGAATTTTGTTTCTACTGGCTATGAGGTCCTGGAAAAATATTTTAGTTTGCTAAAGTGTCATGGGTTCGAATCCAGAAGACAATTATATTTTCCCATACGTTTACACGGGATTTTTGATTTTTCAGAGTGCAAGGATTTTTTTCCTTCATTCACCAAAATACGTAAATATGGACAGATTTTCTTTGTTTTGACATTATTCATCGGCTAAAACTCTACACTATTTTATTCTTGCGATGTTTGCATGTTACACAGTCAACGTTTTCAAAAATACGCATTCTTTTTTGAAATTTTGCAGATATTTCTCATATATTCACAAATGTGCAGCCTCACTATCAGCTGATTTAAGTTCACCCGAGACATCCAGTTTTCGTATCCGATGACGATATTTAAAACAAGATAGCCACCCATCAGAAAAAATACATCACTGATAGAAGTATTTTGCCTTTTCAATTAATAGTGGATCTGTGATTGGGAAACCTTCAGAACATTTCACTTTAAACCACTCGTATAATACTGCATCCAATTGTTCTAGCTTTGGCTTCCTTAAATTTTTACGTTTTTAGATATTTTTATTTGTCTCAGATCAGGAAAATTTTTTTAGAAGTTGCTTTAATACCATATACTCGTTCATTAATATATGTCTATTTACCCCATTATCCAGATGTTGGCAAATGTCAATTTTCTGTCATAAAGTAAGCACCATCAGCTTCTCTTGTTTTCTGCTACTGCTGCCACTACTCATGTTCTTTAGGGTACCTTTAACACGTTCACCCCGGTGGCTTATTTTAGATTACATTCAATCAGGCGGGCATATTTATATGTATATTGTTATAAGCAAAGTTGTAGATAAAGTTAATTACTATAACTTTTGTTTGAAAAGTTATTTTTCAGAATCAATAATTAAGGCAGTGGCCGGCAATTAGATTTGACCAATACCCCATGCCAAAAGACGGCGCATCGCTGTTACCCCACCTACAGGAACTACTTGTTATATTGATGAAAAAAATGAAAAACCAGGTTGTTTTATTTATATACAAGACAAACTGGGTAAAACTACAGAATCTAATTCTAATCCTAGCTAGTCTAATGGCTAAAGTGACACTTGTTACTATTGATCATTTCTTCAAACTGTGGCTTGTGTTGAGTCAGTGCACATCTGATGTCGCTTTCCGGGTTGAGTCTGTTTCGCGCTTTCATCTTTATCACCGCTAGTGCCAAAAAGCCCACCTCACACAGGTAGGTAGTCGCAAAAGGTTTCAACAACTTGGTCGCCTCCTCATGTGCCAATGGTTGAGCTCTCGCTGGCTGACTCATCCAGAAGATCTCCAGGTCCAAAGCTTCGTATTCCGCTTGAGCAGCTCTGTCTGCTAGCAATTTCAGCAGCTGCTCTGCCAGTCCAGATGGCTTCTTTAGCATATTTTGCAGGGAATATCTGAATGGGTTGAGACACCACCCAACACCTTCATTTAACATAGCTGCCTCCGGGAAGTATTCTTCAAACCGCTGCTTCAATTTTTCCTAGTGCTGAACTACCACGTCCTTGATTGAGTCGAAAGAAAGTTTGGTGTCTTCGAGGTACTTCACGAGACAGCTGAAAGATGCAATCTTCCCTTCCGTAGCTCTTATTCGCCAAAGCTCGAGTTTTGCTTGCAATGCACAAATTTTCTGGCTGGTTGAAATGATGTTGTGTCTTGGACCTTGAACATTCATGTTGACTTCATTCAAATGCCCGAAAATGTCCACCAAATATGCCAACAGAGATAGCCACTTGGTGTCTTGAAAGTGGGTGGCCAGGCAATGTTTCTTGTCCGTCAGCAAAATCTCAACTTCAGTCCTCAGTATCGAAAGTCTCTCCAGGGCGCTGCCGCATGACAGCAACCGTGTCTCGCAGTATAAGAGCAAGGTTCAGTACTCCGACTCTGCTTCTTCGCACAACTGGCGGAACAGTCGGGTGGTGGGCGGCTGGGCCATGATGAAGTTGATGATCTTGATCACATATTTCATCAATTGTTCCAGATCAGGCTCCTATGCGTTTACGGCCAACACCAGTCAGTGAATCATGCAATGCGTAGAGAAGATTCTGGGGTTTTCTCTCCTAACCAGGGCGACAAATCCTTTGTTAATCCCCACCATGGCTGGGGCTCTGCCAGTGGAAACTGCAACGCAGTCAGTCCAGTGCAAATTGACATCTGGCGATGTAAAAAACTTGTCGACCTTGTTGAAAATATCGACTCCAAGAGTTGTAGTTTCCAGTGGGCTACAGAACAACACCTCTTCTTCAATCCTGCATTCACCTAGATATCTAACATATACCATAAGCTGAGGATCGCTCCCAATGTCCGTAGTTTCATCCAATTGTATTACAAACTACCCACTCTTCTTTATGGCACTTATCAACTAGTCCTTGATGTTCTGTGCCAACTCCTCCAACCTCCTCGAAGCCGTCCTTGCTGACAATGGTACCGTCCTCAGTTTCGCTGCTTGCTCGTTCCCACACATAATCTCCATCATTCTTATCGCAGCCGGCTTGATTAGTTCCACACCAATGTTGTGCGGCTTTTTTGCACGAGCTATCAGCCATGCAATTTCCAAACTTCCTTTTGCAGCGTCCCTCTGATCAAATGTTGCTTTTACCATGAGATCCAGCCTCTGTTTTTTCACTTGGCTTCCCTTGTGGGCGAAGAATTCCTTTGGCTTGTCCGAAAGTTCAGGGTGTTTGTTACGCAGATGCTACTGCAGCTGAGACGATTTGAGGGACTCCAGACACAGCACAGCCAGACAGATGACGCATTGCGGCTTTATGACTCCTTTGTCGGTTGTTGTGATGAACCCATACTCCAAGAATTCATCTTTGTAGACATGCATTCTCGAAGTCATTCTGCAGGGGGGGGGGGGGGGGGGTTTGTGTGTGTTTGCATGCGCGCGTGTGTGTGTGTATATATATAATCAGTACTACAATTAATTAAATCTATTTTAATAGTGTATATGTACATTGTATTATTATAAAATTATTAGCAGAACATTGGAATTGGAATTGGAATTCTATTACTGCAATTTTCGAAACGTAAGTTGACATGAGTTGAGGTTCAGGGATCAGAGCACAACACGTTATGTCCGTCTTGCTCGTCCAATTACCAAAGAGAAACTGTGAGTTGTGACTTTCTAAATAAACAAAACAACTACATTGGCTCACTTTAATATTCGGACAGCACCAATCATTGGTTTCGATTGAAGTAAACACAATGTCGATTACTGGAATTATGATTTGTTCACATAAACATAATTTTTATTCATCTAGTTACATTTTGGATTGAATTTTCAGGGACAAAGTATGAATTTTGCTAAATAAGTGCCGAAAGAAGTAACATAGTGAATATTTGATTAAAAAATATTTGGACAGCAATAAAAGAAGGGATTTTCGGCATTCTTAGTTCAGAAACAATCACAAAGTTAGTCAAGGTCAACGTTTAGTTAGAAATGCTTTTCCTCGAATAACTTTGAGAATGTGTCGTGGCATGGAATAAACAATTTTTCCGTTAAGTCTACTCCAATTTCATCCAACTCCTCACTTTAATATTCGGATAGCAGAAGGTTAATACTTTGTATGTCGCTGAAAAAACACATTGCTGAGTGTTGAAAAGAAGATCTATTGACAGCAAAATAGTTGTCAGACGTCAGGTTACATTTCAACATGAATGTTACAAGAAAATAAACGAAACGTGCCACCAAAAAGATGCTCAAGATGTAAAATAGTAAATGTACGTCCGGCATCGAGAGCCCTGTAAGCGTGCCAAAAATTGCTTCTCTCACATTTTCTAGGCATAAAGCTGCGTTCACACTACTGTAATCCGGATATTGCTCGTTACCCCTAGAAAACTCGAAACTACCCCCGCCGGGGTAATTTACCCCTAATTGCCGACCACTGAATTAAGAAGATATTCAGTTGTTTCATAATTTACATACGAATCTTGTATACTATTTTTGTAATGCGCATTGTTGAACCAGACTCACACACAGAGTATTGATTTAATGAAAAAGTCGAATCCAATATTTAAATGGAATTATCCTCAATTTTCTAGTAATTTACCACGAATACTAATTACGACAACGAATTATGGAGAAAGTCACGAGTTGGCCAGATCAGATTTTTCTCAAATAAATCCCTTTGATAAGAGAGATATTACTATATTTTGGAAAGACCAAGAAAAAATTTTGATACCTTTCATGTGGCGGGACGGATAACAGAAGCACTCAACCACGAGCTGGATTCACATGAATCGACGTAAAAATAAGCAGGCACCGTGAATCACCAGTGACCCACACCACCCCGTAGGAAAACACAGTGTGACTCACCGGTGGGTCATGCCAGGGTGAACGTGTTAAATGTTTATAAAATGAGTTTACCATCAAATAAAATTATTACGCAGTACATCACGACTGTTGACACCTTAAAACAGAAGAGGAACTACTCGTAATATGTGGTTAAGCCTATGGAAGATCGGTCATGACTGTGGCGACATCTGTTAGGCAATTGGAAAATATAAGTTCACCGAGAATGCTGTTAGAGCGAGTTTGCCCCTAGAATAGGTGCCATTAAAATGAGCTGTTACTGTAATATTTTTATTCGTTTAATAAAATTCAGTATAGTATTATTCCTAGATTAATGAAGTTTAGTAAACAGCTGAGCCCCGCTTAATGCGTCCCTGGCCAACGTGGATTCATTATAATGAGGATTTTACTTCAATTAAAATTTTTTCTTTAAATATAGATAAATATCTTATGCACAGTGTGACCGCAGACTAATATCTTATGATTTTTACTTTCTCATATATGAAGTATATTGAGAAAGTATTGTAATGGTGAAAAAATTCGACCTAGAGATTTTTACAGAAATATACGCTTTAGGTGTTGCCAAGTCTGAAAAAGTGGTTTTTGCAATGCCGTCTGCTGTTACTGGTCTACAGCCTAAATGGTAGAGCAAAAAAGAATGAAATCTTGCACTTAGGCATTTCATCATATTGAGCAGAGGATATGAAGAAATGGCTGACATTACTCAATAATTAAGGGAAGTTTATTCTATGCACTTTTAACAACAATTTCATTTTCTCAAAAACTGCTCCAACAATTTTGATCAAATTTCGTACAGTTACTTGAGTTTATGTCTTCAATAATACTACATAGATCATATTTCTCAAAAAATGAATATAAGGCTAGTTTATTCTAGGCAACTTTAACAATAATTTGATTTTCTCAAAACCGGCTATTACGATTTTGATGAAATTTTGTAAAGTTACTTGAGTAAAGGTCTGCAATAATAATACATATTTCATTTTTCTCAATGAATGAATATATGGCTAGTTTATTCTTGGACAACTTGAAAAAAAATAGGATTTTCTAAAAACAGGCTGATACGATTTTCATTTTATAAAGATACCTAACAATGCATTAGTATATGAGAAAGTTTGTACAATGTTTGTTGTACCGATTTTTTAAATTTCACACTAATCAAATTTCATAAAGTATCCTAAATATTGTGATATTGCAGCAGTGTTGCATAATACTGCATCATCTGGTGGCCAATTTCACCTTTACCCTGTAAAATTCATGGGTCTAACACAAAAAAAATATCTCCTAAAGTGGAATACATTTGAAAAACGGAAACAGAAATATGAATAATGCTTCATGTTTCTTTGGCATCATTGGATCGTAAAGAATGTTTTTGATGAGTTGTATTTTTACAATCTATAATTTTTGACAATTACTTTATTACAATGTAAATTTACCGTATTAACATGTCATTTAATATAATAATAGCCATCGTCTGTTGGTTGGTTGCAGTTGGTTGGTTGGTTGGTCACGCTATGCAAACGCTAATAACTCGAGAAATAATAATGATAGAAACTCGAAATTTGGTAGGGATGCTTGATTAACACTTCTTCAGAGAATGACGAATTTAAATCGCGAAAAAATTCCTTGGTTCGTCTCCATTTCTCATTACTTAACATGTAAAACGCGATTTTTCGACATGCAGACTTTTATTCATTTGGAAATTAAAATTAGAAGAAATTAACAGACGACCTTCAGATTTGTACCATTATGAAGAAAAAGTTACAAAGTTTCTTGTTCTGTTCGTCTTTTTTCGCCCACAGTTCGAAATATTCCATGTTAAACATTTAATTTGCATATTTTGTGAAAATCTCGCCATTTTAACGTGATGTTGCTATGTCGACCATTATCATTGTTACACCTCAAATTACTATTATTGTATACATCCTTCTGGGAATAAGCGTGCCTTGAGTGCTTCAATACGAGAGAAAGAGAGAGGAAGGAAGGGACGAGATTGGTGTGTTTTGTGGAAAATAAGTATATTAACGTAAATATAAAAAATTTTAAGTATCAACAGTGTCATTTTATAAAAATTGAAAATAAAAAGCATTCTTAAATTAAATTCTTTGTAAACCATACGTGCTTACGAATTTATATTGTTATTCCTCGAATTAATTTCGTAACAATGGCTGAAGTTTGGAAACAAATATAAATTAAAATTCAATTAAAATTAATAGGGCATTTAAAACTGTTAACAGGCTATTTTCGATGAAACAACAGTGGATCTTTTAATGAATTGATTTGTTTTTATAAAAGCAATTTTGGTGCTTATTTAATACAGAGTAAGTTCTAATGCTTATAATCCATTTAAATCTAATAACAGTGGCTATTATAGCTTAAAGAAATAACTTTATTTATTCACTTTACTGAATGAATTAATTTTAGGCTAGCACCGCCTATTATAAAAGGAGTTACTTTGGAATTAACAGTATGTAAAGTGGAAGTTGTACTGAATTGACTCAATTATATTTCAAAGCAGAAATCAATTTAAAACTATTGAAAGCTGTTGTTTCGGAAACTGAGAAGTCCAGAGTGGTGAGCGGACGATAAACGATATTAAGGTACATTTTATTCCAAAATCTATTTAAAGTATTATCAGAGGCAATTGAAGATTGAACAAATTTTTTTTACCGGAATTCTGCTTATTTCATGAAATTGAAATGCTAATGCATTAATCCATTAAAATCTGTTAAGAGTGGCTATTGTAGTTGAAAGAAATATATGTACCTACACGGTACTTTTATTCACTTTTCAGAAAGAATGAATTCTAGGTTAACATTGCATATTATAAAAGGATTTTCTTTGGAATATGAAGTTTGTTATGTGGTTATTTTAACTGAATTAAATCAAGTTCTTCTCTAAGTTTGAAATCCATTTAAAACTGGTGAAAGTGGTTGTTTCGGAAAATGAGAAGGCAAGAGTGCTGAGCAGACGATAAACGATATCGAGGTACATTATATTCCAAAATCTATTTAAAGTATTATCAGAGGCAATTGAAGATTGAACCAATTTTTTGGAACCGGAATTCTGCTTATTTAATGCAATTGAAATCCTAATCCTCTAATCAATTTAAAACTAATAACAATGGCTATTTTAGAAGAAAGAAAGGTACTATTTTATTCACAAGGAATTTCTGTGAGATTTTAGTTAATTAATTAAAACAGACTTATAATATAGAAATATTCTACGGTTAAAACAGTGCACAATTTTATTCTTGTTATTTTTACATGTTGCATTGACGAAAATTTAGATTCATTAAACCCGTTGAAATTCAACGGGCATTTATGCTAGTTATAAATAATAATAAAACAATAATGCTGCACATTAAAAAATTATATAACTTTCATTCCCATATAAAAAACCATGTGCTACAAGCGGAGGGATCTTAATGTTTGAATGCATATAATGTATAATAATACATAATGATATATAAATAGCAGAAAACCCAACATTCACTACTATAGGTTTGATCTAAAAGCAGAGCTGCAAGAGCATCGGTGCTGTTTCACATTGGCTATTGCCCCCCTTCCACCTCTAATGTGTCAGGATCGACTTATGGCGGCTTGGGTTTTAGTAGTCTCCTGTCAGTTATACTTGTTGTAGTCTTAACACAGACCTATTTCACTATCTCTGTGCACTGAGTTATTTATAATTTAAATTTATTCTTTAACTGTCTGTTAAATTTTATAATGTCGAAAAGGCCAAGTACAAGCGATAATGATGGAAGTAGCAAAAAGAAAACACACAACATAGAGAGTTCGGAAACGAAATTAAAAGTTATTGAAAAAGTATAGGCAGGCGGTGGCGTTACAGCAGTTGGTAAGAATTACGGGTTGGCAGAGTCTACAGTCAGGACAATTATGAAAAGCAAAGACAAATAACTAACGGCTGGCAAGAGTGTTTCACGCGTTTTTGGAAACATGGGTAGGACACCTGTGAGTGAAAGTGCTTTGGATGAAACTTCATGTGGATGAAGTGACTTGAGGACAAAAAAACTATGGGTGAAAGTGCATGGGTGAAACATATATGGGTGAAGCGTCTCGTGGGTGAAACATCTCGTGGGTGAAACTTCTCGTGGCTGAAATGTCTATGGGTGAAATGTCCTGTGGGTGAAGTGTCTGTGGATGAAATGTCTCATGGGCGAAGTGTCTTTGGGTGAAGCGTCTCATGGGTGAAGTGCTTTGGGGGAAAGGTCATGGAACCATCCCATCTAGAGAAACTGCAAGGGAAAGTCACAGAAGATTTTCTGACTTAGAAAGAGATGATGTTATGATTGAGCTTTTCACATCCCTTTTTCATTAAAGCTGAAAGTGCAAGCCTACCATTCAACTTGAACTAATAGCTTTGCAGTATTCTACCATCTTAAAAAATAAAGACAGAGAATCCTTGCTAAACTGATTTCTACAAACAACTGAACAGATACAAATTCATGTGACTCAAGAGGTTCTGGAAATTGCATCGGTATTTGGGAGTACCTACGTGTGTGAATAAACATTCTCTCTTATGAAATTACACAAGACTCCATTATGCTCAGCACTGACATACCAGAGTTTATGAGACATTCTGAGAAAAGCATCTACCAACATTAAGCTGGATATAAGTGAAATGGCAAGAAAAAAATGGTGCAACATCTCACATTGAATAAGGAAATTATATTTGTTTGTCACTTCATTTTTACTGCATATAAATTGCATGTAAAATTTGTTATGGTAATTACTGAATCTATAATAGTGCACTTAAAATGTAAAAAACTTTCATAGCATGGCCTGCCTAGGTCCAATCAAGGTTGATTTTGGCCTGTGTCAACTTGTGAATTGTGCACTCCTGTTCTAGAAGAAAAAAAAAGAAAAAGTAAACAGGAATCTCTCTTGAAATGTACATCTAGTGTTCATTGAATATTTAGAGATTCCTGTTTTCTTTTTTTTTCTTCTTGAGTGCGTGTGTATGAGTGTTCGTCTGAAAGTTTGATCCTGTATGAGTGAGTGAGTTTAGTGGTTCCTGTTTGTTTATTGAGCGCATGTGTGAGTGATTGTTTGTCTGACAGTTTCGTTTCTTGCTTGAGTGATTGGTTACCCACTAGTGCCCTGCATTTCACTATTTCGGTGAGTGGCAGAGGTTGCGACGTTGGCACCAAGTCTCCGGTGAGGTGCTTCCCTGTAAACCTGTAAGTTTAACGTTTCTTTTTTCTTTCTTCATTTGTTTTATTTTAATTTTCTTTGTCGATTTTGTCCCTAAATATTCAAATCTTTATGGTTAAGGAGTTTATTATTGAAATACATCTGACAATGAGCCAAAAGATATTATATGTGGTAAAAAATTTGATCACCAAGAAAAGGGTTCGACTAGAGCAGGAGTGCACAATTCAAAAGTTGACACAGGCCAAAATCAACCTTGATTGGACCTAGGCAGGCTGTGCTATGAAAGTTTTTACATTTTAAGTGCACTATTGTAGATTAAGCAATTACCATAACAAATTTTACATGCAATTTATATGCAGTAAAAATGAAGTGAATTTCCAGTTTTCCTCAAAATGATTAACAAAGTTTTCTACATATACTAGTGTATAGCACATCAAAAATGACAGGAGTAAAGATTCACTCATTCAAGCTATTTATGGAGATCAAATTGGCATTAGAAACATCAATTGTCTTGAAAATCATTTCCCTCTCTCTCCTTACTCTCCCTCCCCCTTCCTCCTTCCCTCTCTCGCATTAAAAGCATTCAAAGCATGCTTACACCAATAAGGATTGAATAACAATAGGATTTTGTGGTCTAACAATGTATTTGGTAGGCAAGGCAACATACCATTAAAATGGCTAAATTACCACAAAAATGTGAATTAAACATTTAGCAGGAGCGATTTTGAACTGCAGGCATAAAAAGATAAACAGAATAAGAAACTATAAGTTTTCTAGAAAATGATTTTGATCATATGTTAATTCTTTCTAATTTTCATCTAACAAAGTATGAAAGCCTGCACGTCAAAAAGTCGATTTTTGTGTTATTTTTCAAGATTTATTTACATAATCATCTTAAAACAGGGCTGCCGTTTTTATTGATTTTAGCTGTTAACACAGATTTTTTTTAACAAAAACAGATATTTCTGATTCACAGATATTTATAAGGAAAAATTTGGTAGTTGTCTGAGATGTTCGCATAAAAAATACATACAATACTAAGAAATTCAGAGATTATTATTTCTAAATGATAATACAAATCCTGTAAAAAATATACATTCGATAAAATTGTTCCGTAAGTACATACATATCTTAATATACTTTGGGTGAAGCATGAAAACTCGAACTTATTGTGAGACTGAATGCAAAAACTAGCTGTTAAACTGGATCAGCAACCTACAGCATATTTATATTTTACCTTCTGCTTACGTAGTATAGGAGAAAGTAATGTGTTCGTGATTAGAAAAACAAATTCGAGATTTCAACGGAAATACACTTTTGAGGTCCCCTGAGTATATTTCAACTATGATGTCCGTGTGACAAAATTTTGTAGGCACTCTTAACATAAGAACTAATAATCAGATCAGTACAAAACTTAAGATTTTTATTAGCATATGAAGATCTGAAAAGGTTTTGGTTGAAATAGCTCAACCGGAAGTGGAGGTTTATTCTTGTCGTTTTCCCTTTCCTCCAAATAATGGATTAGTATTAGCATTAACAGTGTTATAAAGAAAGCTTTAAAGAGGATATATTGTAATTTGGATAGCATACCTGAAAACATTGGCATGGTGAGCTCTGGATGTAAATGAGACAGTTGGCGTGAGAGATACATCTGAGAACGGCAATATGTTGTTGACAGAAGCACATCTAGAGTACTACGACCCTTTTCACCATCAACTTCTGCTACGAAGAAAATATTTTTTATTAGGAAACATAATGAATACTTTTCACAAATCAGCAAATACAAGATGTATAATTTTAGGTTAAAAAATCTGGAATATGTTAATAACCTTTCTGAAACAATTACAAAGAAAAAATAGTACAACATTCGTGAGTAAGAAATAACACTCTCACTTTTTCCTGCACACTAAAGAGACTCCAATTTGTATTCAATAACACAAATATTGTTCTACAGTACAAAGTCCAAAACTGGCTGTCGAAAATCTGGAATTATTTGAAAAACATACATTTTAAAAGCTGAATAGGATATTATATATAAAATTCAAGAATTACATAGTTCAGGAACATCCAAGTAAATGAAACACTGAAATTACAAAATTTTTAGAAAACATTAAAAGAATAGCACAACAAAATCTTTCTCTATCGAAAATGTAATTGCTGGCAGTGTATACTTGGAAACAACGAATAATAATAGGTTTTTGTAAGAAAATAAAGCAACATAAATCTATATTTTAAAATTAATTTGTTTTTCCATGAAATTGATTTGATATTTGATTGTTGTTCTAGTACATACATAAATATATTGTCCAGGAACTAAAAAATACTAAAATCCTGCAATTTCAATGTCCGCTAGGTTGCTGGTTTTGGACTTTATACCACATTAGGAATACAGACTTAATCAATACCTCTGTTAACTTGAGTAATACATTAGTCAATTATTATATATTATATTTTTTCCTTAAAATCTCTGTGTGTCACAAACAGTGCATATGAAACCTCTGCATAGTTTATATGGGTGTTAACAAGAAGCAATGCAATATAATTTTTAACTGCATTTTAAAATTACTTACAGTCATTGAAACAGTACTGTATTTAAACTAAAGAATGCCAAAAAGAATGATTTATTTCCCTACAGTTGATTTTCGAATATGTATCAAATCGGTTGAGAATTCTGTTTTGAACATGAAAACTTCATGTTGTTTCAGGTAAAAATCTTTCAATAACAGCACTCGCATAGTTCATTTTGGTAGGTATTCACTCACTTTAGAGGCTCCTCTCCTCTCCACACCCTAGCACTGTCAATCTTCCTATCGTCCAATTTTAGAACTATTACTACTTCATATTGAAATCAACACTGTTATTCAGAGTTCTTACTGTAAACAAGTTGCTTACAAGTTATGCTGCTACACATTGCTGTGAGATTGGTTAATTTATCATACTGAAAGTAAATGAAAATACAGTAGAACCGCCAAATTCGCGGCTTCCAAATTCACGTGATTCACAGTTTCACGGTTTTTTTCGACTACTGTTGCCATCTTTGAAGTGATGAGAAAAACCACTAAACAAATGAATTTCCCCATCCGCGAGGTTTTTTTTATCATGCTGTGGCTGTGTACCCTTGGCGTGGTATGTTTTCTAGATCTCACCAAATTTAATACATTTTTTTGCCGTTTACGTGATTCAATAAATATTTTTTCGGTATATTCTTTACTAATCATGGTTTATGCAAAATTATCTCTTTAAATCTACTGTACGGCTACAGCAGATTTAAATGCCACACTAGCAACCCGCTGCAGCTACACTTGCAAATAATCTAAATAGTTCGGCCCTATGTTAGATCATATCGTGGTATATTCAAAGGGGAAAAATTTTTAATTCTACCTTACCTTAGTTCCAATGATTATCGGTGCACCCTTATAGACAAACTCACAAACAGTTGCTTTCCTTCAAGTGTCTATCAGTTACTGCTTTTAACATCTTACAGGACCTATTATAAAAGCGACGTCAATGCGTTTATTTAGATTATCAATGAAGAGAAGATAACAATAACGCTTTTCTTTTGTCTATTTGAAGGTTTAATTGGCCTTTATTGAATCGGAGGCAACAATGAGAGTCTCCTTGGCAACGCCCGGAATGAGTACGAAAAATCTGCAAAATTTCGAAAAAGAATACGTATTTCTGAAAAATTCGACCGTATAACATGAAACATTGCAAGAATAAGATATTATAGAGCTTTAACCATTGAATAAAGCAAAAGAAGAAAATCGGTCCATATTTACCTATTTGAATGAATGAAGGAAAAAACCTTGCACTCTGAAAAATCGAAAATCCCGTGTAAACTTATGGGAAAATATAATTGTCTCCTGGATTTGAACTCGGGACACTTCAGCAAACGAAAATATTTTTCCAGGGACCTCATAGCCAGTAGAAACAAAACGCCGTTTACTGCATGTCTTTACGACAAACGGTTCTCGGGAAATACGCCGATATAAGTACACGAGGCTTCATATGCATGCAGCTTCACTTGCAGTGCTGCAGTCGCCAAAAATGCAGAGGGTATTCTGCATACTAAGGCAAAACTTTGAGGGAGGGTTCTTACCCAGTTTTTTTAGAGCAAATTACATGATAGTAATGTTGTTACGATATCAGGAGAAAACGTATGAGTGGTTTTTTTTCAATCGACCTGTATAATTTTTTATAAGACGTGGATATACGCTATTTGTTCGACAAAGCAGAGGGTATACCCTATTCACTCGAAAAAAGCAGAGGGTATGCAGCGTATACCCTCCATTACAGCCCTGCTTACGTGCATAATATATAAGATTGTATTGGTTCCAAACCACTTTTAGCCTACCTTTTTCAGCATTTACTGTTGTCAAAATAATGGAGAGCCACGAACCTAACCCCATTTTCTCAAAAGGCCTTTGCTTCTATTTTTGTGGATTACAAATTCGCGGTGTTGTCAGGAATGTAACTCCCGCAAATTTCGGGGGTTCTACTGTATACGGTAAAACCTCTTTATAAAGAAATTGAAGGGACCCAATTTTTGGCACTTTGTGTTAGGGGGTTCTTTGTATGGAGGTTTTTTCAGATTCATCATATATGCATATTAGTATATTATTGTTGGTTATAATTTATTTAAATACTAACATTTTAGTTAAGGAATGTTTCCAAAAAATTCCCTTTGTGATAAAAAACAATATATGTATTAATTTTTCATTCCTGTAACATTGATCAATTTTTGTAGTAAAAACAATAACCTATATGATGTGGCAATTTATGATATAGGGCAGGGATGGCCAATGATTTTTATGTCACGTGCCAAGAAAGTGATTTGAATCATTAGAATTTTTCTTTGCATGCCACTAGTTTACTCCTTCTCTAAAAAACTTAATAGTTTATATAGAAAATAACTAGATTACACATGCCAAGTAAAATCGTAAGTGTGCCATTTCTGGCATGCATGCATATATTTGCCATCCCCGATGTAGGGCATCTCTGGGCTACTGAGCTATATCATTATTATTGATCAAATCTTGGATTACTTTATACTAAATTTCCTTTTTCAGTATTCAAAATATTTAAATGGCAAATTTTGCAATTTATAACATTATGTACAGTAGAGACGATAGTACAGTAGAGCCTTGCTAATCCGAACTAATTGGGACTCGGATTAACGAATTTTCGGATTAACCGGGTTCTACAAAATACATGGCAGTGGGAGAGGGGGGGGACTGCTTACGTAGACTTGTTGCCTGGCAATGTCTTGGACCAATGGGAAGTGCTCACATAATGCTCTAATAAGGCAGCGGAAGGGTTGGAGGGGTAATGTGACATCACGTTTACTCGTGCCTCGTTTTCTAACGTTGAGTGCCGTGACAGTGCTACCGTCTTAGCGTACATTTGTGTAATATAGTGCAGGGCTTTTCCCAGTTTTAAATTACTGTTGCCGTTTTGCCCATCTTGTAGAAATGTCCAAAAAGCATACGCACAGATCGTGTTCATTAAAAGATAAGTTGGAATTGTTCAAACGCATTGACCTCCAAAAGCATTATTGCTCATTGATAATGCTTCATCCCATTTACGGGAATCAGAACTTATCTATGGTGATATAAAGGCTATTTTCTTGCCTCCAAATGTGTGACTCAATGAATTTTTTTTTTACATCCTGTTCAGATTAACCAAAATTTCGGATTACCGAGGTTTGGATTAGCAAGGCCCTACTGTATGTCAATAAATAGCCAAACATAAGTACAGTACAGTCTCGATAGTTCGAGGTGAACGGGACCGAGGTCGCCTCGAACTTTATGGAATATATCCTCAAAAAAATAAAAGGCAATTTACAATATGTAGGATTTTATTGATAATAGTATATTGTACAAATTTAGTTACATTATAAAAAAAATCAAAAAGTTTCCTTCTAATTTAACGTGCAAAACATTTTTAAGGCTTGTTTTCATTTAAAATTGCAATCGCTTCTTTGCTGCAAAATCACGCCATATTTTCAGAAGCAGAACATCAGTTGGTGTTGTTTCTTCCTGCTGTTCTATATAGCGTAGTGCTATCTCAAGGGCAGCTAGTCCTTCAGTATGAAGCATCCTGTCTTCTTTGATGTCAAGTAGCTCACCTTTGTCACTGTCTGCTTCTTTGTTCACCATCTCAATTATGGAATTGTTTGTGATTTTGTACTGTTCATCTTTGTCAAAACATTCTCATAAGACACTCTCATCAGAATGTTCACATCCTGGCAGTCTTTTGATCAGGCTGGTCAAGTTCCCACACTCATTGTCTTCTGCCATCTTATCCTGGACTTCAATATTCTTCAGCAGCTTCTCCATGACTTCAATGGAGTTTCAGATGACAACTGGGACCATAATTCAGCTATCCTATATAGAACATCCTTCCTATTAATTTTCTTCAAGTAGCCGACGATACTGTCTTCATTCGCTCCTGCTTCAACTGCTACAACTTTTGTCTATATTTTCTTTTTAAACATTCCAAACATTGGTTGTACCAAACTGGTGACATTATGTGGTAAGAACATAGCACGAATGCCATCACTAGTCAATTCTTCTTCATTTGGATGGGATGGTGCATTGTCTAGTATCAATAGAGCCTTACAAGGAATATTTCTCTCTCTCTGTTTTTGGAATGAATTCTGCAAAAAACCACTGTTTGAACAGCTCACCATCCATCCAACAGTTTTTCTGGACTTTAAATGATACTAGCAAAGCCGTCAAAGGAATGTGCTTTAAGGCTCAGGGTTTAGCTGATTTGCCAACACATACAAGAGGCAATTTGTGATATCTGGAAGCGTTACAGCAAGCTGGTATAATCACCCTTTCTTTGCTTTTTTTGTGACCCGGAGCTGCTGTTTCTTGGAAAGAAGCTAGAGCTTTATATGGAAGCATTTTATAATTCAATCCTCTCTCATCACAATTGTACAGTTGGTCAGTTGTATGATTCTCATTTTCTATGAGGTTTAATAATTTATTTTGGAACGTTTCAACTACTTCTAAGTCCGACGAAAGTTTCCCCCCATAGATATTCAGTTGCCACATCCCATACCTTTTCATCCATCTGTCTAACCAGCCTACGCTAGCAGTAAAGTCACTATCACCATCTTGAAGTTATTTCTGGAAATTAAGTGCTTTTTCTTGGAGCATTGGTCCTGTGATTGGGCTTCCTTTTAATCTCTGCTGTGAAAACCACAGGAACAAAGCATCACTTTTTTTTCCGTATTCAGCTTTCTTCATGTTATTCGGGAAATCAAGGCAGTTATCACCTCCAACGAACAGGACTCGAACTATCAAGACAGTACTGTAAATGAAAATACAGCACAAAAAATATTAATGAAAAAATATTGGATCTTGTGGGTTATATGCCCTGTTTTTCGAAACAATAATTTCAACAAATAATAACTGCAATCAGGCATAGGCACCAACCCAACCCAACCTAACACCAACACAATCCACAGACCTTTTGCAGTATTTGTCCCCCAGGCTGTATTCTAGCTTTTATCTTACAAGGGGAGGACCAAGCATCGATGTCATGAACCATGAACAAACTTTGCTGGTAGATAGAAGGATAAAAATAAACAGACACGTATCTCAGGTTTTGGCTCCAAAGACACTAGTTCACAGGAAATTGGGGGGGGTCAAAGTTTATTGAAGATTACTGTGCCCCTTAAAATCCCTTAGCGGAGAGTTCATTATTAGGTTTCCAGGGTGGTTGAGTGACTAAGGCGCTAGACTACAAAGCTGATGCTTGTTGTTTAGAGGTTCGAATCCCTGTGTTTTTCTGAAATTTTTTTTTCTTTTTGGAATTTTTTTTAGAAGAAATGTTTTTCTAAATTTTTTCTGTTTGTTTGTATCCTATCTAATGAAGTTTAAAATATTCGCATTTGTTTGTTAAAGTAACTTAAAATCGAGATAGTAAACGCTTTTCTTGGCTATCCAATCCCATAAGATGGAGAATATTGGTGATTGTTCATTTTAGAAACGTAAAAAAAGAGATAAACGCATTTGTTTGATATCCTATCCAATTTGATCAACAATATTAGCATTTGTATTATAATTAATATTAATAAGGTGGACAATGTTTTGGTAAGTTTGTGATGCATAACAGTCTTTGCTAGTGTGTCTACTTTTTAAGCAGATGTGAGCCCCGCTTAACGCAGATTTTATTTCAAATTAAAATTTTTTAAAAAATATTGATATCTTATGCACAGTGCAACTGCAGCCTAATATCTTATGATTTTTTTAAATATCGCACTAATCAAATTTCCTTAAGTATCCTAAATATTGATATATTTCAGCAGTGTTGCATAATATTGCATCATCTGGTGGCCAATTTCACTCTTTTCTCTGTATGTTTCCTGGGTCTAACACAAAAAATATATCTCCTAATGCGTAAAACATTTGAAAAACGGAAATAGAAATGTGATTCATGCTTCATGTTTCTTTGGTATCACTGGATCGTAAAGAATGTTTTTGATGTGTTTCTACTTTTTAACTACAGACAACTCTCGAGTTTCGATGGGGATGTGTTCCTGAAAACGTGGTCGAATCACAAACATAGACATGCAGTAGTTCATATTTCTCAAAAACTGAATAAAAGGCTAGTATATTCTAGGCAACTTTAACAACAATTCGACTTTCTAAAAAACGTCTCTAACGATTTTGATCAAATTTTGTACAGTTACCTGAGCATACATCTACAATAATACTACATATTTCTTTTTTCTCACTGAATGAACATAAGGCTAGTTTATTCTTTGGCAACTTTAACAAAAATTGGATTTTCTAAAAACAGGCCCATACGATTTTCATTTTCTAGAGATAATTAAACGACGCATTAGTACCCATATATGAGAAAGTTTGTACAATGCATGTTGTACAGATTTTTTAATTTTGATTTGGTTACACGAAAACCAAATATATGCTGATATCTTGATGCATTACTAATAAAAGGTTTCTAATGATAATATTGTCCCATACGAGAATAAAAATTATAAGGCACTTTCAACTGAGCTTGAAATTTGTAACGGTTATATGTTTTTGGATAAAACCGTTTGGAAAAATACGAAATTGCAAAAATTCTAAATTTTAATAATGCTTGCAGTGATAGTATTAATAATAAATAGTTTTAATGATATTTTCGTGTTGAATAGAGTTCTCCATAAGCAAACAGTTTTTAAAACTGATTCAGTAACGTAAATAATTAGACGTAGACTTTCCACAAATTGTGATTTCCAGACCTTTGAAGATATCGTGACCACACTTCGCATAGATTTATAATTTTTCCCCGCGGGTAACATAGGCTATATGACAATAAAAATAATTGTTCATATTCGAGTAATAGAAGCTGAGATATGACATTTAATGTTTAAAGAAGTAAGTGCCCGTTGAATTTCAACGGATTTTGTGAATTTAGTTTCGCTATCAGTTCTAGGGCGTATGCAGAATATACGAAAACGTTTTATTCTACTAAAAACTAGAAACCACCTATAAAGAATACTTTTTCACTTAGCTTTTCTTAACGATTACCCAAATTTATTTATAAACAATCCACTTCCAAGTGTGTTGTATTCAAATATAACAATAATTTCATTTCCTATTGTATCGCTTTCGTCAAATCCAGCTTAATTTCTTGTGTAATTATGCCTTTCTGAAATGTTTACTTTTATGTTTCGTAAGCATGAAACTCGTGAATAGGTAACGTTGTCCATGATTGAACGCTGGCTTTGATTCAATTTTTTCCGATAATAACTAACAATTTACGCTAAATCTTTACGATAATTTAAATGATGAGTTCGAAACTTGACGGGAAATAATTTTAAAAAGCAAACTTAAAAACCCCTACACTGATTTACGGGCTTTCCTTATGGGGCAATGCACGAGTTTGTCCTGCGACGAATTGATGCGTGACGAGTTTGCCATGCGATGAATTGACTGCAACGAGTTGACGGTATACCATAAGGTGGCCATACAGTTAAGAAAAATAATTAAAACATTATTGTAAAAAAGAGAGTGTTCTTTTCTTTTAGGTGAATTTTCACCTCAGTTGGAACGAAAATCGCCTATGGTTTTCTATTTTTCTGAAAATTTAAACATTTTTAAACGTGATTAAATCGTCAAAAGTTATATTTTCATTAGTAGTTAATTACCAACCAAATTTGTTTGTATAGAAACCGCTTCCAGGTGTATGGCATTCAAATATAACGATAATTTGATTTCCTACCGTATCACTTTCGCCAAGTCCAGCTCATATCTTGTGTAATTACTCCTTTCTGAAATGTTAACTTTTATGTTTTGTAAGCATGAAACTTGTGAATATGCAACGTTGTCCATCAATGGTGTCGGCAGGGGGGGGGGCGCTCCCCCTGGAAATGTGTAACAATGTAAATATTATATTAGATATTATTTTAAAACGTGACAAAACTGGATGTGCAAAAAAAGTTATCACGTTGCATACGGATGGCGAGAATTCTCGCCATTCAAATGTCACTTTATTGTGACAAATACCTTATTTATTGATACCACCAGGGCCGTCTATAGGCGGTAAGGAGGTAAGGCACCGCCTTAGGGCGGCACCTCACTGGGTGCAGCAAATGAGTTGGTCATGTATTCGTCCAAATTGCGGTTGTCATAACTCATTGTCGTTGTAAAAAGACAACATATTCATATCCGTCGAATACAGAAAAATATGGCGAGGCTGGAGTTTAGATGCAAACACGAAAGCCTCCAGTTTCTACCTACCCCGGCGACCGATAATAAAAGGCGGCACTTGGGTTTTCTTATTTCCACCGCATCGGGCTTCGTTACACTTCCCACGGGCTATTTCCCCACCCCTCTTACATCCTTTGCCTTCCTCCCCCATCCCTCTCTTTTGTTTCCCCTTGTGGTAACAAGGGGCTGTAAATTCGACTGCCTCTGAGCTTGAGACGAAAATATTGGTATGGGAGAGAAAATTTTGTTCCTAGCGGATTCTTAGGAACATGAAAGGAAATTAAAAACTGTTTTTAATAGCGAAATTAAAGTGACAAGATTTTCAAGAGCTCACTGCTGTACAAAATGAAAAAATCGGTATAACGTACATTGTACAAACTTTGTCATATAGAAACCAGTGGAGAATCCAGGGGGCGAAGCAAAACCCAGAAAAAATCAGATTCACATTCACGAATCTACCAAGTTCATCATGTATAAGTTCGTATACTCGTACAGCAAAGTGCTAAAAAAATGTTATACGTAACGTAATGAAATTATGAATTGATTTTTTACTTTCTTATATATGTAGTATATGTACAGAGATAGTATTGTAATCGTGAAAAGAATCCTAACGTTAATATGTATCGTAGAATTTCGTTTAAAAAACGCCAATAATCAGGATTTTCACCGCAATGCAATGACGTAACTTTCAATTGTCATATTTGCAAAAAGTATTGCAATTTTGCAATGATAGATCGGTGATTTTACCACCCGCTGTGAGGGTAGACAACACAACAGTGAGGGTCGCTAATCCTCTCTAATGAGGGTCAAAATGGAAGAGCAGGTGGTCTTCCAAAACATGGCCCCCTATCTGAGACATAAACCATTAAAGGTATTCTTTTCGATGTACAAATTATACATCGAATTTTATTATGATTACTGAAAGTCATAAATGAAGCTTGCCTTGTTGTTTCGAATTTTAGTAGAGAGAGTTATCATTCTCTGTTCATTTATGTTTGCGTCTTTGAAAATCGAAGTACATACAAACTTATCCTATGACCACTTTGTAATTCCGATTTCTTAGATTTTGGATTTATTTCGTGTTATTTTTAAAATTTTATTTTCACTTTATTCGTCTGCCTGCCCATGTGCAAGATTCCAATTATAATAAAAGGCAGTATTAATTGGTTTGTCCTCTGACTGGTTGTTTGTTTGGTCCATGTGTCATGCTGTAGAGAAATTCGGACAATTCGTTAAATGCTGTACACAGAGGATCGAAAATTTGGCAGGATGTTTAAATGGGATATATGATGGTAACGGCATAATATATCTCGAAGAATGTTGCGAGATTGTCCTCTAGGAATTATTTTCATTTCTCATAAGATAATATGTAATATTTAAAATTCCGCTCAGCAACCCTTGTTCCTATTGCAAATGAATATTGGAAAATTTGACATGCATTCTACGGACCAAGAATATTTTAAAGAAAAAGGAACATTTCTTAATTTGAAAGTCAATTTATCCTTCGCTTGAGTTTGGGCGAAATTCCGCGTTTTAAACAACCAAGCCAATTGTTGTATCATTTCACGTGTGTAATGCAAAAGTGTCAATGCAGTGTCTATATGCCCTCGAAAGAGATGTGGAGGGAGGAGGTAAATATTGGTATTCAACTGGAAATAGGGGAGGTTTTTTTTTCAGGATACACAAAAGATTCATTTTTCATAACCTTTACCATTAGGTGCGGTGAATACAAATTTAGTCGACCAAAATTATTTCTAATCATTTAAAGATTTTCTGTGGATTTGTTCGTATTATTTTTTAATACCAGTGGGTATGCACATCTTCAAAGTTTTCCAAGGGGCACGCTGATCAAAAGGGCTGAATGTCACCGAGATGAAGATGGGAAGAGGAAAGTGAGGGGAAGAAAGATCGGGTGTAGGGAGATAGGGTATTTGTGTCAAAGTATTAATCAGGTCGGAGTGGATTTTAACCGGTGATCGAAATGGAAAATGTTACGAAACAGAATGCTTGTATTGGTGGTGGAACGGAAATTTTTACGAAACGGGACGCTTGTTATAAGGGATGGTATTTCTGAATGTCTGTCGAAAGAGAACGGTATCATCGGTGCGTGTGATGAGCCGGAGCGGTGTTCCGGTACGTTCCGGCTCATTCCGAGATCTGATTCTAAGCTGCTTTAAGGGAAATAAATTAGCCATTTAAAATATACTTTGAGTTAATTTCAAGAGGATATTCAACGCTGTGATAATATAATTCATAGTGATTCAGTGATGTGGATTTGTGGTCAATTGGGGGCCGGTTAAGTAAAATTTTCCCCGGCTGGAAAAATTGCATCCACCCGTGGGTAATAGGCATTTTTATGTTTTGCCCATCCCTGAAAAATTTTCTGCCGATGCCATGTTGTCCATGATTGAACATTGGCTTTGATACAACTTTTTTCGATAAAAACTTATAAGTTACACTAAACCCTCCCCCCTACTATAAGCGTTGAGTGTGTCATTCTTTATTTATTATTCATCTATGAGTAATTTGCAATCGAATGACCCCAATGGTGCCGGAATTATGTTTTTTGGTGTTTTACCTTCCCCCTCTCCTATCCTACCATAAGCCTTGAGTGCGTAGTTTGTTTATTTATTGTTTATTATTCATCTACTAGTAATTTTCAAACGAATGACACCCATGGTGCCGGTATTACATTTTTTAATGCTCAACCTTCCCCCTCTCCTCCACCTACCACAAACTTTCAGTGCGTCATTTGCCTATTTATTGTTTATTATTCATGTACGAGTTATTAGGCATCGAATGACACCCATGGTGGTAGTATTCCGTTTTTTAATGTTTAACCTTCCCCCTCTCCACCCCCTAACATAAGCCTTGAATGCTTCATTTCTTCATTTATTGTTTATTATTCATCTACGAATTATTTGCAATCGAATGACACCCATGGTGGTAGTATTCCGTTTTTTAATGTTTAACCTTCCCCCTCTCCACCCCCTAACATAAGCCTTGAATGCTTCATTTCTTCATTTATTGTTTATTATTCATCTACGAATTATTTGCAATCGAATGACACCCATGGTGGTAGTATTCCGTTTTTTAATGTTTAACCTTCCCCCTCTCCACCCCCTACCATAAGCCTTGAATGCTTCATTTCTTCATTTATTGTTTATTATTCATCTAAGAGTTATTTTCAATGGAATGACGCCCATGGTGCCACAGCAAGGTTCCAAACAAAAATTGGGAGGAGTATGATTCCAGGAATAACAGGAAATGCAGCAGGGGAGGGAAGGGGGTGAGTAGACCCAATGAACAAGAGGGGAGAGGATTGGACAGAGCTCGTGTGAGGATTATGGGAGACTCATTGCTACGGCATGTGAGAGAGGAGAAAGTTGGTGGGAAGGGCAGGTATGTCATTGAATGTTTTCCAGGAATAAGGATTGAAGAGATGGAGAGAAATATAGATGGAATAAATGGTGAGAGGAATGAAGAAGTAGTTTTTATACACGTAGGTACGAATGATATTATGAGAGCGAAGACAAGTGATTATGTAGTGGGATGGGTTTGGGATATGTGTACTGTGGCTAAAAGGAAATTTGGATCGGCGAAGATAATTCTAAGTGGTAAGTACTGAGGAGAAGAGACGTGCAGAACAGAGTTGTGGACTATATTAATGAGGGTATTCAATGGGTGTGTGAGAAACACGGCATTTATTTTGTTGACCCAAATTGTTGGATAGGGTATAAGGATTTACCACGAGATGGGATTCACCTCAACAGGAGAAGTGTAGAAAAATTTGCAAATTTGATAAATGTTGTTACTGTGATTTGGGAAATTAATATGGGGATTTGGAGATGAAACTAAGGTTTCAGCAAGTGAAAATGAAAGGGTTTATGTTAAGAAATTGGACAAAGGAGATGAAGGTTGCTCTGGTGGGAAACAGAAGGAACAAGGTAAGGGATTAAAAATCCTTCAAGTAAATTATAGAAGTGTTGTAAATAAAGCTAAAGAAATAGAAACTTTGATGGAAGGATATGGTGCAGATGTGGTCATTGGAACTGAATCTTGGTTGAGAGAGGATATTAATTCTTCAGAGATTTTTCCTAATGGGTTTACGGTATATAGAAGAGACAGTGACACAAGGGGGGGCAGTATATTTACCGTATATACTCGTGTATAGTACGAGTTTTTACGACCAAATTTTTATTGCAAAAATTGGGTTTTCGTACTATACACGAGTAATGCATTTGAGGATTTAAAATTCATGTATCTTCACGGGCATTTTCGGTGAAGTTATGCCACCTGCACGCATTCTAATTGTAGGCTAACCTTAACAGTGAGGTCCTTTATCGTTGTTATGTTGCTTCGTGAAGAGTAGAATCTTTTTCATATATACAGCTTCAAATTCACAAATACTTGATATAAGTGAAGATTTACGGGCACTTCCTTTCTTGAATTTTATGTATGTACATCTTTGTTTGCGTCTTTTTACGATGGATGGATTGGAACGAGTTGGACTAAAAGTATCATAAACTGCGTAACTTTATGGAATTTCGACATCTTGGAAAAAAGAAATTACTTTGTAATATTCAACAGTCTTTATTGTTTCTTCAATCACACACCGATCGGTTTCCACTACAAAGTTATTCTAAAGATGTTACGTCGGTTAGTAACACCATTAGAATGATTTTGTAGTGGAAACCGGTCAGTATGTGATTGAAGAAACAATAAAGACTTGAATATTACAAAGTAATTTCTTTTTATCCGTTATCTCTACCTATTAAGTAGATGGATTACGTACGTGGAACATAATCCAGACATACTAGAACTGAAACGATTTTATTTCATCTTGTGCAATCATGATTCCTATCACTTTTTATTAAATGTTTTAGGAGTAAGATACTTAACTTATCCGAATTTTAGTGCACTTGCAAGAAATACTATTTACGACATTTACGGTCTATTCTATGGTGGTGTGGAAAATCAAGGTCGTTCGATATATCTCACTTGTAACCATCGAGCTATCGAAGCGAAATATATCGACCCTGGTGGAAAGCTAGGATCGTACTATAAACGAGATATATGAAAAAATCAGGTTTGTTCACCAAAAAATCAGGGGTCGTACTATTGGAGACTCAAATCAACTATAGAGGCGCTGCAATCAGTGACGTCATTTTGCAATATGGTGGATGCATTGGTGATAAGATTTGCATAGTTAAAGGCATTAAACGTGTGTTTCTGCATATTTCTGTGTTTGATATCATACGTCATTATCATTAATTGCGAAGAACAATGAGTGGGAAATTATCACTCTCGTTTGGAGAGATAGTGAATTTCTTAGGAGGAAACCCTGGCTCAAGAAATATTATTGAAGGGGAATGCGTTCTTAAAGCTGGACTTGTGGGCAGCAGAGGGAAGAAGGATATTGTTGTATCTATTTTGGGACTAGTTCTTCATACCAGTGGTATTATTATTATTATCAAGCAAAACGCTGCAATTGAGGGCAGGTCCCGGTGGCAGCGGTCCACATCTCATACACCAAATGAAGCACCTCATAATACAACAACATTACATTTAAGAGCCAACTTACTAAAAGCACGTTTTCACACAAATGGATTTAGAATTGAATAAGAGAATTAACATATAAAATGGGATACATTGCAATTTCTTGTGCAAACTCTTAAATTACAGTTTCCCTGAAAAGTATAGCTTAATTAAATAATAATAATAATTAGTATTAAAATATTAAATAGATCCATCCTGATGGCAACGTCATCATGACACGAATATGTGTGTAACATATTGAGAGGGGAGTGCCTACATTCCCTGCTTGGTATTTACCCAGGGACAGAAGGGAACCCCTCAGAAGGCCTCCCATAGGCAGGAATTACAATACAGTTACAACATATGCCTACTACTATTTACAAATTATAACATTTCTTTCTTACATTTGAAAAAATTTCAGATAATTTTTTGCATTTGTTCTCTTTTTCTATTGTGAACTTCTGGCTACCCTATTTATATTATAAATTAATTCAGACATTGCATTAATAAATACATTAAAATTACATATGAAATTAAATAATACTCATGTATTTACGTACCAAAGAACGGCTGCAATGTGTTTACATTAGCGGCTCTTTCCTGATACAAATTACTGGGGAGGTGAAGATATTAGAAGATTGTAGCATCTGCTTGGTGAAGATGATGTGCAGTTGCAAGGCTGGACTGTCAGAAAAATGTAAACACATTGCAGCCGTTCATTGGTACCTAAATACCTGAGTATTATTTAATTTCATGTAATTTTAATGTATTTATTAATGCAATGCCTGAATTAATTTTTAATATAAACAGGGTTGCCAGAGGTTCACAATAGAAAAAGAGAACAAATGCAAAAAAAATCTTTAAAAAAGAAACTGACATAAATTATCGGCGGTTTGTTGTATTTTGTACTTTCAGAACATAATATTTTTACTTCGCATGCAGGCGTAGCGACGCAGAAAGCGGAATGCTAGTACACCTGACAGAAGCCTATTATTACAATTGATATGTTTTACACTCAGTTAAATGTTAATAAATAATATTAAGTCAAAACAATTTTTAAATGTTTATTGATTTTTATTTAAATATTAAATGAAGCGAGCACACAAACATGTTCTTAGTTATCGGCTTCCCAATCTTCAACATCCTTATCCAAGCCTTCCTTCTGTGGCACCTTTCTCGTATGTTCCATTTATTTGTCAAAAAAACGAATTTGCCTTCCCGAGGAAAATTATGGAACCGGAGATCAGGGTTCGACCAGGATTTCGACGAACATTGCGGAACACAACAGTTTTGCTTCGCCGAAGTTTTTCTCTGTGAGAATTTCGCCCCGGTCTTTTCCATAATTATTTCCGTTAGCAAATAAGCTAACTGTACCATACAATGATACTGATGAACTTCTTAAAAGGACTATAAGTCGTGTGAATGAAGGATGAAAGTAAATGAACAAGATATGAAAAGAATGAAAGGGAAGAAAGGAACAGAATGAAGAAATGGTTTCGATGAGGAGTTCTCAAAGGAACTGTTCTGAATTGATGAATAGTGAATGAAATGAATGATAGTTATGAAAAGAACTGATTAAATAATATGAAAATGGTGAAAAGAACTGATTGAACGTTGATAACGCAGTAAGGAACTTCAACACACGTTGCGAGACTACGCTTACCAATGCAATGTAAATATGCCTCATTCAGGCTTGACACCAAAGCGCTAGTTACGACTTTCGCCACCAGTTGGCGTATTCCTTTGCTGGAATCGCGAATACCTGGAGTCGGCATATACACGAGTATATACGGTATTTGCATTAAAGAAAGTTTGCTTAGTGGGATAGAATGGATTGCAGATAATACTGAGATTTTATGTGTAAAACTAATTGAGAAGAAAACAGGTAAAATTTTGAATATAATGCAGTTTATAGAAAACCGAATGAAGATTTTTTGATTTTGGAAGAGTTACTTAATTTTGTGGGCTGTGAGAATAAAGGGAAGGATACGGTCATAGGAGGGGACTTAAATTTACCAGACGTTGATTGGAGCGGAGATGTGGGGGGAAGAGGAAAGGCGCAAGAACTAGTTAATGGTCTTATACACCATGGGGGATTCGAACAGGTAGTGGAGGTCCCAACAAGAAAGGGGCACTTTTAGATGTTTTTCTCTGAAGGCCGAGTGAGTTATTAATGGGTTGTGAAGTCCTTCTGGGAATAAGTGACCACGAGGCAGTTGGTATTGAAGTCCACTATCAAAAAATACGGCAAGAATATGGACAGTTGCCACGAACAGTATGGACAAAGTGGACAAAGTTGGGTATAAAAATATTTTGGAATGGGTGAAAAATGGGAATACAGTGGATATTATTTGGGTTAACTTTAAAAATTCATTATATAAAGCGATGGATAAATTTGTGCCTAAAAAAATAATTACAAATAATTCTGATCCCGAGTATTATGGTATGTCCATAAAGAGGATGATAAGGAAAGTAAGGGCAGCATACTGCAAGCATAAACAAGGACTGATTGAAAGAAATAATTGTAAGGGGTTAATAAGAGATCTGAATAGAAGGAAAAAGGCTGCTCATGATAAATATTTAATAGACATGCTTCAATCAAATGATAGTAGTAAATTCTATAAATATATACGCAGGTGTAAGGGGAATAAAGAGCAAATTAAAACTATTAAAAACAAACAAGGCGAAGTGATAATTAACGATGCTGATAAGGCCAACGAATTTAATAAATGGTTTAGTGAGGTGTTACAACCCCCTACCACTGTCGGAGCAGATTTCAATCCAAATGCCCTGAAAGGGCAGGAATTAAAAGTAACTTATAATAAAGTATTAAATAAGCTAAAGGCCCTAAGGAAGCATAAATCTTGCGGACCTGATAGGATTCCAAATGAAATATTGATGTTAGCAGAGGAAGTTATGGTACCGTATCTTCGAGCTTTCTTCCAGATGTCACTAAATAATGAATGTTTACCGCTTGATTGGAAAACTGCTGAAATTATTCCAATTTATAAAGGAGGTAGTAGAACGGAAGTAGGAAATTATAGACCTGTAAGTTTGACATCTTCGGTTTGTAAAATTATATAAGGGACTTTTGTGAAAGTAATAATTGGTTTAATGAAAACCAATACGGCTTTAGAAAAGAGCGGTCTTGTGAAGACCAACTTTTAGGGCTAAGCCAAGACATAGCAGATGAATTGGATAAAGGGATGGAAGTTAATGGAGTAGTAATTGATCTAAAAAAGGCATTTGATATGGTAGACCACGAGTGCTTAGTAGTAAAGATTGGGGAGATAGGACTGGACAAGAGATGGATAATAGATTTTTTAAGGAATAGAAAACAGAAAGTAAAGATAGGAAATATTGTTTCAGAGGAAACTGAGGTGACCTCAGGTGTTCCCTAAGGCAGTGTGCTGGGGCCGCTGCTATTTTTGATGTATGTTAATGACTTACCAAAATTAATTATGTCAAAAATTCGGCTATTTGCTGATGACTGCATTATATACAGAGTTATGATAACTGCAAGGGACTTATCAATATTACAGGGTGATGTTGACATTTTATCAGATTGGATGGAGGTAAATAAAATGGCAATAAATGTTAGTAAAAGTAAACATATTGATTTTTCAAAGAAAAAAATTACGGAAAATTTTTCACTTTATGTACAGGGTAAAAAACTTCCCCAAGTTGATACTATAAGGTATTTAGGAATAAAATTAACGATGGAATTGGGTTGGGATGCTCATATAGATGAACTGATTTCAAGAGGTTTTAGGAATATGAATTTTGTGATGCGGGCCCTGCGTAAAAGTAGTAAATCCGCTAAAGAATTAGGATATAAAACTTTGGTGAGACCCATACTACAATACGGGTCAAGTGTATGGGATCCCTACCATAATGAGCAGATTAAGAAATTGGAAAGGATCCAACGTAAGGCCGCTAGGTTTGTCTTGGGGCGGTTCGAAAAAACTGACTGTGTGTCCTCTATGTTAAATAACATGGGAAGGGAAAGTTTGGAGAGAAGGAGGAAGAATAAGAGAATTGTTAAATTTCATAGCATGTATACAGGCAATCCTGCTCTGCAGGAGCTGAGAAAAAGAATTTCTCAACCAAGATTTCGAGTAAAAAATGACCACAATCACAAAATTAGTACTAGGTCTGACAAAAAAGACGTGGGAAAATATTCGTTTGCACAAAGAATAGCAAGAGAGTGGAATGACCTCCCTGAAGGAATTTTAAATCCCTTTCCAAATTCCCAGTTATTAAAAAAAGGTTGAGGGTCACTGAGGAAATTTTTTAAACTTGTTTATTTTAAATTGTTGAATTTACGTCAACCTTTATAAACCTTGTATATACAGTGCCACCTGGCCAACGGCCTATTTGTAATGTGCTTGCAATAATAATAATAATAATAATAATAATAATAATAATAATAATAATCATGGTCTCAATAATAGGAATGTGTTTCTGACACTGATCATCTACCAAAATTATTAAAAGATTTTCCATTTTAGGAATCACAACACCGCACCTAGGACTGTTTATTGTTGTTATCAAATTACTGTATATACCTGAATATAAGACGAAGTTTTGTTCCAATTTTTATGACCGAAAAATCGCTAGTCATCTTGTAATCATGCAGTGCATAATAGTTTGACTCACAGAGTAGCAGAAGGCAGAGATAGGTAGAGATGGGAAGAATCGAATAGTTATAATTGAAATACAGGCAGACCTCGTCTTTCGTGGCTTTATCTTTCCCGTGTTTCGATCTTTCGTGGTTCCGCATTTGCGACCAGTTTTGTCTTTCGCGGTCTTATGTTATGGTCTTTCACGGAAAAAATCACAGAAAAGGCTCGGCAAAATTTTCCATATACGGAATGAATCGCGTTTTCTTCACATTTTCTCTCATAGGCCTGAAAAATGTTGTTACGGTATTTTGATATGTAAAAATATTTACGTGTATATGTGTGTGCGCGCGTGCATGTGTGTGTGTGTGTGTGTAGGGACATGTGTCTTTGATATATATATATATATATATATATATATATATATATATATATATATATATATATATATATATATATATATATATATATATATATATATATATATATATATATATATATATATATATATATATATATATATATATATATATATATATATATATATATATATATATATATATATATATATATATATATATATATATATATATATATATATATATATATATATATATATATATATATATATATATATATATATATATATATATATATATATATATATATATATATATATATATATATATATATATATATATATATATATATATATATATATATATATATATATATATATATATATATATATATATATATATATATATATATATATATATATATATATATATATATATATATATATATATATATATATATATATATATATATATATATATATATATATATATATATATATATATATATATATATATATATATATATATATATATATATATATATATATATATATATATATATATATATATATATATATATATATATATATATATATATATATATATATATATATATATATATATATATATATATATATATATATATATATATATATATATATATATATATATATATATATATATATATATATATATATATATATATATATATATATATATATATATATATATATATATATATAACGTGTCCCTGTCTTATATACAGGATGTCCAGTGACTTTATGTCATAAATTTGGATCTTTTTCCTTAAGTGATTTTGAGTTAAAAATGTTCTATAAACATAGGTCCGATTCTCATCCGTTACAGAGCTATCTCGTGGTTGAGAACTGTTGCCACCTGATAGCGCTAGCACTCCTTTTTCCCTTGAGCAGCAGGCGTGGATGAGTCAGTATAACATAAGCTACCAGTGTAGTGTGCTGTGAAACATGCCATTTACATTTTCCAATGTAGAGTATGCGGATATGCACTTTGTGTACGGGTTTAGCAGTGGAAACTCCACTGCTGCTGTTGAGGAATATCGATGACGATTTCCACGAAGAAGAATATCAGATCAACGTTCTTTTATTAATGTTCACCAACATTTGCGAGAAAATGGCTCATTTCCGCATGTCTTTGACAGCTAAGCGTCCACTACAACGTAATGTGCATGAGGAGGAAAACATTATTCAGATGGTACAACGAAGTCCACGTCTTAGCACTACATTTCAAATACGCATAGCTCTGTCACGGATGAGAATCGGACCTGTGTTTATATGACATTTTTAACTCAAAATCACTTCAGGAAAAAGATCCCGAAGTTATGACATAAAGTCACCGGACACCCTGTATACTTTTAAATATTTTTAGGATGCAATCCTCCCACACTTTTGTGTCCCTTCGCACGTGAAAAGTTGCAGAATATAAGCTGGCATCACCGTTTAGGAGCCTTCTGTCTTTATTATGACAGGGAAGTTCCGAGGTGAAAGACTCAACTCTTGACCCTTCCGATTAAGGATCATTGGGTTATTTGCTCAGGTTTGATATAGTTCAAACGCTTAAGCTTTGCGTTTTACGCATCATTTATTATTGGTCGAGTTTCACAGAGGTTTTCAGGGATGTAACCCCAAGAAAGACACGGTCTGCCGTATTTGGGGAATTAGCCCCTGCAAGGTAGACAACTGCCGTTCATTTTCTTGATCCTATTATGGAACTTAAATGAGATTTTATTTTCTGATATTTTTTTGTGTTCTTTTATCTTGTTAAGTCTCACTTTCATTGAAGTTAATTTTTCCATCTCTTTCTCTATTTTACTGAGGTCACCAATACAGAGGACAAATGATGATGGGATGGGAACCAAACCCTGTATTTCCCATTGCCTTAATTACTTCTCTTTCGCGATTTCGTCTTTTGCAATGTTTTCAGGGACATAACCCCCGCGAAAGACGAGGTCTGCCTGTTTTCGATTCTTAAAATTATTTGAAACAATCGATTATTAATAGTAGTAGTAGAAAATGAAACGATTCAAATGTATTCGAATACAAATACTCTTTTGAATTTTATTATATTTATGCATTTTGCTTCATTTGGTAATTTATTAAAAGTGTTGACTTGACTGACAGATAGCGCCACTGTGTGATAGCTCAAAATGTTTGTTCGTCAGTTCGAAAGTCGAATGTACGAAAGTCGAGGACTGCCTGTAGTAGTAGTAGGTTGAATGGGTGAAAGATTTTGCGCCAACATATGTAATTTGATCCTGTCACAATATCATAGTGTGTTGACCGCAGACAATGTGAACCGTGTATGACTGTAGTAAAATCCATGTGAATTAAAGCCTTCGTGATTGTTAACTATCCAGTTTTACGTAAAAATATGGGTGACACCACGTTGAGAAGGGAGGTTCTACACCTTCACAAATATCAAAATCATTGCGTAATAGTTATGATGCAAATTTTAGACTTTTAGTGGCGATATATGCTGATGAAACTAACAATTGTGCTGCAGCAAGAAGGTTTGGTGTCACCGAGGCAAATGTGCGGCGGTGGAAAAAATCGCAGGAAATGCTAAAGTGTGCAAGTTCAACTCGGAAAGCATTTCGTGGGCCTAAGGAAGGACGTTATAAAAATTTAAGAGGACCAGTTAATAACATTTGTGCCAAATATTTGTTCCAATTATTCAATTGAAAATTCCAATCAAAATTGCATATTTCGATTGGTTCAATGTTCATTACTCAATGGTATCATAAACCTCTGTCATTGTGTGCATAATAAATTTTTTTCCTTTCATTAGTAGTTAAAAATGGGGGGGTTCGTCTTATAATCAGAGTCGTCTTATATTCGGATATATACGGTACGTGAATTTATCACATCTTTTAGAATTTTCTCCTTCTGTTTCACGTAAGTGCTAATAGTTGAATGACACATTCTCAATGATCGTGCGATTTCAGTATGGCTTTCACCTTTCTCAACATGCTTTAAAATTTCTAATTTCAATTCATAACTATTAGCCTTATGCACCGTTTTATTTGATTCACTTACATTATCACAATTGCATTTCCTTTTAGATGCCATGTCAAGCGATAAATTTATAAATAAATCAATAAAATAAATAAATTTAAATAATGATTAACAGAAAAAAGAGTGAAATCAGCACAAATTCAAACAATTAGAGCAAATATAACAACGTCTACACCAAAACTAAACCTCACGTGGTTGGTCGGGACCAATTACTGTGCAAAAATTATTCCGTGTAAAGTAGTTCCCAATTCGATCGGCCGGGTCGAAATCTAGTGATTCCACACCGAGTACTGGTTAACCGAGTACTCGGTGTTTTCTTCAATTTTTCGAGTACCCAAGTAATTTTGTTCGAGTACTCGATTATTATTGGAAAAATTAAAATTACAAATTTACAAATATCTTTGACAGATTACAGGTACAATTATAATAATTAAAGTAAATTCTTTTTAAAATTTGAATAAATTACTTTAAAGCCCTGCGTTACAGGTAAAAATGCCTGTAAATAATGCCACTACGGTTTTCACCTTCATGTTACAGGCTTCAACAGATGTGAGCTTTACATTAGATTCAAATCCAACTTCCTTATATAATCAGACCGTTTAGTTACATTGTATCATCACAACTGGAAGAAATCCATCACTTCCCCCTCTCCTCCTCCTCCTCACTCTCCTCTCCATTCCCTTACCAAGTCTTTCAAAACAGCGAGTCCCTACAATCTTTTTGTGCCAGCTAGGTAGGATTAGCATGAAGTTAAATTACTTAAAAGTAAAAGTATTACGTAAAACGAGTTTTTGGTAACTTGTCGTGTGCTATAGGTGTCTACAACCTTTATTCATTCATCTGCAGTGTGCATAGCATCCACCAGTCTTGCCTTACTAATTATTGAAGAAGGATCTTTCTATATTCGTTTCTTGTGTTTATTTCCTCAGTAGTTGCTCTTTGTCACAGGTTAGTAATTCTAAATTAGTAGATATTGTAAACTCGAAAAATTCAGTTTTATAATCAATGTTAATCCTTCTTAAAAATAGTAAAAAATTAATATACATTTATTTCTATTAAAATTTTTAGCTTATCAGCGTGATTAACAAAGTATTACCAGTATTAAGGGGAAGATATATCATCCAGCACGCTTTATGTAAGACTCATATTTTATATACAGTGCAATCCCGATTTAAGGTTCCCCAATTTAATGCGGTTTTTTTGCAGCCCCAACCAAAGCTCCATATAAATAACGTATTGTGTCACCCGCTTTAGTGTTTTACCTTGTTAACCCGAAAGGAAGACAATCCTCCAGAAAAAGGGGAGTTTTATTCAGAACAATGTTATTATTACATCGAGGCGGCGATGTTATTAAAACTTTGGATGTATGTTCTTACTCGTCAGTCACTGTAACATTTCCCTAAACCGCACAAGACACGCAATTAAATTTGCGAGCCCACTTCGCATAAAGGGCCGAAATGTAACAAATGAGACTAAAATGACGTTGGAACTGTTAGCGTTGTCATTTTATGCACGGTCAGCCGATAACAGGCGTCGAAACATCTGCCAACGTTCATCACACTGCTTCATTGAGGGATAATTATTCGAAACTCGTAAATACAGTAAAACTCCATTATAATGCCCCTCACTATACTGTGGGTCTAGTCATGTCCACCAAAATGATTCCATTTATTTTCTTCGTAAACATCCTTGTTTTAAATTTTACTGCAATTTATTTCCTTCGTAAACAACTTGGTTCAAATTTTACTGGGATTTATTTTCTTCGTAAACAACTTGGTTCAAATTTTACCACGATTTATTTTCTTCGTAAACAACTTGGTTCAAATTTTACCGCGATTTATTTTCTTCGTAAACAACTAGGTTCAAATTTTACCGCAACGCTAAACTCCCGTCGCTGTCTATAAGAATGATAAGAAATTGTAGCTGAAGTCCAGAACCGCGGAAGAGCAGAAAAATTATTGGAAGATGACAGTGAGAATGAAGAGATATGTGAGGTTGAG
This sequence comes from Uropetala carovei, assembly GCA_036926305.1. Classification (NCBI taxonomy): domain Eukaryota; kingdom Metazoa; phylum Arthropoda; class Insecta; order Odonata; family Petaluridae; genus Uropetala; species Uropetala carovei. Next base: position 2,593,675 of record JAXCHB010000053.1, on the reverse strand, counting down.
ACCCCTTAAATAAGCAAAGTATTGGACAACATCAGTGAAGTGATGAATTGGATGGAGAGACAGAGTGATTGTGATCATCTTCAGCTTTTACATTTGCAAAACATTAAGACATATGCGACAAAGAAATGCCATCAGATGTCGTGCCAAAAGAAAATATCGGACTATTTTAAAAATACCAATTAAATTAAGGTATGCATTTAAATCAAAACACGATATCAGTTTTTATAGTATTTTGCAATAAAATTTGTTATAACGCATATACTTTCACGTTTTTAAAAATTATTTCCCGAAATAACGTGGGTTGCCGATAACGAGGGTGTACATTGTCTCCCGAAATCTGTGTTATAACGGAGTTTTACTGTATTATCTACTATAATATATTTTGAAGCATGTGTTTGTGTATTTGTTCATGGAAATCCTCCTAAACGATAAAAGCTAGAATAACCACATTTGGTACGATTCTTCCTCACATCCTAACTTAGTGAATGGTCAAGGTTTGGTCAACCGGGATTAATCACTGCTGCCAATATAGAGGAATAACATTTTCCCATAAGATAACACATATGAATCCATTTCTTGACTTGCAAGGTATTCTTCCTTCAAGCATTAAAATACGTAAATATGGACCGATTTTTTTCGTTTTTCCTTTATTCGACGAATAAAACTCTATACTCTCTTATTCCTGCGAAGTTTACATGTTACACGGTCGAAGTTTTCAGAAATACGTCATTTGTTTCGAAATATTGTGGATTTTTCGTAACCCTCCCGGGCGTTGCCAAGGCAGTCGTCATTGTTACCTCCGATTCAATTAGCTTTAATGAAGCTTACAAATAGACAAAAGTTTGGCGTTATTCGATTCGCACTTTTGTTTAAGTAACGAAACGATCGATGTTTATGGATAGCAACGTAAATAAATACTGAATATTATTCAGGAAGCGTTTATAACGATTGATGAAAGTAATTGAACCTTCTTTCGTCTATTGAATACCGGAATCTTATATTTTTTGTAAGTAAAATCATTATATTTTACATTATAATGTTTATTAACATAAATAAGCTCACGTATCTGGTGTAAATTTACCGGAGTCAGTGTTCAATCATGGACAACTGTACGTTGCTTTTTCACGGGTTTTTTGCTTACAAGACATAAAAGTAAATATTTCAGCGAGGCATAATTACACAAGAAATGAAGCTGGATTTGGCGAAAGTAATATGATAGGAAATAAAATTATCGTTATATTTGAATGTCATAGGCTCGGAAACGGATTGTTACAAGCAAATATGATTAATTGTTAAGAAAAGCTAATTGTAATTTTAAGAGTATCTACTATATATTTTAAAGAGTTTGTATGTTGTGCTGTAGTAGCATAACTAAATCCATTGAAATTCAACGGGAAATTCTGCTACTTTTGTATAAACCATGCGAGCCCAATTATATCATGTATTCATTATAGCATGTGAACTTAAAAAACTGAAAGGATTTGCACGCTTGGTTGATTCCTCCTATATAGGAGTGCTTTAATTAAGTGTGTTTATTTACTTAAAAGTTTTAAGAAAGTTTGTCTCGGAAAAATTAAAGATCGCAAATTCACTGCTAGGAGATGCAATGAGGGTCATAGCCATGAAATGACCAGTAATTTCGCAAAAAAATCATAAGCTAGGAGAATCACCTTCGCAGACGACTTACAGTTGGTATTATATTCAACCACCTCTTCTGTGAAATTTTGTGAATGAAAAAATTGATCATAATTAATCTATACCCTTAATATTTATGTTTTAACTAATAAAACATATTTGACATTAGTGAACTGCCATTTAGTCCTTCAATTTTAGATAACCCCATTTAATGTATTACTTGATTTAAGGTACAAAAAACTTGTCCCCGATGCAAACGTTAAATGGGGATTCCACTGTATGTATTTTAATTTCAAGAAAATATTTGGTACAGTGAGAAATTAATTCAAAGTAACTTTTATTTCAAATTCTTTCTTATAGCCCAAATATGTCTTCCAAAAAATCTCAAGTTTGGGATTCATTCAAAAAAATATCTTCAGATATGGTGCAATGTCAATTAGAAGGATGTGCAGACAAGATTTCAACTAAGGGTGGAAATACAACTGGGATGATAAATCATTTGAAAACACACGGAATCACTGTGAGGAGCAAAAGTTTCTCTACAAAAGATAATAATGACGGACCACAACCAGACAAAAAGGCCAAAGCTACCAGTTCTGGAATGTAATCTTTTGTTTCCAGAGAATCATTAGAGGAAATAATATCAAAATGTGCTGCTAAAGATGGAATCTCATTTAATACTATTGTTAAGTGTGAAGCAATTCGAGGTTACGTCACTAGTCGCAACTACAAAATATCAACCAATTCATCTACAGTACGAAAATGTGTTATGCAATTTTTCGAGGAAAAGAAAACTGAAACTAAAAAGGAGTTAAAAAGGATTAAATCTGAAGAAAAATTTACGATCACAGTGGATGAATGCAATGAGAAGATACTTAAATATAACGCTGCAAACAATAGAAAAACAAATTGTTCTTGGCTTAGTACCAATTGTAGAAAGTTGAACATCGGAAAGAACTAAAGAACTGGTTTCTCAACGATTGCAGGAATTTGGAATTGATTTTAACAAAGACATCATTGCCTCAACACATGATGGAGCAAGTGTTATGGCGAAATATGGCAGGATCATTTCAGCAGAAAGCCAGTGCTGCTAGTACCACGCAATACATTTGGCGGTTGTAGAAATATTTTACAGAAAGAAAACAGCTGTTGATCTTGAGGAACAAATTGAATTTTCTGATGACGAAGATGAAGACGAGCAAAATTTGAGTGATAACAAAACTGATGACGAAACTTTAAATGAACCTGACGATGAAATACCTGCATTTCGTTTGGATTACAAGAATGCATTAGATCAGTGGTCTTCAAGGTGGGAATAGCGCCCACCAATGGGCGTTTTTAGATTTTTGGTGGGCGTTAATGAACTCACCAAATGCTATTCTAATTTTTACACTGAAAAATAAAATTCTATAAAAAAGCTTAATGATACGCACACATATTCTGTACAACTATTTTATGTACAACTATTACAGTTCATTTGTCGTTAACTATAGTATCATATTATACTATACTAGAGACAATATATCCATGCTGCGGTAAAATCGAAAGACCCATGAGGGTGGTCGGAGTCTCTCGCAGAAGCAGCGAAGCGTTTAAGTTTAATTTTATCAAATATATAAAATCCTAAATTTTTAAACACTGTTATTACCACTGAGACTGTATTCAGTAATCTCATCTAACGTCAATCCCACTAGTATTAGGGTTACCATACCTCCGTAAATCGCTTTGCTACTGGGGGTGCAAAATTATTCTTTGCCCTGGGCGCCAGAAACCCTCACTGCGCCACTGGGTGGGCGGTGAACTTATTTCAAAGGACAACATATGGTAAAAGTGGGCAGTGACTCAAAAAAGGTTGAAGACCACTGCATTAGATGATATGAGAAGAATTATTAAGTTTTTTAGTAAATCATCCGTTCATACAGAATTATTACTTAGGTATGTCAGAGAGAAGGAAGGAAAACCACTTAGATTGCTTTCAGATGTCAAAACTCTTTGGAGTAGTCTAGTGATAGCAATAGTTCGATTTTTGAAACTTATTGACTTGATAAATCTTGCTTTGCAAGAGATGGGATGTGTACTTTATAGTGAAGATCACGTTACACTCTTAAAGGAAATTGTAATGGTGCTAGAACCAGTAAGACTTGTGGTATTGGAATTGAGCAAACAAAGCTCGAATTTACTGACAGCTGAGGTTGATCTACGTATTTCAAGAGTTAAAATCAATCAAAATTCCTCTGGCTCTGGAATTCCAAAACTCATTGAAAACTAGAACTGATCAATGAAGAAACACGGATTTGATATCACTATTATTGTTTTTGCATCATGGATTGTATCCAAAAGCCAATGAGTTTTTCACTTACTCCACAAAACCAGGAATCAAGACCACTGACACTGGTCTAATTAATCGGCTTTATCCAAGCGATATTCAGGATTCAGAAAGTTCTGACGACGTCGATGACCATGATGAAGAAGTACAGAATGAGTATTTGAAATTGCAGAAATGCATTGCATGATTCACCACGCCAAAAGCAAAAGAATCTCATCAGTTAAGTATAGATAAAGAGTTCAAAATATTTTAAGCAAATAGTGGAAAACGCACTGACAGAGGAAAAATTGTATCAAGCGTTGCTGACTGTTAAGCTGACCTCCACTGCTTTTGAGCGTATTTTTTCTGTAGCTGGTACTTTCACCACGAAATTGCGAAACCGCATCAAAACCTGTACTTTAAACGCTCTAATTTTTTTGAAATACTATTTTTTGAATCATTGAATAACTCTTATATCAATAGAAATAAATAAAATATCCATTAAATGAATTTTATTTTAATTTAATTTTTTCCATTAAATACTCGAGCTACCCGGGTACCTGGGTAGCTCGGTAAAATATTACTCGAATACCCGGGTACCAAAAACTCTAGTAATTTGGAATCACTATCGAAATCTCGAATCTCGAACGGTCGAAACTTGGGAATCCCTGTAAATGTGGTATGAGAGTTTTTTTTCTTCATAGTGTGTGTGCATGTGTGTGGGTTACTACATCTTGTATTCTTGCATTTTGAATTGTTAGTCCTCTCTCCATTACAATAAATTTATTTTCAAAATAATAAAATATTTTGCTAGCTATATCTTCCTGCTGTTCAACAATTCTACTCCTTTAAATTCATTTATAAGTTTAATTAATTGTTAATGAATATGCATTACGTAAGCAAGAGGAACTGTTTCTCTCACTCGTATGCTTACCGTGCATGAATTGCATAACTTGTTTTTCTTAAAATAATAATCCAAGGCATTTTTTCAGAAAAGAATAAAACTTATGACAAAAAGTATGTACTTCATTGTCAAAGATTAAAAAAAATGCCAGCATAAGGATTCAAACCTCAAAACAACAAGCATCAGCTTCATAGTCTAGCGCCTTAGCCACTCAACCACCCTGACAACCCAATAATGAGTTCTTCACTAAGGGGTTTTAAGAGGCTCAGTAATCTTCAATAAACTTTGACCTCTGATTTCTTGCAAACTAGTGTCTATGGAGCCAAAAGTCAAGACACGTGTATGTTTGTTTTTATTCTTCTATCTACCAGCGAAGTTTGGTCACGGTTTGTGCATTGATGCCTGGTCCTCCCCTTGTTAGTGATTATTTTGTTTTGAAATAGTGTGTGAAATGAAATGGAATTCTTAACTAAATATACTATTTTTGCTGGATCTCATATTTGTTAATTACTTAGATTTAATAACTTTCACGCAAAACGAAAGCTTGCAAATCTGTGATGGATCTGCCTGTGGCAACATTTACCCATCCAATCTCTGGCCATTGGTGAGGGATAGCTTCGTTCCAGAGAGGCGAAGGGCACGATAGCACCCAGAGACGGCTACACCCGATATAAAAGACATTATAATCTAAAAACAAAGCAAACCAAAGTCCCACCAACATCCTCGGTTACTAGGAAAATAAAAAGTTTTTTTGACAATTTCTCATTTTCTTAGTTTGTTTTAACGTTTTTCCCTATTTTTTTAATCAATAAAATATAATTTAAAATTACTTTGTCTTAATGTTTTTCTCTATTTTTTTTATCAATAAAACATGACTTGAAATTAGTTTGTCTTAATGTTTTTCCCTATATTTTATTAATAAAACTAAAACTCAATCCGTAAGATAAAAGCTAGAATACAGCATGGCAGACAAATACTGCAAAAGGTCCCAATCCACTACCAGCCCAACCCTACCAAACACCAACAACACCAATGAATGGGTGCCCGATCGCAGTGCCAAAACACTGATGCTGATCATCCATTCCAGAATTCGATCCGGAACGAACCGCATAACCCACAAGATCCAAAATATTTTTAAAGTCCTTTATCTATCTATATATGAATTTTACGTTGATGTCTTCCAACATTTGTGTACAATTTATATCGTCATATTTCTCGAGAACCATCTGTCGTAAAGATAAGAGGTAAACAGCGTTTAGTTTCTACTGGCTATGAGGTCCCTGGAAAAATATTTTTATTTGCTAAAGTGTCCCAGGTTCAAATCCAGAAGACAATCATTTTTTCCCATACGTTTACACGGGATTTTCGATTTTTCAGAGTACAAGGTTTTTTTCCTTCATTCACGAAAATATATAAATATGGACCCATTTTCTTTGTTTTGACATTATTCGTCAGATAAAACACTATACTATTTTATTCTTGCAATGTTTACATCTTACACAGTTGACATTTTCTGAAATAAGCATTCTTTTTCGAAATTTTACGGATTTTTCGCACTTATTCCAGGCATTGCCAAGGAGACTCATTGTTGCCTCCGATTCATTTAATGCCAATTAAACCCTCAAAGAGACGAAAGAAAAGCATCAAACTGTTGTTTGAGCATCTAAATTAATGAAGCATAGCAACGTAAATATTTAAGGACAATTATTCTGTTGACTGCGTATGGGAAGCATTTCTAACGATTTAATCAAAGCAACTGAATCATCATTTCATCCTTTTAATGCTGGAATCTTACCTTTTGGTAAGTAGAACCAACATATTACACATCTGTTATCCTTATTAACGCAAATAGCCTCACGCATAAATTAAAAATTAGATGAGAATAGGTATGCACGTTATTTTCTAAACACATTATATGGTTATCTTCTCTTCATTGATAATCTAAATAAACAGTTGCTTTGACGTCACCTTTATAGTAGGTCCCGTAAGAAGTTAAAACCAGTCATTGATAGACACTTGAAGGAAAACGACTGTTTGTGATTTAGTCTGTAAGGGTGCAGCGATAAACATTGGATCTAAGGTAAGGTAGATTTTCCCCGTTTAATATACTGCGATATTAAACTAGCATTGAGTAACTCTGTGACATTGTGATCCTGTAATTGCTCTAATATATTGCTGTGAAATAGCAGAAAATTAAAAAATGCGAAGGAGTAGACCAGTGAAAAGGAGAGCTATTAGCCCAGCTACAGCTGCCAGAGAAAGAAAGAGGAGCCAGAGATCAAACAAAGAGTATCATAGGAAAGAGAGAGAAAGAGATGCGGAAGCTCATAGGATTTCCCGTGAAGATGAGGAGCGGAGAGTACAAGAAAGACAAAGAAATAGGGAAACACGTCAAATGAATAGGGAACAAAGATCTAACCTAGGGTCAAACTATTTAGATTATTTGCATTTTATTTATTTCATTAATTATTCAATAAAAATTATTTCACTAAACCTTCAGTTTATTTAAATCGCGTTGAGGATTGGAGATCCGGGGCTGGTCTAGTTCAAATAAAAGTTACGTATTCAGTTGGTCTTAAATGCTTACCACAAAGAGCTAATAACAAGAAATTATCTATAGAAAATTTATTAATAAAAAGAAATTATATTTTATTATGTTTTTAATAAATTTTATACTTAATTGTACATACAGGCAGACTTCGCATTTTGTTGAGGTTGCATTCCTGAAAACACCACAAAAGACGAAATCATGAAAGAGAAGTAATTAAGGGAATAGGTATTACAGGGTTTGGTTCCCATCCCAACAAGAATGGATTATTTGTCCTCTGTATTCACAGAAAAACGGAGAAAGAGACCGATAAATGAATGTCAATGAAAGAGAGATATAAGCAAGATAAAAGAACATGAAAATAGTATCAGAAAATAAAATCTTATTTAAGTTCCATAGTAGAATTAAGAAAGAAGATGAACGATGGTTGCCTAACTTGTAGCTTATTTCCAAATATGGCAGGCCTTGTCTATCTCGGGGTGTTACATTCATGAAAAACTCCATGAAACTCTACCAATAATAAATTAAATGCATAACAGCATTAACACCTGCATAGATGGCACTGATTTCTGCTTTACAACAGCATGTATATTTTTTTTTTAATTTCACTATATGGAGGTTTGTTTTTGGTGGACAAGGCGCGATTTTTATATCATAGTGGGGAGGCTTTGTAATTATCAGAGGTTCGTAATATAGAGGTTTTCTATATAGTTTTATTAGTGAATTTTTTGGGACTGGTGATAATTTTTATTACAGTAAACTTCCAGTTATCCGGCACTCAAGCAACCGGAATTCTCAAGCAACCGGCATCTCCGGCCTCTCGAATTTCTTTTTATTTAATATAGTTCGGAATGTTACCGCTAATATTGGTGCTTTCTGCGAATTTTTACATCTATTTCGGAATGCTACCGCTAATTTAAATAAATTTGGTGTTTGCGTTGGCAGTCGCAATATGCAATTATTTATGTTTTTTGGAATCAGTGTTTGTGTTAAATGAAATATTTCGTCCACCCTTTTTAAATGCCTCCTAAAACTGTAATATGCACTAAAGGAGGTAAAAGGAAACGGGTTGTACTAACTTTAACCCGGAAACTTAATATCATTAAACGTTTAGAGAATGGTGAGAATTGCATTGTTTTAATCACAGAGTTCAATGTCGGTTCTTCAACTATTTATCACATTAAGGGACAGAAATCACAGTTATTGAAATTTGTTACGTCTTCTGAGACTACTAGAGGAATTGAATATCGGTGCACTCTTCATAAGCCGAAACTTGAGCAATTGGATATTGCTGTGTATGAATGGTTTTCTATAAAACGTTCCGAGAGAGCCCCTATTTCTGGACAAATGTTGATTGAAAAGTCTAAAGATTTTTATGAACAAATGGACATTAGTGAACCGTGTGCACTTTCAGATGGATGGTTAACACGTTTTAATGATCGGACGTCTAGATATTTCGGGTGATAAAATATCGGATGACAAAGAAGCTGCCGATAAATTTTTGATTTTTTTGAAACATTAGTTAAGAAACATGACCTAACCCCTGATCAGATTTATAATGCAGATGAGACCGGTTTGTTTTGGTGATGTTTACCACATTCAACTCTGGCTAGTTCAAGTATTACTCTACTTGTTTCTCTCTCGAGTCCAACTTTTTTGTTAATAAAAAAAATAAAAGACGTAAGTTGACTTTTTTCCCCCACATAAAGTTTACAATCTGGTTCGTAGATGGCAACACCTTACAGCAGAAAAAAGAACTACGTAGGCGTAGTGTCATAGGTTTCCGTTCTTTTATCAAACCTCCTAAATAAGAATGTTTTAATAGTGAGACAGTTTCATGCATTATAATAGTTTATTACTTTATTTTAAGGCTGCATTATTATTTTGGGCTTAGATGCAGAATCATACTCTCATCTTGGAATTGCTTATTTATACACTACTTGATTCATGTTCGTCTTTCGTTTAATATCAATTTTCCTCAAAAATCTCTGCTAATAATTTGAGTTGTGTGAGGATAATTCCTATCCTTTCCTCGGACAAGGAAACAATTTTTGTTGTTGGAAAATTCTAATGGTTGGACTAAGTTAATCCTTACCTCCCGTTGTTATTAAAACAAAAGAGAAGCTAATAGCGATAGGCATACGAGAAACTGCTGGGTGTAATGTAACTACTAATTATTAAAATATTGTTATTAAGTGTATTGAATACTTGTATATTTTGATTTAATTACTTCTTTGAATAATAAAAATAACGTGGGAGACTACGGCGAGTTAAATTAATTGAATTAAAAATAAATACTCCTTAATCGTACAAAGTGAATATATTTAGAGACAAAAACAATAAAATAGGGCTTTAAAAAAAAAAAAAACCGATAAGAAAGGAAACAATGAAAGGAAAAACAAAGTAACACTTACAGGTTTTTCGGGGGAAAAATCCTCACAGGTAGCCTGGTGTCACCCGTTCATGCACACATATCCTTCCCCAAAGGAAAAAAACAAACATTTTTCTTTCGGGAGAAAAATCATTCAAACACGCACTCAAACAAGGGAGGGGGAAGAAGAGGGGGGAAAAAAAAGAAAAAAAAACGGGAAACCTATTATTAAGTGTTTTGTGAATATTTAGAGATTCCCCGTTTTGCGAGAATGTACGTACAAATGCGTTCTTTTAAAAAAACTTGTTTTTTTTAGGAGTGAATGTGTAATAGGTTTCCCGTTTTTTTTTCTTTTTTTTCCCCCTCTTCTTCCCCCCTCCCTTGTTTGAATGATTTTTCTCCCGAAAGAAAAAGGTTTGTTTTTTTCCTTTGGGGAAGGATATGTGTGCATTAACGGGTGACACCAGGCTACCTGCGAGGATTTTTCCCCCAAAAAACCTGTAAGTGTTACTTTGTTTTTCCTTTCATTGTTTCCTTTCTTATCGGTTTTTTTTTTTTTTAAAGCCCTATTTTATTGTTTTTGTCTCTAAATATTTTCACTTTGTGTGGTTAAGGAGTATTTATTTTTAATTCAATTAACTTCTTTGAATGTCAAGAAATTATTTAAGAATAATTGTTAGTAGAATATCGATTCTACGGGTTAGAAATTCCAAGGCATATATATAGTTTTGCATCTGTACCATATTTTGGTTTCCAAATGCATTATTAAGGCCTATCCAATAAAACTCTCAAGCAACTGGAATATTCAGTTAACCGGAAAACCCAATTCCCCGAGCATGCCGGATAACAGGAAGTTTACTGTATATGGAGTTCTTCGTTCTAAGGGAGTTCATAAGGTAGAGGTTTTACTGTAGTTCTAAAAATGTAATCTAAAATTGTTGAAAAAGTTTTATAAGCAAAACCAGGAATTATTATCTTTTACGATAAAAACTTCATACAAATGTTTGAAGAATACTAGAACACACTGATAGGCATACTTATGAATTTCTTTATTTTTAGTTACCGTAAATACCCGCATACAAAGTGCACTTTTTCCCGATACTTTGGGGCTGAAAAACGGAGTGTGTGTTATATGAGGGTATATATTTATTGCTGTATTTAAAAAAATTAATTGTGCAGATAAAGAGAAGGAAGGTGGATTTAATATGCATCTTGGCCATAATAAGCACGTTAAGTAAAATCCAATTTGATTATATATGATATTAACTCTAAATATTTATCATACTTATAAAGTACACATATTTATGAAAAAATATCGATGTGTCATAGTGAGAGAGATTGATTTAGTTATTATAATTTACTATTAAAAATTTTTGATGCTTAAGGTGCCCTTCATGCACACTTTGCACCTGGCCCCGTGATTTTCCTAGCCGTCTCTGACGTCAGTTTTAATTCATTGTTTTATCATATAACAATGATATTGACAATTTAACGCATAATAATAATGAGTTAACTGATAAATTTGTGACTGAGACAAAAATTTTAGGAAAATGTGCACGTTATACTTGGGTATATAAACAAGTAATGGGTATAAAAATAAATAACTTTTATATTTTAACATTTATTATACTTGTTACTTCAAATTTGGTGAAATTACCTGCATAAGTTACCTTTTACTGGTGGAGGCGGTGTTATATTCAATTAATCTGGATCTCAAGGCTGAAGGCATTTCTTGTCGTATACAAATCAAAGAAGCACAACATGAGTAATATCAAAGGTAAGTAATCGGTACTATTACACAATAATTATGGGTGTAAACGTGTTTTGATTGTTTTTAATATGAGAGAGAGGGAGGTAGGGGACAAAGGGAGTGAGGGTGAGAGAGGGAAATGACTTTCAATATAATTAATGTTTCTGATGCCAATTTGATCTCCATAAATAGCTTGAACGATCGAATCTTTACTCCCATTGATATTTCAATGGGCATTACACTAGTAAGGTTTTAAAGGAGAAATATAAGACTCTGATTCCCATTAAAAGCTTACCCATATGAAAGCATTAAGCTGGTTGCCTAGGCAGCCAATTGCTGGACTCAGAAAAATTACCACTTTTTCCGATAAAAACTATAAATTTACGCTAATTCTACTTGGACTGAAATTCTGTCTTAAAAAATAAGAAACTACAATTTCTATCCTATCCAGTAGTTAAAGTCTCGAGTTCAAATCGTGAAGGGAAATAATTTTAAAATGCAAATATATAGAAACCTCTACACCAATTTACATGTTTTCTTATGGGCCAAAAATGGGACAAAAGTGGGGCAAGAAGGGGCCAAAATAGCCCTCAAAGTGGGAATTTCGAAAGTTTCGAATTTTTTCCTTCGGCTGTGACCAAATTTCAAGTTTCTAGCACATCTGGAAGTGCCTCAATTTTGTATCCTGCCAAAGTGGTTACAAACCACTATATATACCTATACCTACACACACACGCACACACACACACACTCTTCAAAACAATTAAGGGGTCAAATTTTCAAATGATCGTCAGTTTTCTTGGGTTTCGTAAAATTTAATACAATATGAGTAGTTTAGGCAACAGATCTTTATTTAAACAAAAACAGAAGCCTTAATTGACAATAAACCCAATTAAAGTATTGTTACACTGAACATTTGTTAATGAACAATAAAACAAGAATAGAGCTGGTGTGTTTGTTATTGCTTGTGTTTGTTATTGACGATTCACTAGTACTGTAGTCATGCCGCGCAATGAGAGAGCTCGGCAAGGAGTGAGGAAACATTTGACAGCAATACAAGCAACCAGGGCTGTCACTCTTCTGCAAAAGGGCCAAACATAACGCTATGTTGCCCGGCAGCTCAGTGTGGCTCAATCCATGATATGGCGACTAAGCGGATGATACCATGACACTGGAAGTGTCACTCAACGTTGAGGACAGGGTCGTCATAGGGAAACATCCGCGAGGGAAGATCGTTTTCTATGTCTCCAAGTCTTGAGGTGCCGCACAGATACTGCTCGGGCCTTACAAAATGATCTTTCTCGAGCTACAGGTCGACAAGTGCCAGATCAAACAATGAGGAACCGTCTTCGAGAGGTTGGTCTGAGATCCAGGCGCCCTACAAAGGTGCCTCAATTGACGAGGAAGCACAAACAGTTCGCCCAACAACATCAACACTGGCAAATGCGACACTGGTGCAAAGTGCTGTTCACCGACGAGTCTCGATTTAGGCTTCAGGCCAACGATGGATGCGTCCGAGTTTGGCATTTTCTACCCGTCACGGTTCAGGAAAATGTCGGTTTTGGTGGTGGCTCTGTAATGGTGTGGGCCGGTATTTCGATTGACGACAAAACTGACCTCATTATCATCAGAAACCGCTCCATGACTGAGTGAAGTTACATTGACAACGTGCTGAAACCTCATGTGAGACCTTGTGCACTGAATTTGGGAGAAAATTTTCCCCTAATGCATGACAATGCCCACCCTCACATTGCAGAGATCATCAGGGAGTACCTACAAGAGCACAACATCGCATTTTGCCATGGCCAGCTCACAGCCCAGACTTAAATCCTCTGGAGCATATGTGGGACGAGCTAGGAAGACATGTCAGAGACCGTCTGAACGCACCTATCACCCTGCATGACCTGGAAGATGCCCTTGTGGAGGAATGAGACCAAATTCCTCAAATTGTCATCTGGAGGAAAGTCCGCAGCATGCCTCGGCGATGTAGAGCCGTCCTTCGAGCTCAAGGAGGCCCAACAGCCTACTAAGGTGCAACAAGAAGCTTGAAATTGTGCCTTAAAACATTATGGTCATACCAGCTCTATTCTTGTTTTATTGTTCATTAACAAATGTTTAGTGTAACAATACTTTAATTGTGTTTATTGTTAATTAAGGCTTCTGTTTTTGTTTAAATAAAGATCTATTGCCTAAACTACTCATATTGTACTAAATTTTACGAAGCCCAAGAAAACTGACGATCATTTGAAAATTTGACCCCTTAATTGTTTTGAGAAGTGTGTGTGTGTGTATTGAGTGCGGTTAATATAAAAGTTATTAAAAATCGCAGAATACGAGGCTGAAAACCTACCTGCGCTTTATACACGGGTGAGCATTATACACAGGTATTTACAGTAATTTTTTCTCAAACGCCCTGTTCTCTCTTTCGGTTCATATTCTGAAGTCTTACAACATGACAAAACTCAGTTCCTTTAATTGCTTACCTTTCACTGCTATTTAGTAAATTCTAATAATAAATTAATTGCATTACAATATGAATACTTAGAAAATAAACATTTAATTTTGAGCACTCATTTAATTTATATTAGAAACCATTATATTTATGAATGTTTTTACCTGTAAAAGACTTTCAAATGAACACTGCATACAATGATTTTTAAACAATAATGCTATCATAGTAATTCACCTTCACTTGCAGGAAGGTTAGAGAATGCTGAAGTTCCTGCAACCAGAGGCACATCAGAGGAGGTCACTGTTGAATTACTAGCAGTAATAGATGCAGAAGAAGGAATTGGTGGAGTCAGATCACCAAAGAACCTCTGATCAAGCAACTGAAGCAACTGAAGAGCTGTGCCATGGACAGGAGCACGGGGGCAGCCTGTGCTCAATAATGTTACATTGATAATTCCTGTGTAATGATCACAAGGATACTCCCTGGAATTACATAAACAAAAAAATCAGAATGAATAAAATTTATCAAAAATGTGAAATCTGGAATTATTTGAGTTTATAACATTTTACAAGCAAACTAGAGAAAAATTAGGAAACAAATATAGATAATCATCTACTGTCCTTTCAAAAAGTCTAGATACCCGAGTTTAAAGAGGTATATCTCGAAAACAGTAAAAGCGATTTTGATGCGGTGAAAATTAGCGGGTAGAGAATTTATTTCTATGTTAACTGATATACATTCCAAATTTTTAATTTGCATTAAATATTTTATACTGCGCATTATTTGAATAAAAACACGTTTTTTAGGCATGCAAACCCGATAAGACTATTTTGAATGCTTTCAATTCCGAAACCATAGAATGAATCAAATTGAAACTTTAATAGTACTTAGCTAGATCTATTGTATATAAGTATGTGGAAGCGTTATTTTATAACATTATTATTGATACCCGATTTTGTTAAATTTCTGAAATCCGGCTATCTTCGCCATTTTTTGATTGTTTTCGAAGTATGAAGTACCGTCGTCAGTGGATAGGTACATATAATACATATATGCAAAAAATAACATAAGAAATTAACCACCGAAAAAGGTATAGATTTTTATTTAATATTCATTTTACGCGTGCCGGAGGGAATGGCAAACGGAGGGTGAAAGGGTTTCCGAGCACACCCTGTTGCCACGTCTAGCTCTGTGTTGGTGAAAGCAAATTTCTAAGTACCTAATTAATGCAAGTAAAAATAGTCCAAACCCCTTCGTGTGAGCTGTGGTTTTATGTTGCTCTTACTATTTTTCACTGAGGCATTACAGACGTTACATGGGTATTAACAATATGTGTCCCAGAACGCGATTTTCCGATCGGGAGATTTGCATGATTTTGAGTGCGATATGTTTTTTCCAATCGGAGGCGGATATAAGCGGTAATAAACGTTATCCAGTACATAAGTTTGTGTCAAAGTGTCTTGGAATAAGTTTGATATCTGTGAAAAGAATTGGTGCAAATCACAGGAAAAGTGAAAAAGAAAATTCTTTTGGTGATTCTCCATCACCTAAAAATAGGCGGAGTTTAACAGGACGTCCGAGGCTTTTTATTGACCAATTTACTGTTGGTGTGATTCGGAGAGCCGTTCATGATTTTTATTTGAAGAAAATGTTTCCTACTCTCCATAATGTCAAACAAAAATTGCAAGACTCGATGCCAGATTTTCCGGAGATGTCCATTAGTACATTCAGATCGATTATAAGGAACGATTAAGGTTTTCGTTACAAAAAACTAAACAAGAAGCCGGTTTTAATGGAATCCCACAAGGTAGCGGCAAGTCGGCACAATTTCTTGCGAAGAATTAGATTCTTACGGAATGGCGGTTATAAAATATTTTATACGGACGAAACTGATTTATACTTTTTTAAAAATTTTTAATGTAATTTACATAATTATTTATTACATATGTCATATAATCTTTGATTTAATTTATAAAATTCACTACTTGCAATATAATAGTTTATATAAAACAAAGGAGAACTCATTAATGTCATGTCTAGCAATAAATGTACAAGACGTGGCAACAGCGCGTGCTCAGAAACCCTTTCTCCCTCCGTTTGCCATAGAGACTTCATTCCCTCCGGCACGCGTAAAATGAATATTAAATAAAAATCTATACCTTTTTCGGTGGTTAATTTCTTATGTTATTTTTTGCATATATGTATTATATGTACCTATCCACTGACGAAGGTACTTCATACTTCGAAAACAATCAAAAAATGGCGAAGATAGCCGGATTTCAGAAATTTAACAAAATCGGGTATCAATAATAATGTTATAAAATAACGCTTCCACATACTTATATACAATAGATCTAGCTAAGTACTATTAAAGTTTCAATTTGATTCATTCTATGGTTTCGGAATTGAAAGCATTCAAAATAGTCTTATCGGGTTTGCATGCCTAAAAAACGTGTTTTTATTCAAATAATGCGCAGTATAAAATATTTAATGCAAATTAAAAATTTGGAATGTATATCAGTTAACGTAGAAATAAATTCTCTACCCGCTAATTTTCACCGCATCAAAATCGCTTTTACCGTTTTCGAGATATACCTCTTTAAACTCGGGTATCTAGACTTTTTGAAAGGACAGTAATAATGCACTTAAAACTGCAATAAATACACAAGCATAAAAACAACTGTACATGCATATACATATATGGTTCTCCCTGCACATCACTCAAGAACAATTTCAATATCTTCTTACTTTCATCCATATCCCAAACCCTCCAACAACATCTTCACACGCAGTCCCCACTGCTGAAAATGAACTTCTCTTCTGCAACTTTTTCTTATGTCCTAACTAGAAATTTAGACATTTCCATACTGGCCAATGTTCAAACATTTGCGCACTCTCTTCACCACAAATTGATCTTCCCTAACAACAAACCACAAACTAGATTGCCCCTGAAAGCCTTCATTGTGGAATGGGTTCCTCATAGCACCTCCCATTTCACTCCTCTCCCACCACCAAGTTGAACAATACATCCCTGTATTCTCTTCAGAATGTCTTGACCTGATATCTCCAACTTGCTGGATCAAAGATAATCTACCAAGATGTAAAAGATCACCTTTCTTATACAAAGAAAAAATTATCATTCTCCTTATTAATGAATGTATCATCAAAGTAATGATGGACCATACCCAATCCAGCTCTCCAACCAAACCTTCCTACTCTTTCTTACTTCTAACCATACCAACCACCATTCATTTCATTGCATCAGTTCTACAGGAATACTAGTGGCCATTCTGATTCAACCATTGACACCATATACTCTCATTTGAAACCTTCTCATTCAAAAAACCTAATACCGATGGTCACCCTACTTTTGCTAGTTTAACTACACCACAGAATGCATCTTGGAATATGCAGACTCAGACTTATAACGCTTCGACTGTCAATCAGGACATTGAACTTTCTTCACAATAGGTGTCTGTTCCCGCCAGGGCGTCCTAGGCAATTGGTGTCCCCGGCCAAACTTATTTTTGGCAGTCCCATTTATCATTATTAATTAGACGATATTGTAAGAAACAACCACAAACTGAAACAAACAAAAAGGGTAATAGCTCGATGAAAATTTTTATTTCAAAACCAAAAAATCATTATAAGGTACAATATTTTTTAAGTTTAATGTATTTTATAATCAACTTCTTTCAATCAAAAGTTTACTTTTCTTGTTTTACAAATTCTAAAATCAACAATTAAACTGGAATAATCAAGCGATGATGCTAAAGAAGTTTCAATTGAAATAATAGCAAGATCAAACAGCCTTTTTTGTATCATCATTGAACGCAAGAATGTTTTAATTAATTTTAGCTTTGAGAAACTACATTCACCACTAGTTACAGTGACCGGCATAGTCAATAAAATTCTAAGTGCAATACATCCACATAATAACCTGCAAGTCACCTTATTGGTGGATGGCAGAGGGTGCAATGCACCAAAGTTCCCTAGCTTACCCTCCTTACCTCTTCCTATTATGTTCTCCTATCATCCTAGGGAAAAATGATCCTCTGTATCGCTCTGTCCTACAATCTATCTCGCAGATCTTATTTTCACTGTCTTGCCTTCCGATATGTCAGACTTCTTAAAAATTAAATCTAGCTTGCAGCCTATGCTCCTCTAACAAGGCCCATTTAAGATTTTCTATTAATGAAATTATGCTTTGTTTACAATCGTAATTTCTCTTTACAAATATAGCTGCCCCACACAGAGGATGCATATTCAACCTGCAGTCTAACAAAGGATAAATAGCAAAATTCCTTCATTTTTTCCAACCTATTTTGAACTATTCTCCCAATAAAGACTAGTTTTTTGTTAGCGGCACCTATCACTCAGTGAATGTGGATGTCCCATGAGAGATCCCAATGGATTGTAACTCCTAAATATTTAACTGAATCTGAGATAGGAATTCTCACTCCGTTGAACGAATAATTAACATTATTGGTTCTCCAAAAATTAATGATGTAGCTTTTCTTTTGGTTGATTTACAGCTGCTTCTAAATCATTTTGAAGATACCGATGGTCTTCCATACTGCTTATCTCCCTATAAATAATTGTGTCTCCACGAATAGCATAATTTTACTTTAACTACTGAGCTGATATCGATACAATAATTTGGCATAATTTCAATGAAACAGTTGTCACAAATATATCACAAGATATCCAGTGCTGTTCCACAATGGTCCAACATAATTCGTGACAAAGTCCTAAGTTCAATAAACAGACAATCCTTCAATGTCATTTTCAAATTCACCATGGCGCTCAGAAAGCATTAATTCTAGGTCCTTGCACCGTTTAAGCAAATCACCATGAGACATGTTTTTCAGTGTTGAAATACCGTACAAAAAGTCGAAGGTTTCATTAAAACATTTTATTTGCTGAAATCGTTCCCTTAGTGAGAGAATTGCTTGGTCCAACAAATTATTAAAAAAGTCAGCTCGTACTTATTCCTCAGGATCATTTATTGATTCGTCTTCGGCTTCATATGAAAATTGTTTCTTTGTTTTTCTTCGGCGAGCAGACAATTCCACCTTCAATTGGCTTCCTCTGGATCCACTTCGAGTTCTTTCACTAGCTCTTTTGCTGTGGTTTTCAAACTTTCAAAGCCATTTTCTTTTAACTGAATTAAGAAACATTCTGTACTTTACAAAAGTGATACCTAATACCTGATCTAACTGCAAGTTTTTCCTTTGCATCATCATCCTAACAACATTTATACGCGCGAGAATCTATATTATAAAAGCTGTGGCATTCATTTCTTATTTCTTTGTGTACACACTTTTGAAGCCACTCTTTAGATGTGATTTAAGATCATTTCCGAGTAGATACGAGTTTGAAGTTTGGTAGGAATGCCTGAATCACGCATAAAAAGGCAATGACGGAAAAAAAAACCTGAGAAGGAGAACATTTCTGTTTCCTTAAGAAAACACGTAAAATGCGTCATTTTGACATACAGCCTTTCACACTTTTGCAAATTAAAATTAGAAAAAATTGACGTACAATCACCATATGTAGACTGTTCTAAAGAAAAATGTACAAGGTTTCTTATTTTTATCATCGATTTACACCTTCCATTCGAAATTACTCACATTTAACAAATATGTGACAGATTTTGACCAAATATCATGTTTTTACGAATAAGTTTCCTGAACATAGTGTGTAACAAAGGAATAAGAGTGACCCAATTCTAAAAAGAATTTAACATAAAGTATGCTATTTGGAGTGTTGCAAATGCTTGGGACAATGTTTCCCAGATTACTTTGTTGAATGGATGGCACAATTTATGGCCATCCACCTAATTTCTAAATTATGATGATGAAACTGAAACCAATTTTGAAGGTTTTCCTTCTTCTGAAGAAAGTGAAATTGTTGAAGACTTACTGGCATTTGCAAAAATGTTGTCATGTGATACAGCAATATTGGTAGATAAAGAAGCTATTGAAGATTATTTAAACATTGACAACAGAGCTCCAGTTTATCTCCAACTTACAATTAGTGAAATTTGCAATACGATTATGAATCATAATACAGTGAATGAGAGTGATACTGAAGGGGATGATGAAGTGTTGAATGAAAAGGAAAAGGTATCCATTGATAGGTGTATACAATTAACAGAAGAACTAATTCGCGGAATGGAACAGAAGAGTTTTATTACAGAGCAGCATATTATGTGGGTTTACAAAATACGAGAAGTGTTCCAGAAAGAAAGACCAAAACATATGAAACAACAGACTCTAAAGGACCTGTTCAAGAAGGTTTCAACAGAGCCTCAACATTCAACATCTTCAGCCTGTGCATATACAACTTCGCATACCCATTCGGATGATAACTGTTCTTCGGATGAGTTTACAGAATAACTGTCCTGGCTAAATTTCGTGGCTTTGCTGCGGTTTATGATTAAAACCTTGAGATGAAAAATTATTGCTATGTTTTCAAAGTTTTATTTGTGAAATTTTTATATTTAAATAAAATAAAGTCTAGTGTTTGAAATTATTTTGAGGATTTTTAATTAAAATAAATTTAATATTGGATGTGGTTGATTCATTTTCTAGGTAGCATGTGAGATCAGCTCTCATTTAAAAGCACTGAAATCTATATAAGATAGTGAATTGAAAATGATAATTCAAAAGTAAGAATGAGCTAATACAAATAATAGATAGCTGAAATGTGCGATGGTTTTTTAGCTGCCTACAAAAGAGAGGAAAGATTCATTTTAGAAAACAACATACAGTAGAAGCTGTGTTATCCGGCTATCTAGTAACTTGAATGCTTTATCAACCAGACTTTTCACAAATGCAATTAAAAGCTGTGCTATCCGGCTATTTAGAAACCAGCCGCCAATTACACAAATATAATTCTCTTTGTATTTTATTTCTTTTTTATTAATTTTTTATGAGTTTTTGTATGAATTGTATTAGTGTAATACCACAACTTTCACTTTAAAATTTCCTAAAATATTAGATATTTATTACGTATTTACTCCGCGTACTTCTGGGGCTGCCAAGTTACATATGGCGTATGGCGTGATGCTAGGGATGCCAGGTCCTCAAATGACTTGACACGAACATATTGTCAAAACCATGAACTGGTATCCTGATATGTATGTACCCCGTCACAACATTTTACTAAGCATAGTAACCTATTGTCCTAGGTTGGAGGGAGGGTCAAGAGCTTGTTTGGAAGTAAATCTTTTAAGTCATTCATTATCGTATCAAGCTCTGTACAAGAAACCTCTTTTTTTCTAATTTTAGAACCTGTTTTTGGAAAATATTCATAAAATGATGCATGAAATAAAGATAACACTCTTGCTAGCTGATATCCGAACTTAAGTCATTATTTATAGCATCTTGATTTTTAATAAAATCCCATATTACTTTGTGCGTGTTGTCTTTTCCAGTTTCTTGAAAATATAATTTCACAGCGGACAATACACGAATAAGTCGTTCTATACTGGAAAAAAGTGACAACCAACGTGTTGGGACGTGTCTTAAAATGTTAACGTACTCTAATTCAGCAAACTCGAAACACTCCTTAAGTTTATCAACTTTACAATAGCAACGTTATGAATACAGATGTTGCAACGTAGGCTGGGGTAAGGGTAGGCATCAAGAAGAAAAACCTCAGCAGTTTTGTACGCTAATAAATTAATTTTTTTGATATTACAGTACGTACAGAATTATAAAAAAATATCACTTTTAATTCGCCAGATTGAATTTTTTGTAAAAAAAAAATGCTTAAAAATTAATTGACACGAACATCTGATCAACCCGAACCGAACACTGAACACGAGGTTCCAAAACCGAACTGTTTGGGTCAAAACCAAACACCTGGCAACCCTACGTGATGCACGGCATTTTTGATTTCGTCAGTCATTTGCATTGTCTAGACCTGGGCTGTCCAATACGGTAGCCACTCGCCACGTGGCTATTTAATGCTTGAAATGTTCTAATGCAATTATGGAACTGAATTTTTAATTTTATTTAAAAACCGCGCTGATTATTAAAGAATGCATGGAAAATAACAAAGGAAAAGATAGAAAAATGATACTGTTCTTTCTTTCGCAAGCATAAAAAATGCAAAGGAAATTTAAAACTGTCTCGAATTACGTTTATTACATTTATTACGGGACACTGATGTATCACCGTTGCAGTCGGCTGACAGACTCCCCACCCAGTAGAGGTGGGAAAACTGATTCATCTTACTGACTCGATTCAGTCGATTCAAACGTTGGATCATAGTTTTCGATCTTATAATTCAGACTATTTAGAAATAAAACTAAAAACTTCAGAGTTTGAAAAAGTCATTTAATATATACCAATAAATTTTCGCAAAAATCATGGTAAGTGAAATGTAAAATAATTAAATAATTGTAATTTTTCATGCCAGCAGAAATAATAGCATTCTATCCTATAAAACACTTATTCTCTTGGTCCCTAAACGGTTAATGTTATTGTGCAATATTTTTATCAATATCATTCTCAAAATCAGTGAACAATTCATTTCGTCAGAGGTGAATCGATTCACTCGATTCAGTGCACTGAACGATTCATTCATGAAATACCCATCTCTACCACCCAGTCGGCTGATAGATCCAACTGCGTGTGCACGTTGACCTTGCATTTGATTTATGTGATAATAAGACATTGTGTAAATCATAACTACAGAACAGGTAGATAAAATGTAATTTTGAACTTGATCTGGAAATTTTTATTCTTATAATTTTTTAATTAAAATTAAATTATTTTTCTAGATCTGAAAATATGGATAAATTTTTAATTTGAAAAAACAACATACTGCTGGTGCAGAGGCAAGTGGAGGTGCAGAAGCCAGTACTTAGAGTGTAATAGCAAAGAAAAATAGGTGTTGGAAAAACGTCTGTCGTAAATTTCATGATGAATGGCTGTTGCAATTTGCTGTGAGAGGACAAAATGAAAAATCTGTTTGTATGTTGTGCAAAAAAATTTTTAAATACAATAAAGTGGACAATATTAAGAGACATTTTCAACAAATGCATAGTGAATTTGATAAGAAGTTTCCTCTTAACAGTCAAATCAGGATCGATGAAATTACTCGTCTAAAGTCAGAATTAAATGTGCAACAAAAATTTTTAAAAAGATTTTTAACAGGATCTGAGCTTGTAACTTTGGCTAGCTTTAAAACAGCTTGGATTCTTGCTCGAAAAAGAAAACCATATTCAGATGGAGAGCTGATTAAAGATGTTATCATTTCGGTTATGAAAATTTTATTGAAAAATTATGAGGAAAAGACAAAAAAAGATATTTTACAAAAAGTAAAAAATCTTCAATTGAGCCACCAAATGGTTGCCCGTAGAATACAAGACCTATCTAAAAATATCAAGGACCAATTGCTTCAAAATTTGAAAAATTGCATGTACTTTTCTGTAGCCTAAGATGAGCCATGTGATATTAGAGACACTGCACAATTAATATTATGGGTATGTTTTGTCTCAAGAGACTTTGAAATTCACGAAGAAATGTTATCAATTCGTGGTCTGAAAAATCGAACTCGTGGCGTCGATATTTTTGAAGCCTTAATAGCTGTCAAAGAAGAATTTCAGCTAGATATGAAAAAAATTAGTTTCTGCTATGACGGACAGTGCTCCAGCGATGCCCGGTCAAAAATCTGGATTTATTGGAATTTTGAAACAAGAAACTGAAGTTTTCCTTATTGCTTCTTTCCATTGCATGATACATGTTGAAAATATTTGTGCTCAGTTGTCTGGAACAGACACTATGAAAAGTGTCATGGATACAGTTTTTAACCTTTATCCGCCGGATTGAAATACCCTCTGACGGGGCCCCGCTGCTGGATTTAATTTAGGACATTTAAATATTTTGTGTACGTCTTCTGCAAAAATTGCATATCTTGTGAACTATTGGTGATAAAATGTTCAAATAAAAAGCATTTTGTGGTCAAACTATCAGAGAATTACATCGTTCTGCCTATTTGTAGAAATAAACAGGGTGAAATAACCCTAATAGATTAAATTACGATGCTGAAATAACTTATTGTTGATATAAATCAAAATAAAGTGCAAAAATACTGCATTTAGTCGCTTTTTGGCAATGTGGTTCGTGCTCAGTCTGCAGCTGACACAAACCCAGTATTTACACTTCCCTATAGAGTCGAGCTAGTATGGTATTCCTCAAAGCAGGGCTCAACACATAGTCCCACGTCACACGCCTTACACCTATATTTCGTCCTTGAGTTTTTGCTCTTTGAGGAACACACATGGCAACAGATAAGGGTCCCCGAAATGGGCCAATGCTTATTGTCCTTGGCCTCTAAGCACTTTATTTGCATTCCACTAGCACTAGGTCGCTCCCTTGAGAGAGTCTGGGAAGGAAGAGCCCTAGCGCCCTCTTCAACCATTTGCCGCACAAGGAAAAGTCGGAATTGCTGATGTAAATATGCGCCGCCTCATGAGAGAAGGAGAATCCAACTATTTAGGATAGTTAGATCGACTAAATAAAAAAAGAATTTCATTGTCCATTTCCAAGTGAGGCGACTGATGGTGTAGCTGTTAGTCATCCTATCTCAACTAGTTATATAAAAATAAAGGAATCACAAAAAAATAAACAGACGAACAGCTACAGATATTTTGAACGCACAAGTCTACACCCACTCTACTTCGTGGTCTGCAAATGAATGAACGTAATCGTAGTAAAACATATATGCATATGTGGAAAAGAAAGAAGAAAATAACAAAGGGACGGAACTTTTGGGGTAGGGCTTAGTCCTGGGGTTCAGTTTATTGCATCTCTTTGGGTTGTAATGTAGTAAAACACAAATGCGGAAAAGGAAGAATAACAAAGGGAAGGGACTTTGAGGTTCAGTTTATTGCATCTGTCTGTGTTGCGAGAGAGTGTCTCACCTCGGTGGAGACTTATACTTTGAGTGAGGCACTCTCGATTGTTTCTTTATGCTCCCCTCCCCCAATACACAAGACCTTTGGCCTTGGGAAAGCAAATGGAAAAGAAGGATGCCTCATCTTTCTTTTCCTCCAAAAATTTTGATTCTATGACAAAAACAACATCTGTGAGCGGCCTCGGAGCTAAGCGGGACACCAGTGCCCCTTTCGGCAGGCTTACCCAGAAATTTGCCGGGACACCAGCGTCCCTTTCGGCATTTAAAGGTTAAAATCGTTCAGTATATTCGTGGAAATGCTATCAATCACCGTCAGTTATGGAACTGATGAAAGAAATAGAGGACAATGAATTTAATGATCTCGTATTCTTTGCCAATGCTCGTTGGTTGAGTCGTGGAAAGGTTTAGCAAAGATTTACTTCACTATTGACTCAAATTCGAGATTTTCTTGAATCAAAATAAATGCTTGCAAAATTTTCTATAATCGAAGACAAAAAATGGCAGTGTGACTTACGTTTTCTCACCGATATCACACTACATATGAACGAACTAAATCTGAAGCCTGAAGGGAAGGGAAAGCTTATATGTGACCTGGCTAGGTATGTACGAGAATTTATGCTGAAATGAAATTTTTCGTATCACATATGATTAATAAAGATTTTACACATTTTGCTAACATGAATCAATATGCAGAAGATCCTAATTTTAATTGACAGCATTATGTATGTTGGCTGTAGAAACTGCAAGCAAAATTTGAGGGACGCTTTGTCGATTTCGACAAATTTAGACCTGCCTTTCAACTTATGCAAGATCCCTTTGGATTTGATGTCAGTAATTCTGAGTTGTCACAAGGGCTAGTAAATTTGCTTAGCTTGGACAGGCGTAGTTTTGAAGCAGATATGCTTTTGCTTCAAAGCCAAATCGAATGTCCTACAAAAGATGAGTCAGATTTGTTAATGTGGACTCGATTATTAAAAGAAAATGAGTTTTTGGTACTCGACTCAGCTACTGCAAAGCTTTTCAGCATGTTTGGAACAACATGGATGTGTGAAGCTACTTTTTCGGCTGTAAATTACATTAAATCTAAATATAGATCAAGTATTTCCGATGAATCTGCACGTTTTTGAATCATTTTTATAATGTGGCTAATAAAAAAATTTAAAATTACAAGTGTGGCTCTCGTCAAATTTCTATTGGACGGCCCTGGTCTAGACGTTTCCATATTGCATTTTATTATTTTAAAAGGTTATTGGTATCGTATTGACTGTAATTGCAGTTATGACAGTAAGGACAGACAGACAAATGACTTTATTTAGGGTGAAATTGAGACTGTGAAGTCCCTTCCTACATTTAACCCTTTCATCAGGATTGAGAATTATATAAAAGTTAAATTAAGGACTTTAACATACATATTGACTACAAATTTTGTTAGTTGACAAAGAGAATTACCATAGAATGATGTTAGTTTTGTGGGTTGGAAAAAAACTGTTCTGTCACTTCTTTTGACATAGAAAAAAAGTCCCACTGTGGAAAAACACCTACGAAGAGGAGGGAGGTATAAAAAAAAGCCGCGAAAAATCCCTAGACATACAAAAGAAAAAAATATTAATAGATAAAAGTTAAGGATTTGAATACCAACAAATAAGAGGAAAGAAATAACATAGACATACATAGAACATGTGAAATAATAATATATTAGTGAGTTCCAATATGTGGGCAATTCGTTTATTTAGAATACTCCTCATTAGTTGGAATTTTTGATGTTTTACAGTACTGCTTAAGTAGCAGACAACCTCTGACATCTGGTTCACGTTTTTGCATGACGTAATATGATGTATAAACAGTAGCACCAACATGCCAAAACCAATATGACACAATGTCGACTGAGTTTTCATTTCATTTTTGAATTTCATAAGTGCAGACATTTTTATATAACAGAATATATAATAAACTTAACATGGCTGCGATTCTTTGTATATATCTTCATATTAACAAAGAATTTAAATAGATTTCTATAGAAAACATTAGTGTTCATTAGTTGATATTTCATGTTGGTAATGTTTTAAAAACGATTTCGGAAATTCCCCTGGAGGAATATTCTCTCGATTGTAACCAACTTTCACAGTCAACATTGGAGATGTGTGCAGATTTTTCCTAAACCCAGAACTTATTAGTAGTTCCATTTTTAAATTTAATAGGCAAGGCTAAGGCTCTGTCCCATGTACAAGCGACGTGGGCGGCGTGAGCGACTAAGCAGAAAAACAATACAATGTAATGTTATGGCAGTGTCCCAAGTTCTGGCGTCAATGCATGTACTTGTGCGAGCAGTGAGCGAGCGTCTTTGAAGAGATCAACACACTTTGTTATCGAAGCGAGCAACCAGAACCGCCGTTGTGGCAAACAGTTTGTATTTCAGTGTTTTTTCCGTAGTTTTATCACCGTTTTAAGTTGTGTTCTTACTCTGTTATGGAAATGAACAAAAATTTAATTTCTGAGATTCAAAAGAGTTCCATCTCATAGAATTTAAAAGATAAAAATTATTTTAATCATTTTTGGCCGATATCCAAGGCCGAAGCCGATATTCGGTGAGTCACTAATTTATGCTAATGGAGATATTCGGCCTTGGCCGAATACTGATTTTAATATTCAGCCATTCGGCATTCAACCAAAATGAGTATTTGGTGCATCTCTAATATACAGGGTGATTCACGAAGATATGGAATAATTTCAGGAGCTGATTTCTGAGGTCATTATGAACAAAAAAGTTCATATGAACATGTGTCCGATTCCGAATAATTAAAGAGTTATGGCTGTTTGAAAATTAGAAAAAGGCAAGGCAATATCCGGAACTCGGGAGACAATTGCCGACCAGTACGCGATGCGTTCTCCGCTACATTGTTTATTTACTTATTTACAGTCTGTATTGTCAAATACGAACGTGTGTATTATTAAAGTAGGTTTTCAAAAACACCACCTTCGACTTCAATGCATTTCACCGCTCGTGTGTGAATCGCGCTCGTTGCCTGCCGAAGTTCATCATGACTGTCTTTTATGCGAGCCACAGCATTCAATACGCGATGAAGTAATGCATCCCGTGTTTGCACTTTAGTATGGTACACAAGATCTTTCATCCACCACCACAAGCAGAAATCCAAGGGGTTTAGGTCTGGGGACCTAGCTGGCCAATTTTGTGGACCATTGCGACCGATCCATCGCCCAGGGAACTGCTCATTGAGGTAAGTAACCACTGCACGGAAACAATGAGGTGGTGCTCCGTCGTGTTGGAAGTACATTCAAAGTCTTGTAGCCAGGGGCACATCTTCTAACAGTTGCGGCAATTCGTTTTGCAAAAATTGTAAATAAATGTCCAGTAAGATGACCCTCAAAAATGAATGGACCAATTACCTGATCACACAACATTCCACACCACACATTGACACTGAATCAGTGTTGAAAGTTACTGTCCACAGTGGCACGGGGATTAATTTCTGACCAAACATGGGAATTGTGTGTGTTGTTAACACCGTTGCGGATGAATTAAGCTTCATCAGTGAATAAGATGTAATGATGCAGACGCCGATTCTCATTAAGCCAATTACAAAATTCCAGTCGTCGGGCAGGATCCCCAGGTTCGAGGTGTTGGACACGTTGCAAGTGGTACGGGTACATTCCTTCTTCATTCAATGTTCTCCATACTTTTGATTGCGAAACACCGAGACGTGTGGATATCCTTCGCGTACTAGTACAAGGGCTACGCTGTACCGCCTCAAGGATGTTCTCTTGCTCAGCCACGTCTTGTCGAACCACACGCTCATATGGAGTGTTAATGCTGGTAAGTGAGCCGGTATCTCGCAAAGTTTGGAACACACTGCTAATAACTTTTTGATTTAGAACGTCGCTGGTATTCAGCGACAGCAGCAACAACATTTCCATCGCAAAATCCATAAACATACACCATATCGGCATATTCAGCACTTGTAAATGTAAAAGGCATCTTGAAAGTAATACTAACACAATAACAACTAACAATGCTATTGTCGATTTTTGCGTGCGCATGTTTCGACAGGCTACGTTCGGACAAGGTCATGGTCGCGCAGGCGCATGAGTTATGAGTGAGATTCACAGTGCTGAAAATCTACGAGCAGCCATAACTCTGCAAATTCGTATTTGACAATACAGACTGTAAATAAGTAAATAAACAAATAAATAAACAATGTAGCGGAGAACGCATCGCGTACTGGTCCGCAATTGTCTCCCGAGTTCCGGATATTGCCTTGCCTTTTTCTAATTTTCAAACAGCCATAACTCTTTAATTATTCGGAATCGGACACATGTTCATATCAACTTTTTTGTTCATAATGACCTCAGAAATCATCCCCTGAAGTTATTCCATATCTTCGTGAATCACCCTGTATACTGTATATACCTGAATATAAGACGAGGTTTTGTTCCAATTTTTATGACTGAAAAATCACTAGTCGTCTTATAATCGCGCGGTGCGTAATAGTTTGACTGACAGAGGAACCGAATGCAGAGTATAATCGAAATATTCGATTCTTTAAATCAATCGAAACAATAGATTATTAAAAGTAGTACATAGTAGAAATTGAATCGATTCAAATGTATTCGAATACAAATACTCTTTTGAATTTTATCCTATATATTATGCACATAGTGAAGCTGCGTGCGTCCGTGAGTATGAAGTCTTGCGTAATTATATCGGCATATTTCTCGAGAACCGCTCGTCGTAAAAGATATGTGGTAAACGGTGTTTTGTTTCTACTGGCTATGAGGTGCCTGGAAAAATATTTTCGTTTGCTAAAGTGTCCTGGGTTTGAATCCAGGAGACAATTATATTTTCCCATAAGTTTACACGGGATTTTCGATTTTTCAGAGTGCAAGGTTTTTATCCTTCATCCTTTAAAATATGTAAATATGGACCAATTTTCTTCTTTTTCGCTTTATTCGACGGCTAAAGCTCTATACTATCTTATTCTTGTGATTTTTACACGTTACACGGTCAAATTTTTCAGAAATGCGCATACTTTTTCGAAATTTTGCAGATTTTTTGTACTCATTCTGGGTGTTGCCAAGGAGACTCATTGTTGCCTCCGATTCATTTAAGGCCAATTAAACCTTCAAATAGATGAAAGAAAAGCGTTATTGTTACCTTCTCTTCATTGATAATCTGAATAAACGCTTGCATTGATGTCGCCTTTATAGTAGGTCCTGTAAGAAGTTAAAATCAGTCGTTGATAGACACTTGAAGGAAAGCAACTGTAGATATATGCCAACTAACACTACAAAATTGCTTATTTCAATTGGTTCAATGTTTATTAGTCAATGGTATAATAAACCTCTGTCATTGTGTGCATAATAAATTTTTTCCTTTTATTAGGAGTTCAAAATGGGTGGTCGTCTTATAATCAGAGTCGTCTTATATTCGGGTATATATGGTATATCCCAAAAGTTCGTACTCATAGGGAATATTAGGTTTTTTTGTTACCATTAGACTTTTTCCTGTGGGGTAATTTAAAATCAGTGGTCTACACTACCTATGCGTACAGACTTTTCTGACACCCTGTATATAAATAAATTATGAAATCCCTGTATGGAGGTATGGAGATGAAATTGAAAATGTATTTTGCAGGTACTCTTGGAAATCCTGGCTGACCTGGATAGCAATAATTCCAGGAAGTTTTTATTGTCCAGTCAGGAAAGAGTTAATTATAATTTTAATTATAATAAGTAAAACTAAAAAATGTGTTATTATTACCTGAGACTAAAGATTGTTGCAAGAGCTAGAAAGCATGCATCTGCAACTCTTGGAGGTGCAGTATAACACCGATCAACAGCCCAATCTAGCAAAGCTCCGATGTCAGGATTACATTCCAAAAGAAGGACTACTGTTTCACATCCTACTCCATAAACCTGTTGTGAAAACAAATTTTATGTTACTTAAAAAGTAAATGCAATACATATGCATTTTCAGATAATAATGGATAAATGAGACATACATATTATATTAACTAGATTTAGGTTTCACTATACACAATCATGATTATTGGAAAATAATGTCAGAACAAATATTTCAAAATGCATGATACTTTTCTTTCTCACAATTCCAGTTATTTTCTATTTAAAATTTTCATAAAGCAACTAAATCATACACATTTGTACGATACATAATACGGCCATCCCTCAATGACATTCATCCACCCCATGAAAGTGACTCATTATACAAAGTTAAAATCCAATAAGAATAACGTTATAATAGGTATAACAGGCACCCAGCCAAAGGCCCACAAACCATAAACTCCTAAATAAATAATAATCTACTGGGAAAACTAAGGAAACCATAGCAGATATACAGCACATAGAGGTATTCCTCATTCAGTTTGACAGAAGAGCTCAGAAAAAATTAACTTCATTCAGAAATGAAAATCAATTTTATAATGACAAAATCTGATGTGGCCAAGACGACTTTCTCAATATTTGGGGTATAGATATTTAAATTATTATGAATAGCATTACAAGGCAAAATTATTATTTCATATTGTAAAAGAATACAGTTGTCCTTATTGCCGTAAATTAGGTATATTTTGAATATGTTCACAGAATTCACCGCTACATGGTGGCAGTGCTGAATACTGGATATTACGAAAAAGTTCAACATCTCCGAAATGGATGGTTCTACGAACAATTGTTTCAAACAAAAGTTGGAAAAAATGTTATTCTTTACAACTTTGGTCCTTACAATGATTACAAATAAGATGTTTTTAAGATATTTGACGGAAACTGAAAAACCGATTATTTATAAATAATTCCTAAACAAAAACTACAATAGAAAATTGTTTCAAATGAAAGTTGTAGGAAATTACATTCTGTATAACCTTTGCATAGAATTGTATATACAATAATGATGTTTTAATGAAGAAATATCGCAAAAACCGAATCGGGTTTCGAATAAACCTCGACCTCCGGTTAACTGGCATTGTCCAAACACTAATCAGTTCTTTGTACTCATGCTAAAGTGTTATATGTGAAATTTGGTATTAATATGACAAGTACTTTTTGAGTTAGAGCGCCCACAATCACAGACATCATTCCGAAAATAGTCTAAACGTGTTCTAGGGACCTCAAAACGTTTTCCGTTGAAATCTAGAAGTCGATTTTTTTCATGATCACAATACTTTCCCGTTACTACATATGGAGAAAGTAACAAGTAATAAATGATAGGTGTTCCAGAGCCAAAACTTCTAGACAAGTAAATATTATATTATTATTATGGTGTTACTGAATGACAGATCTTAAAGATTTGTTACTGCAACAATACTTTATTAATCATTAAATGGGATTGCAACAATAGATATCAACAAATTAAATTACCAAATATTCCGACGTATAAGTCGACCCTTGAATCCTAAACAATTTTTCCTAAAACTTACGGTCGACTTATACACAGAACATAAAATGTGAACCTTAAATTACAAATGAATAACATCAATAATTACAAAGACCGCTGATCTTTCGGTGGAGGTGATCGCTATCTTGAATCAGCTGTTCCAGTGTTTACATTTTAAGAGTTATTTTAGAAGATTTTTAATAATTAATTTTAATACTGTTTTTACTCACGTAATCTGTGTCCTCGTGTACCACACGCACCCGTTTTTCAACCAGATCAAGGGGAAAAAAATAAATTCATACTTCAATAAGTTGGCGTCTATGGTGGCAGAAAATTAGAAAAAAACAAAAAAATGTGAGGATTCCCTGGAGGTGTGGTCTCTCCATGGCTTCCTCTAAGCTGCACGACTTTAGAGTACAGCCTCATACCTGATTTTGAAGTGCTGCTCACTAAATTTTTCAAGTGCGCACAGTTGTGTATATCTTAGAATATATTGGAATAGGACCGCAACAACCCCGGTGCACATCTACACACTAGCATCATGTAGGCATGCATAGTGATAGTCATTCAGCCCATGGATCAAAAAAATTACAGGGAACTATGGTTCTCGTCAGTTAAAGGAGCCTCAGTGGCTCACGATGAATTCGGCAAATACAGATACCAGATGCCAACTTATTCTGGCAAAAAGTGTAGGTAGAAACTGATAGTAGATTTTTAATAACAGAACTGCTTTTTTTGAATAACAATAATAAATTTACAACTCAATTAAAAGGTACAGGTTTAATATTATAAAAATAATACGTCATCTCAATGTTGAAGATGCACCAATGGCAGTATAAAACACGCATTTAAAACCTAAACGTTTCTTAGTCATGTAGATAAGTATAATCTTCGTAGAATTCTTCGTCTTTTGCGAGTATAAATGTATACGCGTGTTGCAGTAAATTTACTATTGAAACTTGCATTTTTAAAAGTAGCTCAGAAATCTTCATGTATGACACGCGCTCTCTTTTTTTTACTAACATTCTGGCAAAACAGAGGTGCATAGTATACATTTGTGATATCCTATATAGGCGACTCCCGAGATTTGACAGTTCAAGATTCGACAAATTCGAGATTTCGACACAGCCAATCAAATTGGGAGCTAGTTTACGAGAAGTAATTTTTGTCCCGACCAACCACGCAAGGTTTAGTTTCAGTGTGGTCATAGCTCTTTCCACTCTAATTGTTTGAATTTGTGCTGATTTCACTCTTTTTTCTATTAATCTTTTATTTAAATTTATTTATTTTATTGATTTATTTATAAATTTATCACTTGATATGATATCTAAAAGGAAATGTAATAGTGATAATGCAAGTGAATCAAATAAAAGAGTGTCGTTCAACTATTAGCACTTATGTGAAACAGAAGTACAAAATTCTAGAACATGTTACAAATTCACGTGATTTGATGGCTGGTTTGAAAGATTTAAGAGAAGGGCAGGTTTGCATAACCTTAAATTAACTGGCAAGGCTGCGAGTAATTTTATGCTTTTTAGTAACTTTTATATTAATTTTGCTGCGATATATAGTTGTATGAATAGATGTATGCAGGGATGTGCTCCAGGCGGCCCGGTCCAGCTCGCGCGAGTTGTTTGCAACAAACGACTCGCACTAGCCGAGATGCGGGAACGTATCCCCCAATTAAAACATGCAAGTCTAAGGAAAAAATTCTAGAACATGTGATAAATTCACGTAATTTGATGGCTGGTTTGACAGATTTAACCCGTCAGCGTCCTCCTGGGTACCCTGTACGTCGCGGAGGTCGCTAGCTTTCTTTATTTTGTTGACACAGTAAATTTTCCTAAATATGGGAAACCTTTACATACTTTAAAAGAGGAACCTTTCGCCTACTTATTTATCGTCATTCTGCATTCTTTTTGTCTTTTTTATTACACTTAATGTGCATTAAAGTTTGTGAATGATTTTTTGCAAATTGGGGAATTGTGTCTTCTAAAAATCCCCTATCCAATGCTGATAGGAACCCTATCTTGACACGATTGCTACTGCTAAGTGAAACAAGATCTAGACTGCTTAACTGCCCACAAACTTCTCTTTCTCTTTGGTTTTTCTTACGAGCCAGATGTTGAGGCATATAAGACAAGGTGAGCCGAACAACAAAAACCATTGTTCGGCTCTCTGCGGGCCATGCGCTTGCTTCAGTATTTCTTGAGACCATTATAGTATAAGATAGAGAGGAAGAAACGTCTCTTTTTGGGTCCAAGGTCTGTTTACAAACATAAATCACGGAAGATGAGTAGTAAGCGAAAGTTTCAGAGCGAGCCCTTGCATCATACCCTTACTCATGGGTCTTTGCAGGAGAAATATTCTCGTGTCGCTCTCAAAAAGTTAGTCTGAAGTGAATGCTAGTAAAAGAAATTCAATATAGATGATTCGTTGAAGTTATATTTTCTTGTAAATTTCATGGTAAATGGGATAAAGCAAATGCCTTAAAAACTTTTAACTTTTTTAATTTTCTTATTACACATACATTCTGATACATACAACATCATAGCTCCCTTTCTACTGAACGAAATAGGACAAATTTCACATGGCATTTATATAATGACTATGAATGACTACTGTACAACTCAAAACTTTATAAGCTTTATGAAATGTCTTTTAAAAATATATGAAATGTAAAATTTATTTCAAATTTTTAGCCAAGATAGGAAAAAGATGACCTGCGAGAAACTTTTTTCCTATTTGGTTTAGGTAACTACATCCAGCGAATGAAATGTTAATAAAAGCTGAACTATTATATTAAAAAAGACTGCATATCAATGCTATTTATATATGAAAGCACGGGTGCACACTAACTGGCTGGTGATCGGGATGATTTACGTATTTCTCTTCTCTCCTGTAAAGTGTGTGCTTAATGTAAGATAATAAAAAAAGAAATTGTTTATAAATGTTATGTTCCACTAAAATCATCAAAAAATTTTACTTTTTTGTAAGTAAAATTATTATATTATACAACTGTGATGCTTATTAACGCAAATAGGCTCATGCATAAATTTAAATTAGATGAGAATAGGGATGTACGATAATTTTTTAAACATATTGAAAGTTACACGGTTATCTTTCTTCTTAGCTAATCTAAATAAACCGTTGCATCAATTGTTATATAAAAAAGAAAGGACATATTATTCAATAATAAGAAACAAAGAAAATTATAAACAATAATGTTCATGATCAATTACTGTGCAGCATTAATATCCTGTCTAATGTGACTTAAAAGCAGATTTGACTGACTTATGAGTTATTCTCTTAACCCCTCAAGCGCTCAGGACATTTAAATATAATACGTCACGCAGGTCGGAAGAGATTTAGGGAAATTCGCAGTTTTTGCGCGAAATCATATAAAAATTCGTAACTTATTAGATATTTAAGGAATTTGACTGAAATTTTTTGAGGTTTTACATAAAACCATGTATATTTACCTATGTTTTTCACACCTTCTTAGTTATTATTATTCTCGTGAAATACCTCGATGAATTCTTTCACTCAATCACGGAAGCCATTTACTCAGTTTTTCTTTATTCAAAGTTTACGGAGTACTTCACATATACTGTTTTATCTTGGATTTCAACTTCTTCCCCGTAAGTTTTTCAGAAAAAAACCTTCAAATAAGGCTTCTTACCCCTCAGCGCCGTCCTGTGTACTGGGTACGCCGCAGAGATTGCTAGCTTTCTTTATTTTTTTGACACAGTAAATTTTCTTAAATATGGGTAACCTTCATAATTTTAAATAATATTACTGAAATGCAAAAATTTGTAAATAAGCTCAAATCGATCCCTAGTGATGAAATCGCCGAAGCCTGGTGTGGATAGAACTCTTTTCGTCGAAAAATAGGAACAATTCCCATCAACATAAAAATTCCCAAAACAGTGTACATTTCCTCCACGGTAATTGGTTTCCACGATAAAACTCTAGATTTCATCGAAAATGTATGCTCACTTGCTTTGATGTATTGGTCAGCATATCGGTTGGTTTCATTTAATATGGCACTAACAAATTCCTCATCGAAAAACAATTGAAAAGTACCTACAATGTCAGTCAAACCCTTAGCTGCCTTTTGAGGTCCGTAACCACCAATGAAATTCTCCTTTCGTCCTACGTAATTCTCCATGCCCTCCCAGAAGTAGTTTTCTACATTATCCTCCTCATGATCACTATGATTATGTGTCAGTGAATCAATTTGAGTACGTTCATCCAATGATTCTCACTATCACTGTCCGAACTCACGCTTTCTTCCGAATCACTTCCGAGTAGGACTTCCGTCTCCTTGTCAGCACTCGGTATTGCTTGAATATTTTCACGGGTTGAGCACATGATTACTCCTAGTATTTTGAAAATAAGTAAGCAAGTAAACGTAAAATTTACCACAGTAAAGAAAGGCGAACGAAACCTGCCTCCGCACAGTGCAAGGTTTCACTCAGACTGATTTTTTCAGAGCGACGAGAGAACATTTTCCACGCGGTACAAGCGTCAGCATATTTCACACGCTTTCCATATCGCAAATATCTTGGAAATACAAAAGATAAATATAAAATATGATCCTCTAGTCTGTCTCCCTCTAGCTATATTCCCTCATGAAATACTAAACCAAGCACATGGCCCAGACCTCCTCTCTCTCCCTCTCAAAGTGATGACACAATATAAAAACGTCTCAAGAGCGGGATAGATGTCTGATAGCAGACAAATGGGGTCTTATATCCTCTTCTTACAGCTCACAGTTGCTTTCATGCAAGGATTTCGTTGAATAGGGGCTTTTTTAGAAGCCAAAATGCCCCAATTCTCCTATCTACGTGAAAATTTAATCACAAAACTTAACGTATAATAAAAGTAAAAAGAAGGAGAGTAAAAATTACAGAATTAAGCACAATAGGAAGGCCAGAGGTTCCTCTTTTAAAATATATAAAGATTATCAATATCCAATAAAATTTACTGTGTCAAAAAAATAAAGAAAGCTAGCGACCTCCGCGACGTTCCCAGTACGTATGACGACCGCATGTGGAGTTTCCGTCCGACGTTCCCAGTACGCATGACGACGCTGACGGGTTAAATGGATGTGGAAAAGAGACAGAAGACTTAGCACACAAGCTCTTAAACAGAGCTAGAAAGATATGCACTACTTTTTGCCACCAATCTCACGGGTTTAAACCGGACAGTGGTCAGGGGCAGAGCCCCTTTACTTACAGAAACCTCTAGTGAAAGGAATTGAATTTAACTATATGATCTTGCCATTTGAGTGCATAGTCCGATAATTGTTATTTACTAAAAAGAATGCATCAAACTTTAGAACAGAATAAGAAACTTTATAATGTTTTATTCAAAATGTTTCATAACTGAAGATTGTAGGTCAATACTTTATTATTTCATTTTTAGAAAGAATGAAAGCCTGCAGGTCGAGAATTCCATTTTTGTGTTATTTTATGGGAAATGGAAAAGTTCGCAATCAATTACTGTGTAGCATTAATTTCCTCTCTAATATAGAATTTAAAGTGAAGATTTATGACTGACTTCGCATAATAGATTGTCAATACACACACACAATTGTGCCCTCAGTGAGATTCGAACCCACGAACCTCACCAATACCTGGAAAATGCATTATTATAGTTAAATGTGAATTATTGAGATTAACTTTTTTTTACACTCCTTAATTTTTTATAAATTAATTGAAAAACTGCGCAAACATTGTGCTGGTTCAGCTAGTTTTCTTGAATTTCACCACTGTAGAGAATGATCGCAATCACTAAGTATAGTTCATTTCAATAGTATCATTAGCAGCTGACATCAATCTAATTATAGGAAACTTTATTTAGTGGGTCACGCTCTCCAAGAATAATAGTTTCTTATTGGTTGAAATTAAAACACCTGTCGCATGCTCAAGAAGAATAGCACAGACTCTAAAGAATATTTATAGTATATATTTTTATTATCATGTTTATTTTGTTTTGTTAAAACTTGGATTGTACATGACTTTGACTTTGTCTGAAAACGGTTTCATGAGAAGTATTTTTAAGTGAAAAAGTAGGGGTCGACTTATATGGCGAACATATGCCTATCATGTATTTTCATCCAAAAAGCAGGAGTCGACTTATATGCCGGAGTATACGGTAGATGCAAATAAAATGAAAATATCAGAAAGTGATCTCACTACTGCTACAATTAAAGCATTTGTCAACAAAATGAAAGGCCTTGGATGTCAACCAAGATGCCATAACACATTTAAATTTGGCTGTACTAAACAACCAAGCAGTTAAAGGTAGAACATTGAAACCATGTACATACACATAACTTATTACTGGAATTATACATATTAGTTAAACCACATTGTTAACATTCCTTCTTTTATAGTGGGTATGAGCACTGGACATGAGTGAAAAATTTTCAAAATCATCTATAACATATACAGTGAAACACCTAATTAACATTTCTCTGGGGGATTAAATTATTTTAGACTAAATCAGGTTAAACACTAAATGGGGGTTATATACTACTACTACTGCTAAAAACTGATATATTTTATCACATAATAGTTGTTTTACATCATTTTCTGCATGTATGAATTGAATACAAATTTTAAACTTAAGTTAAAGTGAAGATATCATACATGGACAAAATTTTCAAAATAATCCATGTACTGTAGTTAATCGATTGTAAGCCGACCTTTTTTTTTTGCTTTTTTACCTCCTTAAAAACTGCTACTCGGCTTAGAATCAGGTCTTAAAAATCAATGAAAAAAGTACAGTAATGAATGCATTAGTGACTGTCAGTGGCATGCAGTGATATTTTATTTAGAGTAAGCTGTTTGACAGACATTTTACCCTTTAACTGAGGCAACTGCATATACAAGGCAACCTGTGTTCATTGGTTGCTTGTGCTGCTTTTAAGCCTTGTAGTGTATTTCTTTTGCTCTCAGCTGGTTACTCTAACTGCTTACACACGTTAAACTACCTTATATTACATATTGACATCTTGGTGGCCGAGTTGTATTATTTGATGTTTGCTACCTTGAACTTTTTCCTGCAGAAATACATATATGGTATTCCCATTCAGTAGATGGATTTTATACAGAAACATCATATTTACAAGTAAAAGGCTTTCAGCTAAAAAGTGGAAATCTTTAATAGATATTGATATTGTTGAAAACAATTTTGAATGTTTTGATTAAGTATATGTTGTAGTCAAATTTTGGTCATTTCAAGAGATGCCAGAGACATAGGAATAAAAGGTGGGAGGCGTTAAAACAATGTTGTGTCAAATTCACTTCAACCCGAAGAATTACGGAGTCCAACCCAAAGTCCAGAGATTTGGCTGCTAACCCGAAGACTTTGGATGAAACTCACAGATGTGGTAACCCTATTCTGAGCTGAGATGACACATTTCTGGCGGGAAGAAGGGACTTATTTAGATAACATTATATACATAATATCCTAATTCTGTTGGTCTGTCCATCATAGTTTGATAGAGAATAAGGAAAACTAACTAAAAAGCTTTTCATTTTTTTCTATCCAACTTTCAGAAATCACCTGGCTTTTCAACTTTTCAATTTGAAACTGCTAGCCGTGTACATAGTAGACCTGGGTTAGACTTTCCCCATTTGAATAACATGGGCAGAGCTGAAAGCCTTTTTTCTTTTAGCATTTTCACAGTTATGCCGAGAAAACTATGGGAATTAATTTACATATTGTAGTAATACAAATCTCATTCAAAAAATGCCAAAAATTGTTTATTTTTCCAAAATTTTTAAGCATTTATTCAATTCATCGCCTTGACAACTGCAATTTTTAAAGTCTATTGATGGCTCAATCCTAATGCGCAAGAAATATATAAAAATTGTGATAAAATCACATTAAAACATAATTTTTGGAGAATTTTGGAAGATATTTGAATTTCTACGATGTGGAAATTAATTTTTATAATTTTCTCTGCATGACTGCGCAAGTTTTGCATCAAAATCTTATTTTTCAGATATTTTAAAATGTTTACGAAATAATGTTTCCAGACAAAAAAGTCAATTTATTACATTATCTTATGGCAAAAAGAAACTATCACCTGGAGTCGAAAGGAAATACTTATAAAAATTAACAATTTCTTGAGAAATCTATAATGCCAAAAGCATATTTCCATCAGTGCTGCCAATAATATGAAGTCAACATATTTTAAATGTTAAGCATGAATAATCAGAGATATTCTATTATATAAAACTAATTCTGAACAACAATTGCCATAAATAACATATTATTTACCATTATCGTTTAACTAAAACAGTTCATAATTATGGAAAGTAATGAAACTCAAAATCACAGGAAAAGAAGACTTAATAGAGGAGCACAAACTCGTTGAAGATCTCGCCTAACGGAAATATTGCTGAAGCTACGAGAAGAGAAACGGAAAAGGATAGACAGTCATAAAAATTGGAACAAAACCTCGTCTTATATTCAAGTACATACGGTATGTCCCAAGAAAGAGGTCATGAATATGCAATCAAAAATGTACAAAAAATGACATATTGTCCGAGTTGTGGATGTCAGCCACCATTATGCCTAAACTGTTTTGAAAAGATTCATTCCTAGGGATATTTTTCTTTCTCTGATACTTTTCAATAATAATAAACAAATTTTCAACCAAAATATTATACTTGTTATTTATGACAATTTATATATATTAAAAAAATTAAAATGGTATATTTCATTGAAAAATATTTTATTTTACTTTTATATAGTAAACCCTCCATGAGTTCTTCAAAAAATGCACACTTATAGAAAGTAACCAAATTAGAAAATATTTATTTTTACTTTCCCCATTTACGTAGTAAAAGAAAGTATTGTAATTGCAAAACAATTTGACTTCGAGATTTCAACAGATATAGTATATGTTTTGGGGTCCCTAGAACACGTTTTGACTATTTTCGCGATGATGTCTGTGTCCGTCGGTCTGTCTGTGGTTAAAAATCTTGTGCGAACCCTTAACTCAAGAACTAATAATCAGGTCCATACAAATACATCTCTTTGATGAGAGATTACTATTTTTTTGCAAGTCCAAGAAAAAAATTTTGATACCTTTCATGGGGCAGGACAGATAACGGAAACACTCAACCACGAGCCAGGTTCACATGAATCGACGTGTAAATGAGCAGGTGCTGTGAATCACCGGTGACCCACACCGCCCCGTAGGAAAACTCGGTGTGACTCACCGGTGAGTCATGCCGGGGTGAACGTGTTAATTAATACAGTTCATAATCATGGAAATTAATAAAAATTGAGATGAAAGGAAAAGAAGACTTAACAGAGGAGCACAAACTCGCTGGAGATCTCAACAAATGGAAATATTGCTGAAGCTGGAAGAGAAACAGAACAGGATAGACAGAAAAGATTGTAGGAGGAACAGAGCTAATTAGTCACCAGAAGCAACAGTAAATCGATTGTCAACCAACAGATTTATAGATGCAAGAAAACGAGCCCATGAAAGTTCATTACAATCTGAATAGCAATCATTGTGGATTAGGCTATTTATATTTACGTAACAAAATTGATATACAATTATTTAGTATGTTTAACGAATAAATCTTCATAAACACATAATTTGCCAAACAACTGTTATATGCCCATGATTATTATTACTTTCTGAAACATTCAGTTATGTGGAGTTTATATTAATTTTTTTTACATTTTAGTTCACCTAAAAGCTGGTGTCATTAATTTTTATTTTATTTTAACATAACACTTAATGCACACATAAATGTCATATTTGACAGGCAATTATGCTAGTTGTTCCATAATACATGAATGATGAATACTGAATCCGTGAACACCAGGGACCCACTGTGCATGCAATATTCCAGAACCATAAAAGCCACATTATATAAGGATTGACTGTACTTAAAAATTTTCACTATAATGTGAGACAAATGAGTTATAGTGTTGAGGTAAATATGAATGGGAAAAAATTAGAAATTACAAATTTGAGTTACAAATATGAATATTACAGCTGCTAACCTGTATTTGGATTTGTGCA
This sequence comes from Uropetala carovei, assembly GCA_036926305.1. Lineage (NCBI taxonomy): Eukaryota > Metazoa > Arthropoda > Insecta > Odonata > Petaluridae > Uropetala > Uropetala carovei. The sequence goes on along the minus strand of JAXCHB010000053.1, from coordinate 2,551,307 downwards.
TTCAAAGAAAATATCTTCAATTAAAATAAAAAGTTAAAATGATTGACAATATATTTAAATTACAATTTAAAAATAAATTCATTTCTGAAATCTTTATGGAAATAACAATTACCTTTTCATCTCGAGAATGGAGAAGCAAGTCCAGCCACAGATAGAAATAGCCACCTTCTTCAGCTAAACCCTTTGGATCAAAGCAAGGACCACAGCAGAGCAGAGCACTCATTGCCTGAAGGGCTGAGAGCTGGAGTTCTGTGCAGCTTTCAGAAGATGCAGACTGTGAACTTGAAGCACTTTGGGATCCAGAAGTCCCACCAGTTGTACTCATACCCACAATGCCAGATGAGGATACAGATGAGGATTGAAGCAAGTGAGAGGAGCTTTCAGCACCAACAGTTACAGATGATGATGGCCCAAATCCATAACCATAAAGAGACATTGAAGTGCCTCCAGTATAGCCACTGGTTGAAGAACTAGACATAGCACAACCATAATGTCCACTCCATGCAGAAAAAAGTGTGAAGAGGTTGCGCCTAAGATCTCTCTTGAGTAAAGTGTGACGACGTTCCACTGTAAGAGAAAGTTCATTAAAAATTTTAGAGAAAAAAATTTCAGCAAAAATGCACACAAAAAAGCATTAAAAGTAACAAAACAAAAATAAGAACTAAATCTCATTTATTCTGTAAAATGAAAACCAAGAAAAAATTTTAAAACTAATACAACTTTAAAATACCCTATTTATAACAAAATCTTTGTCAAATTTTATAAGAAAGAAGGGCATAAACAATGTTTTTTTTAACTAATCACCAGTCCTTTACATCTTCTCATAATAATTTCCTTCTGACTAAAATTTCAGCATTCATACTCACTTTATTCGTCTGCTTTATTCTGTTAACTTTTTAACAGGTTCCATTAAAATATATTTCCTATTAAAGTGCCCAATACATTTATTTTGTCCATTTTTAAACATGTCCATCAAACTTTCTTGTTCTCCATGAACATTCATTAGTTTGTCATTTATTTATTTATTTTTTAATGATGCCTTCCCTGCAAAGCCAATTTTTTTAGGCTTGTCTGCAGGTCGGGGAAATACCCCAAAATGAATCACAACATCCATGCCCAAAGTGGGATTCGAACCCGCGACCTTTGGATTAGAAGGCAGGCACACTACCTACCAGTCTAACCCGGCCGGCTAATATGCTAATTTTCTCTTTCAACACAATACTCATGTCTCAAAAGATCTGCTTCTAATCAAATATCACCTTTCACACAAAGCTCCACCTTTACTTTAAAATAAGTCACCTCCTCTTGCATATTTTCAACAACTACCAAACTACATTCTCAGTGCACAATGACAACTATGTATATTATTATTAATACAAATACCGTATTTGCTCGTGTAAGCCGTGCCCCCATGTATCCCACGCACCCTGATTTTTGGGCCGACTATAGGAGAAAAAATTTATTTGAGCCAAAAAAGGGTTTTTTAAATCACCAATTCCTATTTCTCAAAAATGCTACGCTCAAATTAAGCATCTTCACACTCTACATGACGAATTCATTGGGTGATCTTTTCTATCGGTACTAGCAGGAATCTCCTCGATAGTCCTCTTTTGTTAAACACTGTTTTTGTCGTCATATTGGTCACATTCGGCAGAAATCGCTCTGGGAGCGATCACCGATCATTCTGCTGTACGTAGTTTTCCAGCCATATGGTCACTGATCGCTACCGTAGCGGTCATCATTTTTTTGGCGAACTAAAATTATGATCGGTGATCATTCAATGATCACCACGGTGGCTATGACTTTCATAGACGTATCAGTGAATAAAGGAAGCATGCCATATCTGAACATGGTAAGCGTTGTCTGCCGTGGTCTGCCATGAGCACAAAACCCCCACCAACCCAAACTGGTCGTGCATGCGTCGTGGCCTCCATAACGATTGCAGCAGAAGACTTCGTCGAGTTTGGGGAGCACCCGTTAATAAACTTAAAACTCATTTAAAATTTTTATACAATGAATGAAAATGACTAAATACACCAAAATTTCGAAATAGAATAATAGATACATCATGGGTGCTAGCTTAACATATATTTGTTTATTGACACGACATTTTGGGAAAAAAGGTGCACGGCAAATAAAAGAATTCGTGTAAGATGCATACCCCTTTTTTTTTCAAAGGCGTTTTGGAAAAAAAGGTTCGTGGCTAACATGAGCAAATACGGTAATAATATTGTATTTACTCATGTAATCCTCACCCTGGTGTACCACATGTACCCCTATTTTTCGACCAGTTCGGAAGGAAAAGAATTAATTCATGCCGCAATGAGTTGACATCTAGGATTTTTAAAAAGTTCGACCTCTTCACTGATTCCCTTTCCCTGAAACAAGGTCTGCCCAAGTTAAGCATCTTCTCCCTCCCTGCATAATGCAATTAATTGGGTGATCTTTTTATGATGATGCCAACAGAAATCTCCTCCTTGGTAGTCACCACTCTTATGTTAAAGGAGCATCAGTGGCTCATGATGAATTCGGCAAACACAGACAATATATGTTAACTTATTCCAGCAAAATTATAGGTAGAAATTGTTAGTTAGCTTTTAATGACAGAATTGTCGCTCATGTGTCACATGGACCAGCACGGACAAACGGTTGAAATGGTTTCGTTTGGAACAATTGTTGTCGCCAGAGAAAGTTTTGCCATCTTCATCGGTAATAAAAAGTTTTCAATAGATATTTATACACATGAGCGGCAATATAATACATAGTAATTTTTTGGAAGTGAAGGAGAAGCTGGTGGTAATCGGAATAAATTTGCAGATTTGTTCAAACACAAAATATTGAGAGAAAAGGAGTCGGTGTTAAGTTTTCGAAAAGTTATAGACAAGAAAAAATAAAATCAGGTAGGTGAAAAGAAAATGAGGTTGGGATACAAACCCAAACTTAGCACTTCGCAAGCTGGGACAATAACCATTATGCTACTTCTACTGTGAGATACTGGTTGTTCGTAATAGGCTTTAAAGGAACCCCAAAGTAAAAAGTTCATTTTCTGGATAAACTGTTAACCATCTACTCCCAAAAGGGGGATGACACATAAATCTTGTCTCGACTACTATCCATTAACCAAGTTTCATCAAAATCTGAGATTCCAATAATTGATCCTCCCCTTGTAAGAACTAAAACTTTGCATCGAGAATGAGTACAGCATGCATTTTAAAATTACGTAGAATCATCATACAAAATAATGACTTGGACAAAAGAACACTTAAAACAATACAAATTCATTTTCTTAAAGTCGTTTTGTAAATATGCGTCGAACCTGCCAACAAATCAGTTTTGGACATGAAAATTTAACCGTTTTTGAGTGCCACTCAACGATATATCGTTGTTTGCTTCTCGGGCAAGAAGTGCCAACAACGATATACCGTTGTTCTTGCATTGGATATTAAAAGATGCAAAATATAGTCGTAATAATGAAATAAAACTTTTAACAATGCAATATTAGATTAAGCCACTTTACATAGTATATGCATATTCTGCAAATTTCTCATAGATCATAATCATAATTAAAATATAATTAAAGTAATATGCTTGTTTTCCCACAAGTTTTATGATGATGTCCATTTGTGTGGGGCTTTGCACAGAGTGTTTAGATAATGAAATTCATCAGCAATAGAGTTCGTACAAGTCTAATTTATTGTGCCACATTACTTTTGCATAATATATTCCATTAACTAAAGCCATAGCACCTTTCTTTTATGACGTACAAAACGTTTTTATGATTCATGGATAATCAGTGCCAAGAAGAAAAAACGCATTTCATCTCATGAAGAAAATATTTGTATTAGTTTGACTGATTCATATGCACGCAGTGGTGTAGCAGACATCCCCGCAGCCCCCGCATGGCGTGGGGACCCGGGACCGAAAGGGGGCCCAAAGCGAACCACGGCTACAAGGCTTCACGGCTAATGGAGACAAAGAAAAAGAAATATTAGGAGGTATATAGATTAAAGAACCATGCGATCGATCATTCACCACAATATGGAACATTGAAAAGAGTTCGCTTGCGTTGGACCAGGCAAAATTTAAAAAAAAACTGTCCCACGTGTTGGTCATTGCATCATGATGCTTTAACAATGCTCAGATATCATTTTTCGGATGTTTTGAAATGCCTCACTAAAATAATTTTGACATCCGTAAAGAAAGATGTGAAGAAGCAGAAAATCTCAAAATTAAACTGGAAATTTTTCGATTTGTTTTCGTATTAGTTGTTAACAGAAAAGTTTTAAATAAAATGAAGAACTCACGAGACACGGTGAAGACAGTGAATAGAATTAGAAAAATCCTCCAAATCACCGTAAAGTCGGTACTTACATGCCACGGCACAGAAGACTCGCAGGATTACTTAGGACGCACGTTTCGACAGCAACGCTGTCATCTTCAGCAATGTCAAAGTGTGTAAAGTTAGGCGGAGTATTTATACTATGGTTCACCGTTAGAGAAGTAGGGGAGGGGAAAGAGAAAGGTGTATCGATCGTTATCTGAAATAAAGGGGAGTGGGGGATAGGGCCAGCGTCGTTATTCATTATCTTGTTTTGGTTATGGTGTATGTAAAGGCTTTTATAGGCATGTAGTTTGTTTTCGTTGGTGACCGTTTTTAGAAATTTTAAATTTTCGGTTGTGATAGGATGATGGCAGGTGTTGATATGAGATGCTACACTGGACTTGTCTATTCTGTTGTTTCTGTAATGGGCTAAGTGTTCTTTGAAACGTGTTTCTAATTTCCTTTTCGTTTGTCCAATATAAATTTTGTCACACTTTTCACATTTGATTTGGTATATGCCTGATTTCTTGTGGGGGGGTATGCTGTCTTTAGGGTTCTCCCTCTGTATGCAACACACATATTTTCAGGTCAACAACTCTTTTTATCAACAGAAAGAAGGCACAACCATGGGCAACATTTTATATCCCTTATTAGCAGAAATCTTCATGACTAATTTCGAACGCATTTGTAAGAACACCTTTTCGTATTTTCCTAAAATTTGGCTCTGATATGTAGATGACATCTTCGCTATTTTCGACACATTGAAAGGAAACATTGTAGAATTCTTAAACTTGTTAAATAAGCAGTTTGACACCATTAAATTCACACATGAAACAGAAAATAAAAAATCTCTACCTTTCCTAGACATTCTTCTAACTAGGAAAAACCACAAATTACATTTCAACATTTACAGAAAACCTACGCATACCAACACATACATCCACATGAGTTCTCACCATCACATTTCACAAAAACTAGCACCTTTTCATTCCATGATCCATCGATTAATCAACACACTGCTATCAAATACAAATTTCTCCAAAGAATTAACCTATATAAAACACATAGCCATTCAGAATGGTTTTAAACCAGAACTCATTCATAAAATGTTAAAAAAACATCAACACAGAATGAACCTTAGAAACTGCACAGCACTCAACAACAAAGACACCAATACCAAAAAAATTATGAAGCTACCTTACTACACTTATGCTACCAAAAAACCTCAAAAAATCTTCTCCGAAATAGGATTACACACAGTTTTTGTTAATGAAACTAAATTGTCAAATCTCATTAAGAACCCTAAAAACAGCATACCCTCCCATAAGAAATCAGGCATATACCAAATCAAATGTGAAAAGTGTGACAAAATTTATATTGGACAAACGAAAAGGAAATTAGAAACACGTTTCAAAGAACACTTAGCCCATTACAGAAACAACAGAATAGACAAGTCCAGTGTAGCATCTCATATCAACACCTGCCATCATCCTATCACAACCGAAAATTTAAAATTTCTAAAAACGGTCACCAACGAAAACAAACTACATGCCTATAAAAGCCTTTACATACACCATAACAAAAACAAGATAATGAATAACGACGCTGGCCCTATCCCCCACTCCCCTTTATTATAAATTATTATACTCCGCCTAATTTTACACACTTTGACATTGCTGAAGATGACAGCGTTGCTGTCGAAACGTGCGTCCTAAGTAATCCTGCGAGTCTTCTGTGCCGAGGCATGTAAGTACCGCCTTTACGGTGATTTGGAGGATTTTTCTAATTCTATTCATTGTCTTCACCGTGTCTCGTGAGTTCTTCATTTTATTTAAAACTTTTCTGTTAACAACTAATACGAAAACAAATCGTAAAATTTCCAGTTTAATTTTGAGATTTTCTGCTTCTTCACATCTTTCTTCACTTTGGGTAGATGATCAGTGGCAGAAACACATACTGAAAGCCATATTGAAATTGCACGATTGTTGGGAATGTGTCAACTATTAGCACTTAAGTGAAACAGAAGGAGAAAATTCTAGAACGTGATAAGTTCAGGTAATTTGATAACAACAATAAACAGTTCCCCAACCAATAGCTCCTCTTCTTCCAACTAAAATCTTCCAACTTCTCAATTAATAAACCAAGTCCAGTAAGCGCAGTTGAAAAAGATTTAAGCTATGAAAATATTTTAAATTTCATTGTTTCTTTATTCTTAACTTATTTTGTGCTTTTATAATAACTTTTATATTAATTTCGCTGCAATAAAGAGTTGTATGTATATATAGATGTATGCAAGTATGTTATCCAGCTCACTCGAGTTGTTTGTAACAAACAACTCGCTCAATCCGGACCGAGCTGTCTGCACAGCATATTGCATACAGCTTTGAAGTTCGAAAGAAAAATTTATTTTTTCCTTTTTAGTGCAAAAAATAAGTTATACCTTTAAAATATTTATTATATAATGTACTCATAATTTAATATTGTTGTATTAACATATTAGTAATGTTATTTTATCTTTATATAACGTGAGGGGAGACTTTTTTCCGAGATGCGGGAACGTATCCCCCGATTATAACATGCAAGTATATGGAAAAACGGCGTTCGACTCTCGAATATTCGAGATTCAAACATGTTTTCAGGAACGTATCCCCAACGAGACTCGGGAGTCGCCTGTAATTAATATCCCACTTTCACATACGAAATATTTTGTCATATACAACATTTCTAGTGAATATTCTGTTGTTGATGGATTATCTTTAGTTAAACTTAAAATGGCTGTCTCTCTTTCCCTCTCACCCCTACCCCCTCTACTTCCCTCTCTCCCCCCCCCCTCGTATTAAAAGCATTCAAAGCACGTTTATACCCATAAGGATTGAATTAACAATATGATATAGAGGTCTAACAATGGAATTGGTAGGCAAGGCAATATCCCCTTAAAATGGCAAGATTTCTTCAAACTGTGTGAATTAAACGTTTACATTGAGAAATTTCGAACTGTAGGCGGAAAACGATGAACAAAATAAGAAACTTTATAATGTTTTCTTCAAAATGGTTTATATCCGAAGATTGTAGGTCTTTCTAATTTTAACCTAGAAAAGAATGAAAGCATGCACGTCGAAATGTCACTTTTTACGTGTTACCTTATGGGAAATGGAAATTATCTTCTGGAGTGGAATCTGGGTCTTTGATCTCGAGTTCGATAACTTAAAAATTTTTGCTGTTATATCATAATGCTATCCTGAAAATTTCTACAAATTCAGTTCAGTCGTTTGCGGGATATTAAGCTTCAAAAAACATTACATGAAAAAGTGACAAAGCTACAAAGTGACATTGTGACACTGTCTTATATTATGTTAAATAGATCGTGCCGTAAAGGCACCACTGCTACATGTGAAGTTGAAGTATTAAAGAATACAGAGTTTCACTTCAAAGTATCTGTATTTTATGTACCATAGGACTTGTAATTGGTCAAATACGGAACAGATGTAAGTCAATGAAAGATATATCGAGTAGATTTAAAATATTATGCCCTACAATACTGGCTAACATCCCTGATGAGGAATTACATAAGAATGCGAAGGAAATATGGTTTGTTTACCCTGCTGATCTTTCCTCTCAGTTCCCAGAACAGATGCAGTTTTTAAAAATGGCACTGACAAGGGAAGCCTCACCTCTTTGGGTGACGGATTTCCTTAAAAATTGGTAGGTAGGTAGCCCTCAACTCCACAACCACGAATAACTCCCCTTTTGGGCATATATATCCAGAAAGTTAGCAACAAAATGGATTTATAATTTTCGATTTCATGGTTACAGGGTATATACCTATTTTGCGGAGTCAATTGTTGTTTTAGTGGTGGCCCAGCGGTAACGTGGTGACATGCCATTATGAAGGTCGTGGGTTCGATCCCAAGGCGAGTACTATTTTTTTTCTGACTTATTATGGTGTGATTTTTTTGTTTACTTTTTCAGCGCCTTTTTTATAAATGCTGATGTTTTATAAATTTTTAATCCACTTTTGCAGAATTTTGTTTTTTTTGGGCCTTTTCTGGAATTTATTTTTTCCTTCTTTTTTTTGTTTTTCATTTTATCCTCTACCATTTTAACAATACTATTTATTCTGTAGCATTTTCTTCTTTGCAATGACTTGGGTGGAATGAATCATAAAAACAATGGAAACAACTTTCTTTTACAACGAGAGCACCTCGCAAAGCACTGCTCTCCGCAGAAGCACTTACTTTTCATCACCTCTTCAGGAAATAAAACTTGGTTGACGTTGCAAAAAATGTCCGCTTTCTGGTTAGCCATGATGCTTACCACGCGTACTGAATCATCAGTTTAAAAACATGCAAAGACAACTGGTAGTGAATCAAGGAATGTTATGATTCATTTTGAATCTTTTCACCCACGTCAGGTAAAATGTATACAAGCATGTACGAGTCATACTTGGATAACGTTTTTTTCCATTGTTTTTATGATTCATTCCACCCAAGTCATTGCAAAGAAGAAAATGCTACAGAATAAATAGTATTGTTAAAATGGTAGAGGATAAAATGAAAAACAAAAAAAAGAAGGAAAAAATAAATTCGAGAAAAGGCCCAAAAAAAACAAAATTCTGCAAAAGTGGATTAAAAATTTATAAAACATCAGCATTTATAAAAAAGGCGCTGAAAAAATAAACAAAAAAATCACACCATAATAAGTCAGAAAAAAAATAGTACTCGCACTGGGATCGAACCCACAACCTTCGTAATGGCATGTCACCAAGTTACCGCTGGGCCACCACCAAACCAACAATTGACTCCGCAGACCACGAAATCGAAAATTAGAAATCCATTTTGTTGCTAACTTTCTGGATATATACACCCAAAAGGGGGGTTATTCGTGGTTGTGGAAGTGAGGGCTACCTACCTACCAATTTTTAAGGAAATCCGTCACCCGAAGAGGTGAGCCTCACCTTGTGAGATCAGCTATACAAAAACAAAGTAGTGTTAGAGACCTTACTAATCTGCTAATAGTAGAGAACACTGTGGTAGTTTCCAGTCTTCCAGATGTGTGGACCTCCTTCATGCACTTTTGTGAGTGCTGAGAGATCATTCTCAAAGTTAAAATTAATAAAAAATAAAAAAATTCTTACGGAACTCCATGAGTCAGACAAAACTAAGCAATCTGACAATTTTGAGCACTGAGAATGAACGAGCATCCAAGCTGAATGTTGAGGCCATCATAGAAAAATTTGCCGACGTCAATGCAAGACAAAGACAAATATTAAAATAAGGTAATGTAAGTAGCAGAGATTCACCGAATATTCATTTTGGCTGAATACCGAATGGCCGAATATTAAAATCAGTTTTTGGCCAAGGCCGAATATCTCCATTAGCATAAAATAGTGATGCACCGAATATCGGCTTCGGCCTTGGTAATCGGTCAAAAATGATTAAAATAATTTTTATCTTATAAATTCTATGAGATGGAACTCTTTTGGATCTCGTAAATTACATTTTCGTTCATTTCCATAACAGTGTAAGAACATAACTTAAAACGGCGATAAAACTACAAAGAAAACGCTGAAATATAAACTATTTGCCACAGCGGCGGTTCTGGTCGCTCGCTTCGAAAACAAGGTGTGTTGATCGCTTCGAAGACACTTGCTCACCACTCAAACGAGTACACGCATTGATGCCAGAACTTGGAACACCACCATAACATTACATTGTATTGTTTATCCGCTTAGTCGCTCGCACTGCCCGCATCACTTGTACGTGGGACGGAGCCTCGCCTATTAATTTTTAAAGTGATACTACTAATAAGTTCTGGGTTTACGAAAAATCTGCACACATCCCCAATGTTGACTGTGAAAGTAGGTTACAATCGCAAGAATATTCCTCCCGGGGAATTTCCAAAATCGTTTTTAAAATACTACCAGCCTGAAGTACCAACTAATGAACACTAATGTTTTCTATAGAAATCTATTTAAATTCTTTGTTAATATGAAGATATATACAAAGAATCGCAGCCATGTTAAGTTTATTATATATTCTGTTATATAAAAATGTCTGCACTTATGAAATTCAAAAATGAAAAGAAAACTGAGTCGACACTATGTTATTTTGGTTTTGGCACGATGGCGCTACTGTTTATACGTCATATTACGTCATGCAAAAACGTGAACAAGATGTTAGAGGTTGTCTGCTACTTACACAGTACTGCAAAACATCAAAAATTCCAACTAATGAGGAGTATTCTAAATAAACGAATTGTCCACATATTGGAACACAAATATATTATACGTCGTAGGCCATAAAAACGAGTAGCACATAAGTGTCAGGCTGAATCCGAGATATGTGAATTGTATTGGCAACAACTCAATGTATTATGCTTTTATTTAGTGTTTTCAGCTTTCTTCTATTATGTCATTATCATTTTTCGTTTTATCAAAAAAAATGTAGTATTCGGCCATCCAAAGGCCGAAGCCGAATAGCAGATTTTGGCTGAATACCGAGGCCGAAGCCAAACTTCAGTGCATCACTAGTAAGTAGTCATGTGGCAAATTGCATTCCTTTCCCTGGAACCGCCACGTTTCTTCACTCCCAGCACCTCCACCCCTACGCAGATGTCCCTCTATATCTGGTGCCTGTCATCACATTCCTGATACCCCATCCCTCTGAATGTTCCACCTCAAGCATGGGACAAACAACGTCGGCATTCTCTGACCAGGGAAGGAAAAGGAGCTGCACGGAGAGGGCAGCTGGGTTGAGAATGCATGAAGGCAAGGTGTAGACAGAAGTCAAGGAAGAATAAAATGTAAAGCGACATTGGTTTTCTTATTCATCCTTCCTCCATGTTCCCTCACGGTGTCCCGGTGAACCGGCAGCACTGATTTGGGGATTACAGTATGAATATTTATCACTCTATTACATAAGAGATCGCTCAAAGATTTATTTTTTCTATGACGCATGTAGAAGTTGAAATTACTTTTTTCCTTTGGATTTAGAATTTGATATCCCAAGAATTTCAAAAAATTAAATTTCTTTTTCTCACTGCAATAGTGTCCAAGTGGTTCAAAGTTTCATCCCATGAGAATGAAAAGATGACGCAATTATATTTTCAAGTTTATATTTTTGATATAATAAGCCTTGTTAGAGGTAATTGCCACCAAAAATGTAACAAGGTTAATTTTCTGAGTTTTATGCAATGAAACAGGTAAGTTAATAAAATTTCACGGTGCTGTTAATGATGGCACTGTGAAGCTATTATTGTCCAACGTATCTCCAATGCATTTACACATATCTAGCGCCATGGCATCCAATGACAGTGTCCGTGCCATATTTTCAGATATCATTGGCAAGTTTTCGTCAGCTATTTTTCAAGTTTTCACGGTCGTGTTACTGACACTGACAGTACTGTTCCCATCGGACCGGTGATGTGTGTGGCACCCAGCTAACTGCTTTCAGTGAATTTACATAATACAAGAACAGTAGATTGAATTAGTGACGTTTGAGTAAACCATCCATTTTTGTAACACTTTTTCTCTGTTTAAAACTTTAAAAACCATGTTTTTAAAAATAACGTTTGTCTTTTTTGCTGTTTGTAAAGTCTGCATCCATTCCCTGATCAGGTTTTGGTTTCAAAATTGTTCAGTTTTCTCCAACAGCAAGCATCGTTGTGATTGACAGATTTAAGTATTTCAGTGGTTTCTAGTTTCTCTTCCCTTTCTAGAATTATTTTAGAAGATTCTTGCTCTTCAATTTCTGGCCATACATTAGAAAACTCAGACTAACTGACCGCACTCAGCATATTATATAATCCATCATCACCACATCCTGGCATCTGTTGTGAATATGAGATACCTTGTGATTTATTTTAAACTATCCACATATCAACTGAATGAGCTGCATCTTTCTTCCAATTCCCTTTTTGCTTTTAATTTTCTGTGTGCAGAACCAGATAATTTTTTGGCTGTAAGATTTAATTTTAGAAATTTTATTTATTTTTACTTTGAATTTATTAACTAATCAATCATAAAAGCTTCATAGTATTTTCTAGAATATTTTTGGTATTCTTCCAAGATGCGGTCTATTGTCGTATGAGAGAGGTCAGCAGCAAAAAATAAATTGTTGTTATGACTGTTATTTCTACAGTTTGACTTGGAAGAACATGAATTACCGAACCAAACCTAACACAAAAATTTTTGTCTGTTGAGTTGGGTACTAAACGAATAATATTTTTTAAAAGTAGATATCCACGCGAAATTTAGTTTTAACAAAAGTCTTCCAAGCAACAACTCAACTCACAAAAACCACTATGTTTAGTTGGGTTTGGTAATTCGTGTTCCTTCTAATCACAAACACGCACTTAAAACACACGCAGTACCCATAGAACTGTGGAGTGGTGGAGGCTGAAAAACATAAACGAGGACATATTTGAAGCTTTCCTCTTGTGATTTAAGACAAATTAACTTTATATAAATGTTGAACTTAAAATACTATTGTTTTATTAATTTTCTTTTATATATTATATGCTTTAATAAATAAAATGTTTCTCATTGCTTTTTTTTCCGTATCATCCAATTGCAACAATAGACCGCATATTGAAAGAATACAATATTTTCTAATGCTTACTACTAATAACTTATTCATATAGTTCTACTTTCAAATAAATATTAAACTTACATTATGAATCCTTCTTTTTAAAGGTTTTTATTTTGTTAAGCTCCCAGTTTTTAATGCTAGCGATAGGCTTACATGAACGTGTCACCAGCTGTGAAATGAATTATTAAACAATCCTCAAATATTCCACAAATTTACTCAAAAGTTTTCCTTTTTTAACCTTTGTATGGACAATGTCATCTTCCATTGTTTCCTTCCGAAAGTTCATTCTTTAGTTTCCCTTTTATTGTTTTCTACACAAACTACAACATATTACAATAAATATATATTAAAATTCATAAAAAAGGTACTTTTAACATTTCTTTATAAGGCATTAAGAGTGTTGACCATTATCAATCAAATATAGAATAATTGTATATCATAAATATCATCTTAGAAATAATAAAGTTATTCGGTGCCTCCATGCAAAATCAAGATAAATAATAAAAACTGAATACACTCGTGTACCCCACGCACTCCTATTATTGGGCCGGTTTGGAGAGAAAAAATTAATTTGAGCAAGAATAAGATTTTTTTTAAATCACCGATTCCAACTCCCTGATACAAGTTCCGCTCAAGTTAAGCATTTTCTCCCTTCTACACGATGCAATTTATTGGACGATCTCATTTTAACAATACTAGCAGAAATCTCCTCACTGACAGACCTCTTTTGTTAACCCCTTAACTATTTCTGTTGTAATATTATGCAACTTCATCCCCACTTCACTGTTTCTGACGTAATATTATGCACCGATGCGGAGCTTAACGAAATATTTGTTCATCTATGAACGGGAACTTCCCTACGCAGATTGGGAGTTTTTTCACGTATCGTCTTCTGAGTAAATATTGGAAGGTTACGAACAAATGAGTCAAAACACTTGAGATGTGGATTTCCGTCTGTCTTTTGAAGGATGAAATCTTTCATTTGCAACAAAATTTCACCACTCTGAATTCCTTGAAGTGGATGAGGGAAAAGGACCAAACTTGAACCTACCTATTCTCAAGCTGGCAAACCTTCAGTAGTCGAACTATAGTTATCAGTTAGTCGGCGTATTCTTTCTGCCTACTTTTGCAAGTTTTTGCGTAACTTACACGTTTGCTTGGTCGCATAAATACGTGTATACTTCATAGAATTCGACGTCTTTTACGAATATAAACGTAGACGCAAGCATATTGCAGAGAATTTACTGTCGATATGCACTATTTTTATATCCTGTCGAGAAATTCTCTTGTAAGACCCGCACCACCTTTTTTTCCCTGGCTTTTCGAGAAAAATGTGTGTGGGTACATGAGTAAATACGGTATTTACATAATTTATTTCTTCGTAGGTGTTGAGTCATTTTGATTCTTTTTGCATACATTTAAAGTAGATAGTTTACTTCCACTTTAATACACTTATATCTCACGTTATAATGTAACTACAGACATAAATCCATTAACTACTTTTTTACACCGATTCTAAGCCGAGTGGCGATTTCAGAGATAGTAAAAAGATAAAAACAAGGTCAGCTTACAATCGATTAAATATGGTAACGGTCAAATTCCCAAGTCAGTCAAATGTCGAGTGGTCGAATCTCAGGAGTCGCCTGTAATGAAGCATTTGTGGTTTTTTGGTATATACTGTTGAAAATCATCATCCCCTTGAACTGAACAACGACTTCATCAAGTGCTCCGATGGATCGTAATACTTGGCACAACTGTCATTGAACAATTAAAACAACGTCCTAAGTTTCCACAATCTGTCATAACTTTTGTCTGTCTAGTCAGGCTCGTTCGTGTTGTCAGAAAAGTGAAGGTAGTGTAAAATATGAAAAAATCAGCCACGCTTCATTGTCTTGCTCAAAAAGCATATAAAATTCATCTAGGGTACGTCAGTAGTCCTTCAGTATGTCTCTTACGTTATGTCCCATTTGTAGAATAACCCCAAAAAACAAAAACATTACATATACCATATTTAATCAATTATAAGCCGACCTTTTTTTTACGTTTTTACCAGCTCAGAAATCGCCACTCGGCTTAGAATCGGTGTAAAAAAAGTAGTCAATGAATTTATGTCCGTAGTTACATTATAACGCAAGATATAAGTGTATTAAAGTGAAAGTAAACTACAGTAAAACTCGTTTAATACGTATTTGAGGGGACCGACTCATTGTTTCGTTATAAGCATGACTATGTTATATACAAGAAACATGGTTTTTGGCCTATACATCCCATATAACACGTATACACATACAGTAAAAGCTGTGCTATCTGGCTATTTAGAAACGGCCAGCCTTAGATACTGGCAATTACACAAATACAATTCATTTTGTATTTCTTTTTATTTTTTTATGAATTTTTGTGTGAATTGTATATGTGTAATGCCACAACTTCCACTTTAAAATTTCTTAAAATATAAGATGTATATATTACGTATTTACTCCATATACTTCTGTGGCTGCCGAGTAAGCATGGCGTTTTTGGTTACGTAAGCCATTTGCATTGTCTAGATGTTTTGGTGTGCTTCTACAATTTACAGTTTTATCGATTTTTATTATTTAAAAAATTACCCATCCATTGAATATGGCATCAAAATAAATACCTAAAAGCATGGAACAGGAGAGAAAAGGTTGGTTTAACGCTAACACAAAAGCTGGAGCTGATCAAATGAATTGAAAAAGGAAAAAATTGAGCAGCCATAGCAAAAGAATTCAACATCGGATCTTCCACGCTCTACGATATCAAGGCTCATACGCCTAAATTAATGAAGTTTGTGTCATCTTCTGAGATGAGTAAATCAATTAATAAACATCATACGCTTCATAAGCCAAAAATTGAGGAACTGGATAAAATATTATATGACTGGTTTTCACAGAAATGTTCCGAAGAATTAAACAATTTCGTCCTTTTCTAATAGAGTAAATAAAGATAAATAAGAAAGATATAATCCAATAAATTCAATTTTGGGAACAGGTTCACTGCCGTAATCCCCGAACTTCCCGGACGTCCAAAACTTTTCAATAGTCTTTTTGTTTTGCATGTTAGTGTAGCAACGTATTAAATTAGAAGGGGTAAATAGTGTCTATATCTAACTAGGTGTGGAAGAATTAAAATGGAAAATGCAAACCCCATGCATAGTTATGTTTGGGGAGTTTCGAATAAACCTCGACTTCAGGTTACCCGTTATTGTCCAAAAACTAATCAGTTCTTTGTGCTCATGTTAAAGTGTTATATATGAAGTGTGGTAACGATATGGCAGGTACTTTTTGAGTTAGAGCGCCCACAATCACATACACACACAGACATCAGTCCGAAAATAGTCTAAACGTGTTCTCGGGACCTCAAAACATGTATTTCCGTTGAAATCTCGAAGTCGATTTTTTCATGATCACAATACTTCCCATTACTTCGTATGGAGAAAGTAAAAACTCTGTTATTTGCTACCACACAAGTCAGGCACTGGCCGACAATTAAAAATTCGTTCCCCTAACCGGATATTTCCCCTAATCGGCTTTCCACAATCCCCAAGATAGCCGGATAACACAGCTTTTACTGTATTTGCAGTGAGTCGACTTCAATGCCGTACATACATATGCAAAGAGATGCTTATCAACTTCGCAGCATGTAAAATGTTCGACTGCTATTACATACTATTTTTGAAATGGTCAATTAATATTATTATTATGGTCATTAATTTACATAAACATTTCACATTTTTTATATCAATTTCAAAACAAAGGGCGCGTGATATTCGAATGGAAGGGGTAGATGGAGGAAGGGGACCTCTACGAAGAAGTACGCGGTAAACGGGCAGAAACTATTCATTACTTATCGCTCTGCTCGCCAAAATTCCTTATATATGGGGCATTTTTTGCCACGGGACCAAACATTTGTTCGTTACAGCCGAGAAATTTAACCAATGCCCTTATGGAGAAATTCAAGGGACCGAGACATTTCTTCGTTATAGCCGAGATTTCATTTTAGGTGTGATCGTTATAAACGAGTTTTACTGTATCTACTTTAAATGTATGCAAAAAAGAATGAAAATGACTGAACACCTACTAAGAAATAAATTATGTAAATAATACGTGGCACATCAAAGTCGTAAAAACTGCAGCAATAGTGCTCATATGTGTAAGAAGCTACATATGTACACGTTTCATGTTACTCATGAATTGAAACATTTGCCTTTCCTACCCCCCTCCTCTACCAATCTTGTTTCAGTGTTTCTAGTGGCAGCGGTAGCGGCATAGTAGCCAACTTGGGAAAATAATTTAAGAATAAAATTGAAAAGGAATGCCGAGGTGATACTACTGTAGTACTAATGTATGTTATGTAATACGGTGTCCGTATTTGATTGACGAGAAACAGTTATTTTTTCACGAGAATAAGGTCCGGGAGATAACAAGGTCAAATTACTCTTTTAATAGAAATTGTTATGATTAAGTGAATAAAATGTATTTCATGTCACCTTAATTTTAGTTAATACTCTTTATTTAATTATGAACTGAAAATCTGAGGCATTCATACTTGAAGCTGGATTTGGCGAAAGTAATATGATAGGATATAAAATTATCGTTATATTTGAATGCAATAGCCTCAGAAACGGATTGTTACAAGCAAATATGATTAAATGTTAAGAAAAGCTAATAGTAATTTTAAAAGTATCTACTGTATCTGTCCGAATACAAGCCGATGTTTTTTGCCAAAATCTATAATGAAAAATCACCCCTCTGCTTAAATGCGAGTCCGAGGAAAATTTGGGTTATGGTTAAATCTCAAATTCTCTCATTATTTTCGCGTTCAAATGATAGAACTATATTTTTCATAAAGTAAATATTTGACCTATGATGAATATATATAAAAATATCTTGGTGAGATCGCTTGCGTAAATTGACGATTACGCAAAATGCAGTGACGGCTTTGAATGCTCAACTGTTTGAATTTCGGTAAAACTTTACATGGAACGTGTATAATTATAAAAATGCAGTTTCTTAAGGCAATGTATATGCTAATTTCATTGGAAATAGACTTGGATGAAACATTATCTTGGCGAGATCGCTGTTAATATATTTGACCTTTTGTGAAAATGAAGATGAATGAAATTATTGTCACTGAATGTGGAACATTATTCAGCAACGCAAAATTATTAATTGGAGTAATATTTCAAAATGTCAACAACTACACCTTTTCCCACTCATTTCTTCGATATCAAATAATGTATTCTAAGATGTGCCCGGCACACTTCAGCATAAAATCTACAATATTTATGTTTTTGCCAAAAAATTGTGGAAATTTTTGGGGGGCCGGCTTAAATCCGGGGTCAGCTTCTATTTGGATAGATACGGTACTATATATTTGAAAGAGTTTGTATGTTGTGCTGTAGTAGCTTAACTAAATCCGTATAAAAATGAAATCCGTTGTTTTTGGCATTATCTTGTGGAATTTATCCAAAACATATAAAAATGCTTTTAACACTAGAACGACGGACGGGACAATTTTGTCCCATTCTGACATTACGTCCCCTACAGTTTCTGTGATTCCGGTTTAATTTAGTCGAGATTTCGTGACTTTATACATTTGAGGGTTGCATTCCACTCTACACTTTTGCACATCCTTCCCTCAATATTAAGTATTATAAAACCATTTTACCCTAGAACAGCGGATGGGACAATTTTGTCCCAAAATGAGTAACTACTTTTTTTCACATTCTCTGTGATATTATTCTTATGCAGGCGGCTTTGTAACATTGTTGTAGACCATGGCATGCCCTTCCCCTCCTCTCCTCTCATCTTTTGCCAGTCCAACTTCTAGCCCCACCCTTCCCCCCTCTGACCTTCCACTTGCTCCCGCAGTGTGATGCAGGTTAGAACGTGTTCCTGCAGCACTGTTTGCGGACTAATTTACTAGAGCGTTTCAGTTGAGTATAACATTGGTTTATCAGCCACTTCAAGCCAATGGTTTGAATTTGGCGCGGCGGCTGATTTAGAAAGTGAAACTCCGGAAGTGAGACGGGAGCAGAGGGGAAGTGGCGATTGGAGAAGAGAGGAGAAAAGAAGACGGAGGAGAGAATCGGTCGGGAAGTCGAGGCGTCGCGACGTGAAGAGAAGGAGTCGTCCTGAGGCGTGCGTCCCGAGAGGTTGAAGGCGAAGGAGACTGGCGGGAACCACGGCGAAGAGAGGAGATTCATCGTGGAGGAAGCCTTGACTAGCTCGTCAAGATAGACGATCTGAGGACACTCATACTTATTGAGACGACGGAGTTGTCGCTTTGTGTTTTGTTATCATATTTCTGTTCTGTTTGCTCATTTTATAAAAAGACTAGAAACTTTAAACTGCCTTTTTCAATCCCGCGCGAACGGGGAAACGTTACAGAGTGAAACGACGAAAAGCAGACTGACAAAAAACGGGGACTGCCTGTAATCAGGTTTTTAGGTGTGTCAACAGCTAAGGTCATTTTGCACCGTCAAATTCTGTTAGAGATAATCAACATACATCACAACATCCATGCCTGAAGTGGGATTCGAACCCAAAGGCTAGAAGGCAGGCACACTGCCTACCACTCTAACCCAGCTGGCTAAATTTCATTTTTTCATGGATATTAACATTGTTGGGTGAATTAAAATTTTTTGGTGCTATGCAAAAGGGTTAAATAACTCACATGGAAAACTTCTGATCATCTTCCTTAAAAAGTTACAGAAGTGGAGTCTAAGGAGGGATGATGAAGATGAAGGATATGAAGAAGAAGATGCAGAGGAAGATGTTGAGAAAGTGGCAGAGACTGCAGCTGCAGCTCCACCGACCATGCCAGCCACTGCTCCTGTAGCCCCTCCACCACTCCCTCCTACACCACTCATTGCGCCCATGGCACTAGTGTTACTGCCCCCAGCGCCACTTCCTATGATCCCGCCTCCACTGCTACTTGCTCCACTTCCTCCTCCTCCTCCTCCTCCCCCACCACTCCCACCACCCCCACCTCCTTCCTTAACTTCCTCAGCCTCAAGGAACAGCCTAGCACCCTCGACATATTCCACAAATGTTGGGTGAAGAGAATGTGTGTCCCGATCCAGGACATACGGACTGTTGGAAAATTTAAAAAAAAATTAGTCAAATAATACAGACAAAAAAGATTATCTTGTGAGAGCATTTACTATTAAAAGATAATATATAGGAACAAAAGCTATGCAGATCTTCAGAATTACTGAATGAAACAATGCAGAATCATATCACATTAATGTATCATTTAAATTGGTGGTTCTTAACGGAAAGTTTATTTGGGAACAATGTACTATTTGAATATTCCACCAAGGAACAATAAAATTAATATTTAATAACCAACTATTTGACAATTTTAGATGTTCATAATTGAAAACACTAGCCTGTCATTAATCAGAGCTGTCAATTGTAGAACTTTTATGAAAAAAAAGAACATCGCTAACCAATACTGAACTGCAGACCAGCAGTTAAGAAGGTTAAGACTCAGATGCCCTAATTCACATGCCCTAATGTCACATGCCCTAATGTCACATGTCCTAACGTCACATGACCTAATGTGGCCATTGGTATCAATCGACTAGGAATTTTATAACAATTACAAATATGATGCAAAAAATTGAAAATGGAGGGGGGTTAGAAGGAGGAGAATGGAAAAGGATGGGCGGAAGAAATCAGAAGGAAACAGTGGACATTGGTATTGATCGACTAGTAGTTTTATAACAATTACGAACATGAAGCGAAAAAATGAAAATGGAGGTAGGGTAAAAAAAAGGGGGAGAGAAAAGAAAGGGCAGAAGAAATTTGAAGGTAAAACAGTGGGCATTGGCATCAATTAACGAGGAATTTTATAACAATTACAAATATGAAGTGAAAAAATGAAAATGGAGGGGGTATATAAATTTAAAAAATCACTATATTAATTTAATTAATGATGACCACACAAAAATTTATTGCATTCATATTTACAAATTAATATTATTGGCAAGTGCTCTTTAAGTTACCCAAACGTTCATACACCAAACACTTGGACTCGGACAAAATGTCACTGGTCAAAATGTACCCAGACAAAATGTCCCCGGGCTAAATGTTTAAAAACACAAAATAGGACTAAATGTCCCTATGAACCAGTTCATTTTCTCTGTGTGTGCCTCAATTTTTCAACATGATCAAAAGAAAAGTGAAACAAGAAACTGCAATATACTTTTGATTAGAAACAATACAAAATATCGAGAGTAAATAAGAAAACGATTAAATATGCTTCACCATGTTACAGCTTCCCTATTTCAAAAGTAATACATTTAACGGGGTAAATGTATTCAAATACGTATTATATTTTATTTGAAGTGGATTCATGATTACATTTTAGAGTAATACTGCATGAGAGCTTACAAGGAAATGTAATGGACTCGTATTTCCACAGCTGTTGAAGCTATAAGGAGCTGTTATTAAATTGTTTTTAAATTTTAAGTTTCTATTTTTTTTAGTGTTTATTTGGTATATAGAAATTATTAGGATCTAAATAAAATATCGAGCAAAATTGGAATAAATATTTACTAGGTATCAACTTCTAAAATGTTGAACAATTATATTAGTTTTAATTTTAAATTATTCTGCTATATTGGGAATTAATTAATCGGTGTGAAAAACTACATGTAAGTAAATATGTTTAAAAATCATACAGAATATCGTATTCACTTGCAAAATGAAGTAATTGAACTTGTGAATTTGTGTCTTCTGCTTTAACTTCAGTCCTGACATTAATAATGAAAGAAATCTTAAGATAAGTTATTGAAGTTGTAACTGGTAATTAAAGTTAAAGTTTATTGCTGATATTTACCTACATAACGTTCATTGGAATGGGATGCTTGTATACAAGAATGTCTGCACCTTGATTTACTGAGGAAGATTTGCTTAAGAGATATTAGTGAAATATATTGTACTTTATGTAAAGCGGTTGGAAAAGAGCTCTTTCGAAAATATGGAGATGGAGTATTGAACATAAATGTTGAGTTGTATTATTTTGGGTTGTGACTGTTGTTTTACACCTTTTTTGTTTGTATACTAATAAAATTACGATAATGCAGCACACTCCTAAACCTACACACCATTTTATTTCTTTAACCAGTCAATCAGAGTCGGTTCCATACTTGTTCCAAAATATGCACCAACTTCAGCTAAAATACTAATTTTTATCACTCATTGTAAATACTTTCATTTTTGCTTTATTATCCATATTTCAGGTAAAAAATAACTAATATACTGCCACGTTTATAAAAAACGCCAAGCGTCATGTAGATGTCATCAACTTCCTACTAAAATGACTGCGATTGACCGATACACAAATGGATTACCACATTTATGTACAACACCTAGCATCGTGTTGATATCAACTTCCTACTAAAACAAATGACTACTGCTACCCAAGTTTAAAGCTGAGCATGAAAGTGTGTTCGTGTCTTCGATTGGCCGGTCAATGGATTGCCACGTAAGGTTGCAAAACTTTCATATGAAAAGATATGCCTATTTTAAAATATTTAAATAAATAAAATAAACTTTTAAAATTTTAATGTATGTATTTTAAAAGCATGACTGATTTCGTCCCGTTAGACATATCATGTCATTGTAAGGTCATGACGTCTCTAACGTGAGGAAATCGGCCATGCTTTTAAAATACATGTCAAAAGTTATAGTTTATTTTATTTATTTAAACATGACTGAGTTTGACAAAGTTACGACTAAAACTATTGAATTTTAACCCTTTAAGCAGTACGGTCGTACATATACGTCTATGCGCTGCCTGGCTGGCCAGAGTATGGCCATAGATTTATGTCTACAAACTTTGCACTCAAGCAGTACGAACGTTTCCGTACATTCGGCTTTGAAATTACTATGGAGTGTACTGCCATCTTTTGGCGACACCTTGGAACTTTGTTCTCAGTTGTGCTACGCTCTGAAATGAAGGCGTAGTTCTTTTTCTGTTCTTTTGCCAGCCTGTTCTGACCTCTTTCGCTCGCGTGAGCAACTACCTGCGCCGTTCTAATTGGGCATGTTCAACAAGATGTTTATAAAACTGTATATTTTTCGGAAATGGTTATTCTTTTTTGCTCAATTGTTTTCGTATAATTAAAGTTATTCTTTATTTTCAATACTACAAATGTAAACTGCTGTTACCCTTGAAAAATGGCGAGTTCTAGTCGGGAGAGAAATCTTGCTCTGCAAGATATATCGAACATTTTGAGAAATAGTGAGTCTGAAGATGAAGTGAAAGATGAATATCCTTTTGATAGTGACAGTGAGTATAATGAAGAACAAAATATTCTTTCACCAGAAGAAAGTGCTGAAGAAGCAGAAGCTGGGTCACCACCACCACCAAAAATACCTCGACAGACACCGGGTAACCAAACTGAAGCAAGGAAATGGATGTCTGTAGGTAGGTTCCTTGCTACACTTTCTCCCGATTTTGATACATTTAATTCAGGCATTAGAGCCAGTTTTTTCTCTGCCAATGGATTATAATGATGACGATAACAGACTGTAGGTCTCAATTTCCAGAGAGGTTGTTCATGAAGACTTCATGAGCCTAATTGTAGCAGAAATTACTAATTACCATACATTTATTATGGGAAATGCAGAAGTAAAAGAAAAATCAAAATTGCATAAGTGGCAAGGCATTACTGTGGAAGGTTTATATGTTTTTCTGGCTCTTGTCTTATGATGGGACACGTAAAAAAGAATAGACTGGGAGATTACTGGTCAAAAAATCCTTTGATTGAAACTCCAATGTTTACGAAAGTTATTTCTATAGATGGATTTTGCTGATTCTACGACTGCTGCACTTTGCAGATAACAACCATCAACCCCCAGGTGACAGACAGTACAAAATTAGACCAGTCATAAATTACTTCAAGAGCAAATACCAGTCCATCCTGTATCCCTTTCAAAATATATGCATTGATGAAAGTTTAGTGGCTTGGAAAGGCCGCCTTCGATGGAAACAGTAGAATCCATCCAAACGGCATAGATTTGGGATAAAGATATTTATACTTTGTGACTGTGAAACAGGGTTTGTTCTTGATCACATTGTTTATACAGGAAAGGAAACTGAAATTGAGAATGACAGAAATCTTGGAATGTCTGGATCAGTTTCGAAGACATTAGTGACTCCATACATAGGAAAAAACCACGATGTCTATATTGACAATTGGTACACAAGCCCAGACTTGTTTGAATACATACACCAAGAAAATACTGGGGCAAATGGTACTGAAAGGAAATGCCCGAGTTTCCAAAAAAACTAAAAAATCTGATGTGGCCAACACACGACTTTCTCCATATTTGGGGTATAGATATTTAAATTCTTTTTATGACTAGCATTATAAGGTAAAATTATTATTTCGTATCGTAAAAGTATACAGTCGTCCTTATTGCCGTAAATTACGTAAATTTTGACTATGTTCACATAATCCACCGGTACATGGTGGTGGCACTGTATACTGCAAATTAAGAAATAGAAAATATCTCCGAAATGGATGGTTCTACGAAAATTTGTTTCAAACAAAACTTGGAAGAGATATTATTCTCTACAACTTTGGTCCTCACGAAGATTACCAATAACAATGTTTTTAAGGATATATTTGACGGAAACCGAAAAAACCGATTATTTATAAATAATTCCTAAACAATAACTGCTATGAAAATTGTTTCAAATGAAAGTTGTAGAAAATTACATTCTCTATAACCTTTGTGTGTATATATATATAAATAATGATGTTTTTATGGAGATATTTCGCCGGAACCGAATCGGGTTTCGAAAAAACCTAAACTTTCGGTTAACCGTTATTGTCTAAAAACTACTCAGCTCCTCATGCTAATACCAAAGTGTTATATTTGAAATTTGGTAATGATATGGCAAGTACTTTTAGAGTTAGAGCCCACACAATCACATACAAACACATCATTCCGAAAATAATCTAAACGTGTTATAGGGACCTCAAAACGTGTATTTCCGTTGAAATCCCGTGGAGAAAGTAAAAATAATGAAAGCATACAGTCGATTTTATTGTGTTATTTTAATGGGAGATCTAAATGCCTTCCATTGAAATCGAACCCAGCACTTTTTTCGAGATTTTTTTTGTCACCACTTTATCATATGTGAATCAAGCATTCTTGCCAAATTTAGAGTATCTATCTCTATTTTCCCTCGAGTTATAGATAGAGGGTATGGTTAGCAATGTTATGGTCGCAGGTTTGAATCCTGCCGAGGTCATGTCAAAATAAAAATATCATTATTCGCATTTTTTCTAGCGAAAATTTGTTTCAAACAAAACTTGGAAGAAATATTATTCTCTACAATTTTGGTCCTCACGAAGATTACCAATAACGATGTTTTTAAGGAGAAAACCGAAAAACCGGTTATTTATAAATAACTCCTAAACAATAACTACAATAGAAAATTGTTTCAAATGAAAGTTGTAGGAAATTACATTCTCTATAACTTTTGTATAGAATTTTAAATATAATGATGTTTTAACGAAGAAATATCGCAAAAACTGAATCGGGTTTTGAATAAACCTCGACTTCTGGTTACCCGTTATTGTCCAAAACTAATCGTTCTTTGTGCTCATGCTAAACTGTTATATATGAAGTTTGGTAATGATATGGCACGTACTTTTTGAGTTAGAGCGCCGACAATAACACACACACACACACAGACATTCCGAAAATAGTCTAAACGTGTTCTAAGGACCTCAAAACGTGTATTTCCGTTGAAATCTCAAAGTCGATTTTTTTCATGAATACAATACTTTCCCATTACTACGTATGGAGAAAGTAAAAAGGGTGAATGTGTCTCACAACATACTGACAACATGTTGGCCCTAAGATGGCATGATAAGAGAGATGATACAATACTAACTACCATACATGAGGACTTGATGATAGAAACTGGAAAAAAACAGACCACACTACAGGAGAAAATATATAACCCCTTAGTATGGTCAAGTATAATGAAAATATGGCATTGGTTGACAAGGCTGATATGCAATTACGTTTCACAGCAAATGTCAGAAAAACACTAAAGTGGTATGTGAAAGTATTCTCTTACATAACTGACATAGCTGTATTGAACTCTTACATTGTTTATCAAATGAAGACTGGAAAAAAACACCAACTACTAGATTTCCGACAGATACTTATTGACCAGCTTCTGCAGGAGTTTAGAGGGAGAGAAAATCAACAAAAGGAGGAGACCACCTTCAGGGGGAGACTGCCTCAGACTATCAGGACATGATTTCCCAAAACTGGTGCCAGCCACAGTACCAAAAGAGAAGCCTCAACGTAAATACTTTGTATGTCAGCATACAAAAAAAAGAAACTAAACGTAAAGACACAAGGTGGATGTGTATCGAGTGTGACAAACTTCACTGTGTACATCCCTCCTTTGAGGAGTACCACACCTTGAAGACAGTTTAAAATGTCACTAATATGATACAAAATATAATTATTATGAACATTAGTGCAATGAACTTCAAATTATTTTCATGCATAATTTATTATACACTGTGTTAGATATTTATAAATTGTGCATACCTAAAAGGAAAGCAAGTATAATGTTAAAAATCTGATGTGGCCAACACGACTTTCTCCATATTTGGGGTATAGATATCTAAATTATTATGAATAGCATTATAAGGCAAAATTATTATTTGGTATCATAAAAGAATACAGTCGTCCTCATTGCCATAAATTATATTTTGAATATGTTTACAGAATTCACCGCTACATGGTGGTGGCGCTGTATACTGAAAATTAAGAAAAAGCAAAATATCTCCGAAATGGATGGTTCTACAAAAATTTCTTTCAAACAAAACTTGGCAGAAATATTATTCTCTACAACTTTGGTCCTCACGAATATTACCAATAACGATGTTTTTAAGGAGATATTTGACGGAAACCGAAAAATCAATTATTTATAAATAATTCCTAAACAATAACTGCTATGGAAAATTGCTTGAAATAAAAGATGTAGGAAATTATTTTTTCTACATTTTTTGTAATGGTCAATGCATACAATAATGACGTATTATCGGACAAATATCGCAAAAACCGAGTCGGGTTTCGAATAAACCTCGACTTCCGGTTACCCATTGTTGTCCAAAAACTAATCAGTTCTTTGTGCTCATGTTAAAGTGTTATATTTGAAGTTTGGTAACGATATGGCATGTACTTTTTGAGTTAGAGCGCCTACAATAACACACACACACATACAGACATCATTCCAAAAATAGTCTAAACGTGTTCCAGGGACCTCAAAACGTCTATTTCTGTTGAAATATCAGTCGATTTTTTTCGTGATCACAATACCTTCCCATCAAGATTTATGGAGAAAGTAAAAATAAAAGTTTTATACCATTTTATACTATTATTACTAATAAGAATGCTTAGAACCAAATAAAGTGTTTAGAATTTTATTTTTTATTTTATGCAAAAAACCCACTATAGGATGCCGGCCGGGAGGGAAATACTCACTGCTCAAAGGGTTAACCTTGAATTCAAGCAAAACACCACCTGTGATTCTTTGTAAGAAATATAAAATTGTAAACATAAAATCAGATGAATTTTCATTGTCAGGAATCGAAAAATAATGTGCAATACCTGGGAAAATGCAAATTTGAGGAAATAGAAAATCAGTTAAAATTTTACATTGTTCTTACGAACATTTGGGGAGGAACAGACAAAAGTGGCTAAAATCGGGAAAAACAAAATCAAAGAGTGCAAAATCGAAGTTTCACTGTAGTCTTTAAAGAATGGAAATGGTAGTTTTTCAGATGACTTCTTCAATGTTATTTTAGGTGTAACTGTAATTACTGTCGATAAAAATAAAATGATTTACAGGTAACCCTCGCCATTTCCTGGTTCTTCATTCACGGTTTCAAGTACAGGTGACTCCCGAGATTCGTCGGGGATGCATTCCTGAAAACGTGGTCAAATCTCGAACAGTCGAATACTGAATCAGCACAAATTCAAACAAAAACCTGATGTGGCCAACACATGATTTTCTCCATATTTGGGGTATAGATAGTTAAATTATGATGAATAGCATTACAAGGCAAAATTATTATTTCGTGACATAGAAGAATAGTCGTCCTTATTGCCGTAAATTATATTTTGAATATGTTTACAGAATTCACCGCTACATGGTGGAGGTGCTGAATACTGAAAATTACAAAAAAGTTAAATATCTCCAAAATGGACGGTTCCACGAAAATTTGCTTCAAACAAAACTTGGAAGAAATATTATTCTCTACAACATTGGTCCTCATGAAGATTACCAATAACAAAGTTTTTTAGGATATATTTGACGGAAACTGAAAAACCGATTATTTATAAATAATTCCTAAACAATAACTGCTATGGAAAATTGTTTCAAATAAAAGTTGTAGGAAATTATATTCTCTATAATCTTTGCATATAGTTGTATATGCAATAATGATGTTTTAACAGAGAAATATCACAAAAACCGAATCGGATTTTGAATAAACCTCGACTTCTGGTTAACCGGTATTGTTAAAAAACTAATCAGCTCTATGTGCTCATCATCATCATTATCATAGGTACTCTGTCCATTGACAGGTCCGTGATTATTCATGGTTAAACTTGTTTCTCCATATACTCCTATTTTCCGCAGTTTTCTTCATGTCTTGATAGCTCTCTTTCCCTTTCAAGTTGTCTACTAGCTGAAACCTTTTCCTACCTCTTTCTCTTTCTCCAACCCGTTTTCCTTCTAGCACTTCTTTAATCATGCACTCTCTCCTCAGGTAATGCCCAATCCATTTCGCCTTCCTCTTTCTGATAGTCTGTATAATCGTTTGCTTCTCTCCTATTCTTCGTAGTACTTCCTCATTTTTCACCCTATCTGTCCATTTTATCTTCAGCATTCTTCTCCATGTCCACATTTCGAAGCTTTCCAAGTATTTAATATCTTTTTTCCTTAGCGTCCATGTTTCTGCTCCGTACAAATCTATACTCCATACATAGCATTTTATCAACCTCTTGCGGATTTCCTGCTTTATATTTCCCGTTAGTAGGAGTTTCTTTCTTCGGAAAGCGGCTTTTGCTTTTGTTATTCCAGTCCTGATTTCATTGGTACATTTTGCTTCTCTCGTTATGATGCTTCCAACGTATTTAAAATCTGAAACTTGTTCTAATGGCTTTCCTCCAATACTTATGTTCAAATTTTCTTCTTCTTTACTTGATATTCGCATAACCTTGGATTTTTCTGTATTAATTTCCATACCGTATTTTATACCTGTTATCACTGGTCTACTTATCATTTTCTGGAGTTCCTTTTCCTTTCTTGTTAGAAGTACTTGATCATCTGCGTATTTCACCGTTCTTATAATCCTTACCCCGATTTGGAAATCTCCCGTGCCTACTAATGCTTCCTGCATTAGCCTCCCTCCATATATATTGAATAGAATCGGTGATAGACAGCAGTCCTGTCTTACTCCTCTACTGATATGTACTCCGTTGGTGTCCGCATTCTCCAACCTGACCTTTACAACTTGATACACATATAGATTCCTGATCAGTATCCTGTCTTTTCAGTCTGCACCTATATCCTTTAATATCCTCATCAGCAGTACCCAATTTACTCTATCAAAGGCCTTCTGCCAGTCGACGAAACATACACAGCAATCTTGACTGTACTCTATTGCCCTTTCTGACATGAATCTCACTACACCGATAGCATCTGTGGTTGCTCGTCCTTTTCTGAAGCCGAATTGATCTTCCCCTAGCTTTTCTTCTGCCTTTTTCTATAGTCTTTTATTAAGAATACTTGTGATGATCTTTGAAGTGTGTGACAGTAGGCTTATCGTTCTGTAGTCTTTACACTGCATTGCCTTTGGCTCATATCAAAGTGTTATATATAAAAGTTGGTAACGATATGGCAAGTACTTTTCAAGTTAGAGTGCCCACAATCACACACACATACGCACATAGACATCATTCCAAAAATAGTCTAAACGTGTTCTAGGGACTTCAAAACATGTATTTCCGTTGAAATCTCAAAGTCGATTTTTTTCATGAAAACAATCCTTTATGTACTACGTATATGGAGAAAGGAAAATTAGAGCAGAAATAACGATGTCTAGAATGAAACTAAGCCTCTCGCAGATGGGCGGGCCAAAAATTACTTCGCGGAGACTAGTTTCTAATTCGACCGAGCGATCGGCTGGGTCGAATAAGCGGTCAAATTCTCGAGTTGGTCGAATGTCGAATGGTCGTATCTCGGGAGTCGCCTGTATTCGCAGATAGCACCTGAGTAGTCATGTTTTCACTTAAATACCTGGAATCAACTGCACAAAAACCTGTATTCTTTCTATAATATTATTATAAAATAATATCATTTACAATGTATTCTTTGTTTTATTACAAAGTAGAGATAATAAGCTTTCTATTATGTACAAAATAAGTAGGACCTCGATAACCATCATTAATTAGTTCCTGGAATTCCTGATGATTAGCGATAAGACGACAATTGAAACCAATTTTCATTCGAAAAGACCTTACGCGCATCATGTAAAACTGAATTTTTAGGCCTCAGTTTATTTGAAATTTAAGACTGCATAATTTCATTCATTCACTTTTAGTTTTATTTGCAGAGATGTCACAATTCTTGACCTTTTAGCAGCATTGTCACTAACAGTATTTTGGGATCATTTTTAACACTTGAGTTTTAATAAACTATAAAATGTTTAAGAAATATGTTAACTATTGACAAATGAGTTAACAGTTGTGCTGCAGCAATCCGAGAAGGAATGTTTTGCTGTTTGATTCTTATATTTGAAGGCAAAATTCTAAATAGTATTAGTCTTTGTTTAACCGTTTCAATTTACACGAAGTGTTTTCACTCGAACATGATCAACCAAATGTTTTCCGTGAGTAGCTGCAGCGCACTGTTTCAATAGATCAGGGGTGCCCAACCTGCAGCCCATGGGCCACATGCAGCCCACTAAGGAATTTTATGCAGTCCCCCGCTAGTGTATATAGTTTTCAAAACTTTTTTCATTTATTTTAATTAACTACCATGTACAGGCAGACCTCGACTTTTGTGGCTTTATCTTTTGCATGTTTCGATCATTTATGGTTCCACATTTGCGTCCAGTTTTGTCTTTTGTGGTCTTATGTTTCACTCTTTCACGGAAAAAATATCGGAAAAGGTTGCGTGAAATTTTCTATATATGGAATGAATCGCATTTTCCTCACATTTCCTCTCAAAGTCAGGCCTGAAAACTGTTGTTACGTCATTCTGATATGTACGAGGGAGAGTCAGAAAGTATCCGCAATGTATTTCTTAAAATTAATATAAAAACAATAGAGAACTTACAAGAGCATCATTTTTCAAAAGAGTTCCCCTGCTTTTCAACACATTTAGTCCAACGTTTCACAAGATTCTGTATGACCTCAGAAGAAAATCTTTTTGGTCGAGTGACAAGCCACGCATGCACCACTTCTTTCACTTCTTGGTCACTGACAAATCGGCGGCCTCTTAAAGCGTCTTTGAGTGGATCAAAGAGGTGATAGTCCAAAGGGGTGAGGTCAGGGCTGTACAAAGGATGCTCCAATACCTCAAAGTGCAATTTCTGGAGGGTTTCAACAGTCTGGGTGGCAGTGTGTGGACGGGCATTGGGCATTGTGCTCTTCTGTGAGTTGTTTTGGAACCCATCTCGCACAGACTTTAAGAAAGTCAAGTCTGTTGTGGATTATTTCATGGGCAGAACCATGACTGATTTATAGGTGATATGCCACTTCATCAATAGTCACCTGTCTGTTATTCAGGATCATGGCATGGGTTGGTTCAATGTTCTCATCAGTAACGGACGTGGATCATTCTTCATCAGTGACAATTGTGCGACCATTTTTGAACATGTCAATCCAATCGTACACACTCCGCTGCAGGATAGCACTGTTCCCATACTGTACTGAAAGTCTTCGATGGATTTCTGCCCCTGGTACACCTTCAGCCCTAAAAAATCGAATCACTGCACGCTGCTCTTCTTTGGTGCATACGGCAAGTGGAGCGGCCATGTTAACACCTCTACAACGACATGATAAATGACCATTCAAGGACAAAATCACACTAAAATGACTAAGAGAGTCAACAATTAGAGCTGAGCATGCAATTAGCAGTGCAGCCAACAAAACAAAAATTTTAAAAATACATTGCAGATACTTTCTGACTCACTCTCGTAAAAGTATTTATGTAATTTAAAAAAATAGATGTGTATCTATTTTATAAAACTATATATATAAGACACGTGTACGTGTCTTATATATACTTTTAAATATTTTTAGGATGCAATCCTCCCACACTTTTGTGTCCCTTCGCACGTGAAAAGTTGCAGAATATAAGCTGGCATCACCGTTCAGGAGCCCTCTGTCTTTATTATGACAGGGAAGTCCCGAGGTGAAAGACTCAACTCTTGACCCTTCCGATTCAGGATCATTGGGTTATTTGCTCAGATTTGACATAGTTCAAATGCTTAAGCTTTGCGTTTTACGCATCATTTATTATTGATGGAGTTTCGCAGAGGTTTTCAGGAATGTAACCCCCAAGAAAGACACGGTCTGCCATATTTGGGGAATTAGCCCCTGCAAGGTAGGCAACTTCCGTTCATTTTCTTGATCCTACTATGGAACTTAAATGAGATTTTATTTTCTGATATTTTTTGTGTTCTTTTATCTTGTTTAAGTCTCACTTTCATTGAAGTTAATTTTTCCATCTCTTTCTTTATTTTTCTGCGGTCGCCAATACAGAGGACAAATGATCCGTTTTTGCCGGGATGGGAACCAAACTCTGTATTTCCCATTGCCTTAAGTACTTCTCTTTCGCGATTTCCTCTTTTGCGGTGTTTTGAGGAACGTAACACCTGAGAAAGACGAGGTCTGCCTGTATTATTTTCAGTGTAGCAGAATCTGTTAAGATATATAACGTTGAATTGTGACCTCTTAGTAAATATTTCTCAATTCAAGTAAGTTCTTTTTATTGCTGTTTTTGATTTGATTCTCAAAGATATTTCTAAGATTGAATTCCATCATGATTTTTTTGATATTGAAATGTTAACCTTAATAAGCTCATTATAACTTGATTTTCACGCATATGGTGTCTAAGAATCTCTAGGTAACTTACGATTAAACTCTAATCCATTGGCCATTTCCAATGCAGCCCACAGAAGGGTTCACTGCTACCAATGAGGGGCCACCATGCAGAAAAGGTTGCCCAACACTGCAATAGCAATCTTTCTCTCTCACTCATAGTGCAATCGTCATCTTATTTGTTTGTCTGCTTCATTCAAAAATGGCGATGGAAGGTTTTCATTTTTTGTACCACTTGACGACCAATGAGGGTTGAACAAAACAATGATTATCGATGGTGAAAATCAAGAGCTGCAAACCACTTCAAAATTTGGAAGTGGTTCAGTTCGCAGTTCGGTTCTAAATTTTTGGAAGTGGTTCGGTTCATGGTTTGGTTCAGATGGGAATTTTGACAAGTGGTTCGGTTCGGTTTGCGGTTCGGTTCAACTAAATTAATCATTTGAAGTACTATTCAGAAATTATTTAGCCAATATAAACATTACACATTCAGTATCAATCTGTAAGTAAATCAATCAGCAGTCATTATTATTTTAATTGAAAGAATTTATTTAAAGAAAGGAAAAATTTATATTTTAAATATATTACGATCCTATCATCTTCATTTATTTACATTTAAAAATGGTATTTTTGATCCTAACATGATTTTTATGTAGATAACAATAGTATCAGAGAGGAAAGAGTTAGGCACTCTTTCCTTTGAAGCAAACTCACTGGTTTTTCCAATGGAAATTCCTGGTCTTTTCGTTGGTCCGTACTTTATGGATTGAGATCGAACCGAAACCGAACCACTTTTGCAAAAAATTACGGTTTGGTTTTCGGTTCACTGAAAAATTAATCAGTGGTTTCGGTTCGGTTCGTGGTTCAGCAAAATGGCTGCGGTTTGGTGCAGTTCCATGGTTCGGTTCGGTTTGCAGCTCCGGTGACAATTATTGAGGTCCTACTGTACCTAATGTAAAACCAGTTTATCATTGACTTTCTCGTGAATAAATGTACACTACGTTAAAGCTTTATGTCATTTAGATGTAAAATGACATGAAATTAAAGAGTTGCACTCTTACTCTTATCCCCTTAGAGTGAACAACAATAAGATTCACTTTGCGATTCTTATAACAAAATCCATACAAGCTTTACATTATATGTAAACATTTTGTGCAGAGGTCGTTGATCACAGACTAGACCACTTTGAAGCATGAGATCATGCAGTCAGTGTAACAATCCTCGAGAAGGTGGATGCATGTTTCTGGTTAGTTGAAATTTCATTGGTGGAAGAGATTCTCTTAGTGAAAGAAACAGTGGTAACCAATAAAAAGTTTTAAAGATTCATTTTTTTGGGAAAGAATAGGTTTACAATTAAGCATAAACTAGTAAAGTTTAATGGTAGAATGTGATAATAAAATAGAGAAAGTATTCATAAGCCAATTAACAATCATGACACCTAATAAGGAAGGGAGAGATAGTGCAACAAGTGATTTCAAGGCTAAAAGGGAGAAGAAAGTCGTGCCACTAAGCATGAAAGTAGAACTATTTGACAAAGCTCGGTAGTGGCCAGAGTGCTGCATCAGTGGCTCGCTTATATGAAATAAACAAGTCAACTGTCCATTACATCAAGAAAACAGGAAATAGCATAAGTATTGCTGCAGGAGTGTTCCGGTAAGTGCTAAAATATAATTTGTGACTCATGATCCCTAAATAGAAATAATGGAGATGGTTTTAAGCTTATGGATTGAAGATCAAGCTCAAAAAAATATATCCATGAGTGGCTTGGTGATATGGGCAAAGGCTCTTTGTCTCTATAAGAATTTTGGGCAAGTATCTGGTCTTGAGAGTTGAAATGTTGCCAGCTCCACTTGTTTTAGTATAAGTAAAGGGTGGTTTGAGAAATTTAAGAGGAGGTACAGCCTACATAACATCAAGTTGGTGGGTGAAGTGGCATCGGCAGACCATGAAGCAGCACAGGTTTACCCTTCAGTTTCTTAAGATCATAAAACAGATGGGATATAAGCCAGAACAAGTCTTTAATGAAGATAAGACTGCATTATTTTGGAAAAAAATACTGTCAAGAACAGGAGAAGTTTACATCTGGATTCAAGGCAGTGAAGGACATGATAATCCTTCTCTCCTTTGTGCTAACACTTCTCAAGACTGTATGGTGAAGTCCATCTTGTATGGGACCCCATTATCTGGTAAGCTCTGGACCAGAAACTTGCCAGATGTGAGGATTATCTGGATTTTGGGTCCTTCTCTTGTTATGTACTCACAATATATTAAAGAATGATTAAAAGAAAAGAGTACAAGGGTTTTATTTCTTTACTAAAACATTGTGCTCATTGAACCCCAGGGCATTGAAGGGTAAGAATAAACAATGCTTGCCCATTTATTGGTAGTCTAACAAAGAGGTCTGGGACTAGTTCCATAACTGCTTCGTTCGAGAGGTGGAAAAATACCTGACCTCCAACAAACTACCCTTCTAAGTACTCCTTATTGTTGACAAGGCACTAGATCATTTGCAGATTGTGTAGTTTGCTCATCCTAATATGGAGGTCCTTTTCCCGCCTCCCAAGAAGACTTGACTCTTACAACCGCAAGATCAGGGCGTGATTTATACGTTTAAAGCCTATTACACCAGGCATGCTTTCGTTACTTGATGCGATGGAAGAATATTCATCCCTAAATATTATGCAGTGTTGGAAGGACTATAATACTGGTGAATGCATAAAAAACAAGAAGGAATCACTTGATGAAATAATATTGAACAATCAACTCCTGCTGGAGGAAAATATGGAAGGAAGCAGTAAACGATGTTGATGGTTTCACATCCTTGGATGACAAATTGAATACCATTGCAGAAATGTCCCGCTACATCAGAAAGGAAGGATTCAAGGATATGGAAAAAATGGATGTAGAAGAACTCATTGAGTTCACAATGAAGAACTTAATGAGTAGGACCTAGAGGAGCTTGTCAAAGAAAGAAAAGAAGAAATTTATGTTGTAACTGAAGAGGTTGAAAAACTGGATTAAATTTTTAAAAAACCTGCTATAATCTTTAGCCCTGGCATGTTTTTCATAGACAAAATGATCAAGTATGACCCCTGCTTGAAAGGTAGCTTGAAGATAAAAAGGGAAATTGAGGCCTTACCGAAAAATTCACAAATATCTCCATAAAAAAGTCAAAACAGCTTCCCATCACAATGTCCTTCACAAGCAAGGTCCTCCAGTCAGACCACCCTATCACCTCTGTCAGCTGTCCCTCCACCTTGGTGAGCTGTCTGGATGACCCATCATAGGAACACTAATACCTCCTAGTAAAGCCATCATCATTGTCACTGAATTTATAATCATTTAAGGTATGTTCAGTAAACAAATTTTTTGTTTGTATTAATTTTGTATGGCAGAATGTCTAAATATAAGTACAGTATGGGACCCCTTTATCTGGTAAGCTCTGGACCAGAAACTTGCCAGATGTGGGGATTATCTGGATTTTGGGTCCTTCTCTTGGTATGTACTCACAATATATTAAAGAATGATTAAAAGAAAAGAGTACAAGGGTTTTATTTCTTTACTAAAACATTGTACACTTTTCTACTGACTATTGAAAACCTATTATAATCATTTTCCGAAAATTGAAATCGCAATTGCAAATTTATCTTCTTATAAAACTTCCTACATGTACAGTATTTTCCCATCAACAAATACCTAGTAGATAAAGCCCTTCTTAATACTTGTATCGCTGGTTAAAACAGATGCCAATCAGTAGAAAATTTTCTGTTAAAAAAAAATTTATTATCGTTGTAAAACTCAAGACTTGAATGAATGGCAGCATAAAAGAATACACGTTCTTTTGCCAACTGTTGATTTTTAATGCATGACAAATCTGTATGTAAAACTTTTTTAAAGTTGAAAATAATAGGTATTTAGCAGTGAAAAATATTTTGTCATCTTATTTCACCTAATTACGTACATTCACGTCATGAAACAGAATGAGAGGAAAAACTTATTTTTTAAAAGTGCTGTATATTCCGGCATATACCGTATTTGACCGAATACAGCCCCCCTCCGAATATAGCCCCCCTACCCATTTTTCTCACACAAATCTAGAAAATATTTTAATACCCTGAAACGACATGATCATTTTTAGGACTTTAATGTCATGAAACATGCTGTATAATTTGAAGAAATATCAAACTTGCACTCATTTAATAAAAAAAGTACCAATTAGCGAGTGATAAAACGCCATGCTAATTGGAATTTTAAGGTTTTGAGATGTGTACCTCAGAATTCAGAGGGAATATTAACGAAAGAGATATTTGACAAGGAAATGAACAAAAATACATTCTTAGGGAGTAAAAATAAACTTTAAAAAGTCGAAATAACATACTAATTAATGCAGCAATATTAGCAAGTCGAAATAAAATACCAATTTATGCAGCAATATAAATTCGCACTTTGCTCATATTTCGATGCGCAATGCTAATCTATCTTTCGTTTGTGTAATTAACAATTCGACCTTAGCCATTTTCGGGTAAGGTTCATTTTATTGGTATTACCGTATTTGCTTGTGTAAGCTGCGCACATTTTTTCCCAAAACGCTGGTGGAAAAAAGGGGGTGCGTGTCTTACACGAATTCTTTTATTTGCAGCTCACCCTTTTTCCCAAAATGTTGTGTCGGTAAACAAATATACGTTAAGCTAGCACCCATGCCGCATCTATTATTCTATTTCTAAATTTCGGTGTATTTAGTCATTTTCATTCATTGTATAAAAATTTTAAATCAGTTTTAAGTTTATTAACGGGTGCTCCCCAAACTCGACGAAGTCTTCTGCTGCAATCGTTACGGGGGCCACGACGCATGCGCGACCAGTTTGGGTTGGTGGGGGTTTTGTGCTCATGGCAGACCACGGCAGACAACACCTACCATGTTCAGATACGGCATGCTTCCTTTATTATATGATACAACTATGAAAGTCATAGCCACTGTGGTGATCATTGAATGATCGCCGATCATAATTTTAGTTCGCCAAAAAAATTACGACTGCTACGGTAGGGATCAGTGACCATATCGCTGGAAAATTACGTACAGCAAAATGATCGATACCGGAGCGATTTCTGTCGAACATGACCAATATGACGACAAAAACAGTTAAGTGTTTAACAAAAGAGAACTACCGAGGAGATTTCTGCTAGTACCGATATAAAGAGATCACCCAATAAATTCGTCACGTAGGAGTGTGAAGATGCTTAACTTGAGCATAGCATTTTTGAGAAATAGGAATTGGTGATTTAAAAAATCCTTTTTTGGCTCGAATAAATTTTTTTCCCTAGAGCTGGCCCAAAAACCGGGGTGCGCGGGATACACGGGGGCACGGCTTACACGAGCAAATACGGTAAAACTTGCAATTTGACGATAATGAGAGCGATCAGGTAAATGAAAAATCCTTCCTATATGGTGACGTCAATCAGCCTTGCAAATAAATATTCGCAACCCGAGTAGTTTAGTCTTACAATGGATAGAAACACTTACTGACTCGAATGAAATTCATCACTATTGAAGCTTTGCACACTTGTTTGTACCCACCTAATTTTTAGTGCCCGAAAATAGCGTCCCCCCTCAACTTTTGCACTTCACTTTTGGCCAAAAACAGGGGGGCTATATTCGGTCAAATACGGTAAGTTGACTTGGCATATAAGTTGACCCCCACTTTTTCACTTAAAAATACTTCTCATGAAATCGTTTTCAGACAAAATCAAAGTCTTGTAAAATTCAAGATTTAACAAAAGAGAAATAAACAATAATAAAAATATATAAATACTGTTTATAGTCCGTGCTATTCTTCTTGAGCATTCTGTATGACAGGTGTTTTAATTTCAACCAATAAGAAACTGTCACTCTCGGAGAGTTTTAATCCAGTAAATAAATAAAATGAAGATCTCACGAGACACGGTGAAGACAGGATGAATAAATTGGAAAAATACCTCCAAATCATGGTAAAGGTGGTACTTATGTGCCAAGGCACAGAAGACTCACAGGATCACTCAGGACGCGCATTTTGACAGCCACGCTGTCATCTTCAGCTATAGTATCCCTGTTTATAGTACCAATAACTCCATAAAATAAGGTAATACCAATATTTTGGTCACCTTTTTGGGTTTTAACGAATGAATTATACATTTATAAGATTACAACTAAGGGAAAATAGCCCTCGATATTCGTCTTTTCGCTTATCATCCAGTTTCCGCAGAACCAATTAAGGACTAATATCAAGAGATGCCTGAACATACCAGAATCATTAACTAAATAAAATTATTTCAATTTACTTATTCTATGTTGTTTTCAATGCATGTTTTGCGGGAAGTCTATCTGGCAAATTTGCAAAAATTACAGCAATCAGCTGATGAACTAGTGAAACGCCGAATGTTTGGAGAGGGTGGAATTATAACTGTATAGAAGTAATTAGGTGTTATGTATAATTAATATATATATATATATATTTTGGGCAACTAGGTATATATATATATATATATATATATATATATATTTTATATATATATATATATATATATATATATATTTTATATATATATATATATATATATATATATATATATATATATATATAAGGGTAGCAACAAGGTGTTGGAGGAAGCCCAGTGGACACTTACCTAGACTGAAGAGCCGCTGGGGGTGCTGAGGACACACGTGTGTCCTCAGCACCCCCAGCGGCTCTTCATTCTAGGTAAGTGTCCACTGGGCTTCCTCCAACACCTTGTTGCTACCCTTATTATTACCTTTCCTTTTCCTTAAGTATTTATATATATATATATATATATATATATATATATATATATATATATATATATATATATATATATATATATATATATATATATATATATATATATATATATATATATATATATATATATATATATATATATATATATATATATATATATATATATATATATATATATATATATATATATATATATATATATATATATATATATATATATATATATATATATATATATATATATATATATATATATATATATATATATATATATATATATATATATAAAAATACTTATATATATATATATATATATAAATACTTAAGGAAAAGGAAAGGTATATATATATATATAACCTGGATTATCGATAATTATTGTGACTTTCTCCCTCAATAGATTCAAAAAGTAAGAATCTGGTGCGCGGTAGGAACACTTTAATTTCCGATTTTAAGTGCCCAAAAGTGATACCCATGTATAATGTGCACCCCTACTTTATGACCTAAAATTTGATCTTCACACTGCATATTATACAAGAGTATATATGGTAGGTATTGAGGGAAATACGAAATATGCAAATATCCACTTCTGCTATGTTTCTCAAAAACGAACTTAGAGAGATATTCCAAAAGACATATAAGGGTAAACGCATGTTTGTATCGAATGAGTGGAACGAACTGTCGAGAGCAGGACTGTTTCTAGACATCCTACCACCATTGGCGAGATATGTTATGAAGAGCCATTTACTTTATAACAAAGTCCTTTAGCCTGCTCTGATATGTGCTTTCATGTTGATATCTTTCTATAGATATAAAGAAAAGTGTTTGTATGCACGTTTTTTATACCTCAGCAACTACAGCATGTAGAAACAAGAGGAAGATATCATTTTAACAGGAATAAAATGCTAAGTGGTGTAGTCAGGTTTTGATAGTGATTTGATTGACCTTTCTAATTTAAAAAATTTTTTTTTCATTTTCTCAATTTGAATAACATAGGGATGAGTGCAGCTTATTTCTCATTTGAATTTTAAAATTACTTAGAAACATGGTACGAACTTGAGACTTGGATGGTTCTATTAAGGAAAGAACAAAGTTTATTTTTATTAAAGACAGAATCCAAATCCTGATCTAATTAGTGCAAAAATGGGTTTAGAACAATAAAAATACATGATTTTATCAGTTTTATGGCAATACCAATTATAAGCTACTATGACAACTCCTACTGTCACCAAAGTTGAGTGTCCATTGTATTTATACAGGAAAAATTTTAATGTAATATCACTTTTCAATTTCTGGGTCCGATTTCGGTTTGTTTACATGGCAACCAAATATTTGTTGATTTTAATTGAAATATTACTAATAAATAGTTTTCAATGATATTTTCGTGTGGTGTAGAGTTCTTCAAAGCAAACTGCTTCTCTTCACCATCCAAAACCAACTCCTTTTCACCTCTTGATGAAATCTGTTCAAATTCCCTGTCATTAATATCTACTGACCATATCGAAGTGTACCGTCTACTTTCTACACTTCAGCCCAATAAGGCTATGAGATCTGACAATATCAGCACAATGTTCCCGAGGAAAACATGTGATACTCTCTATATCCCGATCACGATTTTATTTAACCATTGCTTAGAAAGTGGAATTTTTCCACGGCATTGAAAATTTGCCAATGTTACTCCTATTTTGAAATCCGGTAACAGAGCATAGGTCGAAAACTATCGCCCAATTATCGCCCAATTTCCATCCTCCAAGTAATGTGATTACAATTTGAGAAAATATTGCAAATGTGTACCCCACTCACCTTTTTTCCCACAATGTCAGTAAAAAAAAGAGACAGCACATCATACATATAGATTTCTGACCAAGTTTTAAAAATGGCGAGTTTCAATAGTAAATTTACTGCAACATGCTTGCGTCTACATTTATACTCGTAAAAGACGAAAAATTCTAAGAAGATTAAGCGTATCTACACGACTAAGAAATGTTTAGGGTTTAAATGTGCAGTTTATACTGTCATTGGTGCATCTTCAACATTGAGATGATGTAACAATTTTATAATATTAAAGCTGTACCCTTTTAGTTGTAAGTTTATTATTATTACTCAAAAGAAGCAGTTCTGTCATTAAAAGTTTACTATATGTTTCCACCTACACTTTTTGCCAGAATAAGTTGGCATCTGATATCTGTATTCGCCGAATTCATCGTGAGCTGCTGACACTCCTTTAACCCGGTAGAGAACCATAGTTCCCTCTACATTTTTTCATCCATGGGCAAAATGAATATCGCTATGTGTCTACATGACGATAGTGCAGGGATGTGCACCAGGGTTGATGAGGCCCTGCTCCGATATATTCTAAGACACAATCGTGAGTGCTTCAAAATTTAGGGAGCAGCACTTCAAAAACTGCTGAGTGGCCGAGCAGTCGCGCAGCTTGGAGGAAACCATGGAGAGAACACCTATGGGGAATTCCCACATTTTTTAAATTTTTTTCTAATTTTCCACCCCTGAAGATGTCAACTTATTAAAGTACAAATTTATTTTTTTCTTCTCAAACTGGTCCAAAAATAGGGGTGAGCTTGGTACACAAGGACATGGATTACGTGAATAAACACAGTATGAAAATTAATTATTATAAATCTTCTAAAATAAATGTCATAAAATGTAAACACTGGAACAGCTGATTCAAAATAGTGATCACCTCCACCGAAAGATCAACGGTCTTCGTAAATATCAATGTTTATTCATTTGTAATTTAAGGTTTACATTTTATGATTGGCGTATAAGTCCGCTCTAACAATAAGTTTTAGGAAAATTTTTGTACGTTTCAAAGGTCGACTTATATGCCAGAATATACGGTATATAAAAGCGAAATTTTGTTTTTGTTTGTTCTCTATACTCTATACCAATGAAGATATCAACACAAAACTTCGCATAGGTATATAATTTTACTCTGGGGGTAACATAGGCTATATGACGAGGACGGGAGTGCTTAATTCAATAATTATTTTCCCCTAAGTTTACACGTAATTTTCGATTTTTCAGAGTGCAAGGTTTTTCCCATTCACTCATCAAAATATGGACCGATTTTCTTCATTTTTGCTTAATTTGACGTATAAAACTGTGTACTATTTTATTCTTATGATGTTTACATGTTACACTGTCGAAGTTTTAGAATCACTAAATCCGTTGAAATTCAACGGGCACTCAGCTAGTATTCTGATAAAAAACTTACGGAAAGTGCACAGTGTATTGACATATTTCAGAAAATGTAAAACTTTAAAATGTACATTTTGCTGCCCCTCTGAGATGGCACCTGCAAGAGATAGGTAATATCGCTTACACCTAAAACCAACCCTGAATCTAAATGACATATCATGGCATCAAATATCGTTTTTGCGATGTTTTCAAGTCCTGCACAATAAACCTAAAAAATGAAATTGTCAAAATTCAAAATATTGATTTTGCCACCTCTCTGAAGTGGCACCTGTAAGCGGTCACTTACGTCGCTTATGTCTGAAACCAGCCCTGGTGTATTGTGCCCTTTGCGATTTCCTCATCATAAAATAGAAGACTTTAAGAATAGCCTGTGGGCATCATGTTCTGCTTCAAACTAGGCAAAACTGCTACAGACCCCTTCAAAATGTTAAAACTTGCTTTGAGAGTGGAAACAATGAGCTGAATTCAAGCATTTGATTGGTTTTCAAAGTTAAAAGTGGTGTGACATCTGTCGTAGATGTGAAGTATTGCTGACTGGTCTTATGAATCCATGGAATTGTGTATCACAAATTTGTTCCACAGGGACAAACTGTGAACCAGAATTTCTACACAGATGTTCTACAACATCTACAAGAAGATGTGAAGCGAAAACA
Source organism: Uropetala carovei (assembly GCA_036926305.1). Classification (NCBI taxonomy): domain Eukaryota; kingdom Metazoa; phylum Arthropoda; class Insecta; order Odonata; family Petaluridae; genus Uropetala; species Uropetala carovei. The sequence goes on along the minus strand of JAXCHB010000053.1, from coordinate 2,507,549 downwards.
GCCTGAGAAGTGGTGCACTGAAGATTGGTTTCTCCACCATGACAATGCAACTACTTACTCTGCTTTGTCTGTTCATGAATTTCTGGACAAAAATGGCATGACTGTTGTCCCCATCTCCCATATTCCCCAGATCTAGAACCCTGCGCCTTTTTTCTTTTTTCAAAACTCAAGTTGGCACTCAAGGTTAGGAGATTTGATGACATCATTACAATTCAAGAACAATCACAGTCTACACTTGCTGAGTTCAAAACAAAGGACCTTAGCAAATGCTTCCAACAATGGTGCAATTGCTTGGATCATTGTATCAAGTCATAAGGAGACTACCGTATTTTTTGGTCTATAACGTGCACCTTATGTATAATGCGCAAGTGATTTTATTCAAACCTGGTACAAATGTATAGATAACGCACAGACAAAAAATCTATTTGAAACAAGCTTTTTTTGAAAAAATAATCAATTAAAATTTGGTGTGGCTTTCCGCTATTCAGTTGTTTTCAGTGTGTGTCACATGGTCTTATTGAGGCTTGAATTAGCTTGGCATCGGTATTGAAAAAGTTTTTAAAATTTACCATGGAAAAAGAAAATATGCGAAAGCGAAAATCATATTAGAAGTCGTAAAATTCACAATAGAAAAAGGAAATCGTGAGGTGGGAAGAAAGTTTAATGTAGGGGAATCAAGGGTACATAATATGACGTAAAGGTGAATTGGTGCCGAAAAAGTTGCATCGGAAAAAACGAGCAATGCATTTTAGAAAATGCTTTTGACCTCCGTTCCATGAGGAGGAACAATTTGTGTGGTCATACATCGACAAGCATCGGCCAAACATTACCGATGGATTGGGAGGCAAAAATTATTAAGTTTAGACAATATATGAAGGAAAACATGTCTGGAGTTGATGCAATGCATGTCGGCAATATGGACGAGGTTCCAGTTAGTTATGATATTTATGGTTTTGAATAAATTGTAAAAGTTAATATGCACATATTTCAATAAAATTTTATTTTCCTTTGTATAACACGCACGATGATTTTTATTTTTTTTTATTTTTTGTATAGATAACATGCGCATTATAGACCAGAAAATACGGTACTTTGAAAGGGAAAGCATAGAATTTAGGGTAAATGCTGTTACCATAGAGAAAAAATATTGCCCAGCAACTTTTTCATCATACCTTGATGACTCAAAACTATAACTAAAAGTCGGGCACATGCATTTAATACTATCATAGAAGCACCATATCTTCCAGAGGACTGTTTGTTTTTGAAATTTGAAATAATTCTTAGTAGCTCCAGGTCAGTTACTTTTTTTTAAAAGAATATTGAATTAGAAATGTATTTGTTACAAATAAAGTAACCTGCTTGTCTCCCAATTATCTTCAAGATGGTAGTGAAATTTCAACGGAAGAATTATAGATAGATAGATTATTATTATTTTCGTTTAAAATAATTAATATCCCACTTTCACATATGAAATATTTTGCCATATACAACATTTCTAGTGAATATTGTTGTTGACGCGCTATCTTTAGTTAAACTTAAAATAGTTGCCTCTCTTTCCCTCCCTTTCTCCTCCTTTTCATACCCTATCTTCCTCCCCCTCTTCATTTCTTCCCCCCTCTCCCCTACCCCTCTTTCCCCCTCCTCCCTCTACTTCCCTCTCTCCCCCTCTCTCTTGCTCCCCCCTCTACCTCTCTCTCCCCCCCTCTCTCTCGTATTAAAAGCATACAAAGCACGCTTACACCCATAAGGATTGATACAACAATAGGATTTTGAGGTCTAACAATATAATTGGTAGCCAAGGCAACATTCCGTTAAAATGGCAATATTTCCGCAAAATATGTGAATTAAACGTATAACATGAGCAATTTTGAATTGTATGTGGAAAAAGATGAACAGAATAAGAAACTTAGTAATTTTTTCTTCAAAATGGTTCCGATCCGAAGATCGTAGGTTAATTCCTTCTAATTTTAATTTCCAAAGCAATAAAAGCAATAAAAGCCTGCACATCAAAAAATTGATTTTTACACGTTACCTTACGGAAAATGGAAATGTTTTCCTTGGAGTTGAACCCGGGACTTTTTTGGAGATTTATTTTCATCATTACCTTAAAATATGTTAATCAAGCATCCTTGCCAAATTTTAATCTTCTACGTATTAGGGAACTTTGTTAAAACGCTCTATATCGGCCATCGTGAAAGCGTGACCTACCAACCAACAAACAGACCTGGGCTATCATACTATTAAATACTGACTAATAAAATTAGCGTTTGCTTTCTTAACTAGTATCTTATATTTATCCTTGTATAATTTATAAGTATCCTAATTGGTAGTCTGGCACATTTAAATTTCTCATATTCATCCCACAATTATTCCTTTGCAGTTATTATATTGTTGGTAACTCAAGATTTAGCAAGGTTTCTTCTAGAGCTATTTTTATTGAGCAGTGGACAGACTCTATTCAAGTAATCTATAAAAGTTGAAATGAAACAGTTCCATTTTTGATCTACTGAATCTGAGCTGTATACTTCATAATACTGCAAAAAAAATAAGATATTTAAATAAACTAAGTGATCTGGGTTTAAATTTTTCCTGTAGAAGGAATAAGTATTTCCAGGACCACTCTCATTTATTGCTACAGAAACAAATTGTGCAAAATGATCTGAAATACAGGTAGACCACAATTTACTTTGCCCCATTTTACAAAGTTTCAAAGTTACAAAAAAAATTGTCCAATGTTTTGTTATAAAAAACAAAATCTCGAAGTTATGAAAAAAACTTATATTTCATTGCAAATCTCGTAAAGAAAACGAGTAACAGAAGTATAATAATAATATTACTAATCAATAATAACCTTTTTATATAATGAGCGAAGAAATCCTGCCATGCTATGCAAAGTTAGATGGGACAATAAGGGAAACCACCCATAACCAGAAGGCTTTTCAATATTTTTCGATCAAACTTTCAGGAATTACTTGGCTTTTCAACTTTTCAATTTGAAACTGCTTGCCATGTGCATAAGAGTCCTAGGTTTTACTCCAAGAGCACATCTTTTCTCTATTTGAATAATATGGGCAGAACTGAAATGAAGCAAGCAAGTCTTTTTACTTACTCCATACGTAGTAATGGGAAAGTATTGTGATAATGAAAAAAATTCACTTCGAGATTTCAACAGAAATACATGTTTTGAGGTCCCTAGAACACGTTTAGACTATTTTCGGAATGATGTGTGTGTGTGTGTGTGTGTGTCTGTGCGTGTGTATGTGATTGTGGACGCTCTAACTCAAAAAGTACCTGCCATATCGTTACCAAACTTCATATATAACACTTTAGCGTGAGCACAAAGAACTGATTAGTTTTTGGACAATAATGGTTAAAAAGAAGCCGAGGTTTATTCGAAACCTGATTCGATTTATGCGATATTTCTCCATTAAAACATCATTATTGTATATACAATTCTATACAAAGGTTATAGAGAATGTAATTTCCTACAACTTTCATTTGAAATAATTTTCCATAGCAGTTATTGTTTAGGAATTATTTACAAATTATCGGTTTTTTTGGTTTCCATCAAATATCTCAAAAATGCCATTACTGGTAATCTTTGTGAGGACCAAAGTTGTAGAGAAAAATATTTCTTCCAGGTTTTGTTTGAAACAAATTTTCATAGAACCATCCATTTCGGAGATATTTAACTTTTTCGTAATTTCCAGTATACAGCGCCACCTCCATGTAGCGGTGAATTCCATAAACATATACAAAATATAATGTAATTCCCTATAACTTTCATTTGAAACAATATTCCATAGCAGTTATTGTTTAGGAATTATTTAGAAACTAGCTGAAACGCCCGGCTTTGCTTGGGAAAGTTATCTTTTAAGTAGCAAACGATTTTTATTGCTCGGGGCAAAAGTTCCCCATTCCTTAATTACGCAAGCAATGCTTACATTATCATTTACTAGTTTATGTATTGTATTGCAAAGTTTTGCCATTACTATAATTACGCATTAACGTCTTACTTAATATTCACATGGATAGATGCACCGAAGCCTTTAAGGCAGCAATAAATTATGTGGATTATGTCAATACTATTAGCCACAATGTAAACAATAAAGAACATCTTGATTACCGAACAAATGTAAGTAGATGTATCGATTTATGTTGCGATAAATCAAGGATTGAATATGATCCCCTATTTCTGATCTATGAATTATGTCCATTTTAGTTTCCATCGAAAGCACTTGACTTTTTTTACCACTTGTAGCACTTTTACGAACACTACGTTTACAATTGTTTTCCATATTTCAAGGGTAATAAAAAACAATACGTATATAAACACGTATGGTTTTGAATACAAATGGCAAATGACGTTTGACAAGTTTACGTGTTCTTACTGTGACCGATGTTCATAAGTGCATGAGGGTGTGTTCGTAAATGAAGTTTGAGGCGCAATTCATTGATATGTGGAATGTTCATAAATACAAATTGTTTGTTTCTTGCATGTTCGTAAGTAGAGGTTCACCTGTGTATATATTAATTTTTTTGTAAGTTACAAAATTATCTTATTTTTGTTTTCTTTGCTTCGACTTATATTCGAGTCTTGGATTTTAGATGCTTTTTTAGGCTAAAAAGTACATTTCGACTTATACTCAAATCGCCTTATACTCGAAGATATACGGTACTTACATAAAAATATGCAAATAAATGTCATGTTTTAGCTATTCATCAATACACCGATAAATATATATCCCATTTACATTTTACTTTCAGGGACCATAATAGGAATAATACTGTTACAAGGTATAGTTGTTAGGAAAAATTTGATGCATTGCACCCTCTATTACCCACCAATATGCTGAATTGCAAGATATTTAGATGTAAAAAAAGTGCTCTATTAACAAACTCCCTCAAAATGAAAATCAAAGAGTTAAATTATTGGATAATATTATTTTCTAATAATGTTTTGAGAATCGGGGAAAAAGAAGAAAGAAATATTGGCACCAAGAAGCAAAGCCTAGTCCTTAACGTACAATGTGTGCACACTAGCCACCCAAGCAAACAAATTATTAGTAACAATAATCCTATATATAATTTCTGAAGTGTCCATCCGTCTGCCTGCCCGTCCGTCCGTCCCCACCTCTATCTCGAAAACCGTTTGCCGTAGAGCTTTGCAGTAAACTGCGTTTTGTTTCTACAGGTCAGGAGGTCCCTAGAAAACTATTCTCAATTTCCTAAAGTCCCGGGTTCGATTCCAGGAGATAACTATATGTTCCCATAAGTTTTCACGAGATTTTCGAGTTTTCAGAGTGCAAGGTTTTTTTCCTTCATTGGTTAAAATACGTAAATATGGACCGATTTTCTCCGTTTTTGATTTATTCGAAGGCTAAAACTCTAAATTATCTTATTCTTTCAATGTTTATACCCTACGCGGTCGAAATATTTGGAAATACACAATTGTTTTCAAAATTTTGCCGATTTTTGTTCTCCTTCGGGACGTTGCCAAGTCGACCTTAATTGTTGCCTCTGATTCAATTACCATCGATTAAACGTTCATATTGACGTAAAAATGGAATCCTTAAGTTAGTAAGATCATTATACGCTACATTTTTGCTTTAATTAAAGTTTTATTCTTATAAATATAACAATGGATGAATTCATTAAGATAATGATTTAACTCGAGAACATTCAGTAAGATTATTTTCTGTGACTAGGATGCGTTTATCGTAGATTGTGGTAGAAAAGCATATTTATTTTTTTAAATACGGTATCTGAGTATTCAACCTTTTGGAAATACCAAATGTTTTTGTTTTGTTTTGTTTTGTCAGTGGAAATACGCGTAAGACTCTGCCATTTCATTACGAAGGCTTTGGTGAGGAGGAATCTTCCTAAACCCCGGTAAGTTTATACTCCTCATTATTCTACAATCAATTGTTTCAGCACTTACTTTTTTAATACTTTCGCCTGGCTTAAGTGGATAAATAATTATTTTTTGTGGTGTCGCTTTTACAAGAGTTATGTTTTGTGATTGATTAAGTGGATAACATTTCCTGTAAATTACAGAAAGTTCACATCTTTCTTTTCCCAATATTTGCTTTCTTTGAGGTGTTAAGACCCAGTTTGACTCCCGGTCTTATACTCGTTTTCTACTCTTATGAAGCTTGACCTTGAAAATCCTAGTTGTATGCTTACTGCTGCAGCCAATGAAAGCTTGAGAGACTGCTGATGGGGAGGGGAGAAAGTCAGTCGGTCTCTTACCATCGTGCTGTTCACATCGCTCCAAGCTCATCTCCATTGCCAGATCTACCGCGTTTACGTCTTAGCGTTTGCATGCGACTTTCTTCAAGAGCGGATATCGGGCAAGAGCGTACTACTTTCCCGCGCCTCTCGAAAACTTCAAATGGTGGTGCAAGGGGAAAACGCCCTGATTGGCTATTCACTGCGCCACGGTCAAGCTTCATAAGAGTAGAAAACGGGTATAGCAGTTCTATTCTTCTGTTTCCTCATTTCACATCACTACAGTTTATGCCTGTCGCATAAGAATCTTCCGATCACTAATCATTTCAACTTAATTACTGTGCCGCATCAATTTACTCTCTACCATAACTTATAAAATACAGATTTCTGATTACCTAGGGATAACATTTTCTTTAATATCCTCACACTGCCTTTCCCTCAGTGAGATTCTAACAAGCAAACCTTACATTGGGAGTCAAATATCTAAGTATCCTATACTGTGTAAATTCATTGCTAGAATAAATATGAATTATTAACATCAACGTATTTTATAAACATATTATTTTTTTATGAATCAATTTAAAATTAAACGCACAAATTTTGCACGGGCTCAGCTAGTACAAATAATTATTATAAGAGTTACGATGTTTTTGCATATTTCTGACGCTGACTTCTTTAATCCAGGGAAGCAATCTCATAAACTCTGAGGCACTTATTTGTATGTAGAATCGCATGATCCACATTTCGTCAAAATATGTTATCTGAAGTTCGTAGCCTCTCCTTTTTATTATGCCTCTGTACATATCATGATCGTAACTGTGAGCTTAGATAATGAACAGTGAACAAAAGAAATTTTGCCTCTTGTGGATTATCCATCCAGTTTTTCGAAAAAGAAATTACTAACTTCATTCAATAAACTTCACACTTATGAAGAGCATAAAAACAATTTCAAGAATGAATAAAACGCATCAAACAACAGCAATAGCAATGTCAACAAATAATAGCGTCTCCATTCACGCTGGATGATTTATCTTCTCCTTAATGCTGGCAACACTTCGTTATTCACACAGATAAGCTAAATATTTTAATGGAGATAACAAATATACATTAATTTTTTATTCATATTTTCAAGAACGATTAACATCCATATATGTATTTGTGTGTGTGTGTATATATATATATACATACGCACGCACGCGCGCTCATGCCGGCGCTCTCGTGCACACACACGTGCACGCATGCACACACACGTGCACGCACGCACACACACTTCCAACTGCCTCAGTTCACTGCCTCAAAGTCGGCGGAAGGGTGTAAACGGAGGCTAAAGGGCAAAGAACAGTGGTGTCCTTGGACACTGGTAGGTTCAACCATGCTGTGAAGTCTTTCTGCAACATCTCCGGCCAAAGTGAAAGAGGTACTCACCAACCCGCTCTGGGCCAGCATGGTGTTTTAAGAACCACAATCTTCGCCATGACATGTACACCCATAAAAAACGGCCCTCATTCTCCGGAGGCTGGATTGCCTCTGACCGTGGCAGTGGTCAAGAACAAGGCAGGAAGGCAGAGGGTGCTAAGAATCCCCGGAGGTTAAACGCCCATTGCCTCTCTTTCTCATCCTTACCCAATTCCTTTAAAATCAACCTAACTACTTTTAACTGCCGGACTTTGTCCAGTGAAGATAAACTTGAAGAACTCCAAGAACAACTGGAGAAGATCAAATGGGATATTTTAGGGCTTAGTGAGGTGAGAAGAAAAGGTGAAGGCCTATTGGAGTTGAAGAGTGGACATATTTTTTACTACAGGGGAACTGACACAGGAAGAACAGGAGGAGTTGGATTCATCATCCACAAAAAATTGAAGAATAATATCGTGGAAATGGAAAGTTTATCCGAGCGGGCAGCTAGACTAGTGCTTCAAATAAATAAAAGATATCAACTTCAAATAGTCCAAGTTTACGCGCCAACATCATCATACTCGGAAGAGGATGTGGAAGATTTCTACCAAGAAGTTGGAGAACTGCACGACAAAGGAAGCTGCCATCTAAAAGTGGTCATGGGTGATTTCAATGCCAAGGTAGGAGAACAAAGGAAGACGACAGCGCAGTTGGAAAATGGGACTATGGAGACAGAAATGAACGAGGGGACCGCCTTGTAGACTTTGCTGAATGTACTAGTCTATATATAATGAACACTTTCTTCAAAAAGAGTCCCAATAGAAAATGGACCTGGAAAGGACCCAATGGTACCAAAAACGAAATTGACTACATACTAGTCAATAAGAAGCAATTGGCTGAAGACTGTTCCGTCCGCAAACAGTTTAAAACTGGAAGTGACCATCCCTTGGTAAGATGCAGAATAAAATTCAACTCAAAGTTAGATAGACAGAAACTTATAAAGAAGAAGCCTAAGTCTATTATCAACACTCAAGTGCTAAAAAAACGAAAAGAATAATTTTAGCTCCAATTGAAAAATCGATTAAGTGCACTGGAAGACCAAGAAGTTGAATCTCAATTTATAGAGATACTCAAGGAAACTGCTGATGAAATAGGCGGAACAGTTAAAACAAAGCCAGAGAAAAAGTTGACCGAAAAAACAAGACTGCTGACGGAAAAAAGAAGGAAAATGATAATTACTAATGATCCTAAAGAAATGATCCATTTTGCAGAACTAAACAAAACTATAAGGAAATGCATCAAGGAAGATGTGAAAAAATATAATTATGAGCTAATCAAGAAAGCCATAGAAAACAATAGAAGTTACAAGAAAATGAAGCAGCATCTCTCGATCGGAAAGAGACAGCTGGTGGCCTTGATGCTAGAAGACGGCTCCATAACCCATAGTAGGAAACTAATCCTGAAACAGGTACAAGAATTTTACACCAAGCCGTATGAGGATCCTCTAGGAAATGATGAAGTAAATGATGATGGAAACATGCCCACCGAAGAGGTCCCAAATATCCTTCCGGAAGAGGTGAGACAAGCAATCAGAAGTATGAAGAATGGAAAAGCATCTGGAATGGATGGTATCACAGCAGAAGTATTCATAGCATTGGGTAATCATACGGAAACAATTCTCGCTAAGATTTTTAATTCCTGTCTGAGGAAGAAAAAGATACCAGAAACATGGAACCACGCATGTATTATCCTTCTGCACAAGAAAGGTTCCAAAGAAGACTTGAATAACTACAGACCGATCACCCTACTCCCAACATGCTACAAAATATTCACCAAAATACTCACTATGCGCCTTCAAAACCATCTTCATTCTGCCCAACCCAGAGAGCATCTGGATTTCGCAGTAGATATAGCACGATGGACCACATTTAAGTCGTGAGAGAGGTAATCAGTCGGACTAACGAGTATGAATTACATCAATGTATGTGCTTTATCGACTACGAGAAAGCATTCGACTCTGTCCGAAGTTCGTCGGGGTTACGTGCACTAAAGAAACAAGGAGTAGAAGAAACGTACATAACCTTGATCAAGAATATCTACGAAAATACGACAACATCTGTCCAGCTGCATGAAGAGATGAGCGCCTTTAAGGCTGAAAAGGGAGTGAGACAAGGAGATACTATGTCCCCTAAGTTATTTACAGCAGCTCTAGAGGAAGTATACAGAACGCTAGACTGGGAAGAAAAAGGCATAAAGGTAAATGGAGAACATCTGAGTCACCTGCGCTTTGCAGATGATATCATACTGTTTGCAGGGAGCCCAGAAGAGCTCCTTAGAAGAACTGAAGAGCTTGAGCAAGCAAGCCAAGAAGCTGGACTTAAGATGGATCTCAATAAAACAAAGGTTATGTACAACTCCTTCACAAAGTCTGAGAAGATACATATCAATGGAGCAGAACTCGGAGAAATAAGCAGGTATGCTTACTTAGGTCAACTCATCACTACTGATGGTTCAATTCTTGGAGAAATCAACCGGAGAGTGAAGATGACATGGAGTGCTTTCGGCAAGAATGCGAACATCTTTAAATCAAATATTCCAGTCTTCCTAAAAAGGAGACTGTATGACAAATGTGTTCTGCCTGTTCTGACATATGGTTGTGAAACATGGACCATGAATGCCAGAATGATACAGCGCCTGCAAACAACACAGAGGGGCATGGAGAGATGCATATTAGGGATTACCCGAAGAGACCGCAAGAGGAACGACTGGGTAAGAAAGAAGACGGGAGTCTGTGACGTGATTAGAAGAGTGAAGGTGCTAAAATGGCAGTGGGGGGGCCACAATGCTAGAAGAAATGACCAGCATTGGACATCCAGTGTCATGGAATGGATCCAAAGAAACATAAAGAGACCGAAAAGAAGACCAAAAGACAGGTGGGACAGAGAGCTTGTTAAGTACTTGGGGCAAACTTGGAGGAGGGAGGCAATTGACAGGGAAAACTGGAAGAGTGTGGGAGAGACCCTCATCCGTCAGCGGACTGAAAAAGGCTGATGATGATGATATACACACATACACGCGCACACACACACACGCACGCACACACACACACATATATATTTAATCATGCACTCTCCTCAGGTATGACCAATCCAGTTCGCCTTCCTCTTTCTGATAGTCTGTATAATCGTTCGCTTCTCTCCTATTCTTTGTAGTACTTCCTCATTTTTCACCCTATCTGTCCATTTTATCTTCAGCATTCTTCTCCGTGTCCACATTTTGAAGCTTTCCAGGTATATAATATCATTTTTCCTTAGCGTCCATGTTTCTGCCCCATACAAAGCTATATGGTGGGTGTCCGCTTACCGTGACGTCCGATTTACCGTGATTTTTCTTTTGGAACACATTAAAAAAATCTCGGTCAAATCCGCTTGACCATGATTTTCTGAAGCACGTGAAAAATTTTTTTCCATTTCAAACTAGTGAAATTTGATACCGCCTATCAGCGACAACTATGTACTTGGGAGTAAATTACTGCACCGACAAGATATCACGCCATAGAATAAATATTAAATAGAATGTGCACTCAATGCATTGTTAGCACAGTTGCACCGAAGTGAAAAAGAGATACAAGAAAACATTCTATGGTCACGCATCGCACATGACACTCTCCTGTCAGTCAAGAGAGTATAGACGTGCGTATTTTGGGATTTCGGAAGATTTGAACAACTATTATTATTAAAAGCGAACTTTAGTGATTCAATATACGATTTTGAATCGGTGAATTGTTGATACCAGTGCATTATACTGTACAGTATTATTAATACAAAATAATAATAATAATTATGATTATATTAAATTTCTAATTGTGAAAATACCTAGTTATGGTGCACCCATAAAAACGGGAAAGTGATGCTAGTGAATCTATTTCAAACAAAAGCAAAACTAGTGCATGCACACACACATACACTCTAAATTTTTTATAAGATATCTCCTTAAAAACGTCGTTATTGGTAATCTTCGTGAGGACCAAAGTTGTAGAGAATAATATTTCTTCCAAGTTTTGTTTGAAAGAAATTATTGTAGAACCATCCATTTCGGAGATATTTAACTTTTTCATAATTTCCAGTATACAGTGCCATCACCATGTAGTGGTGAATTCTGTAAACCTATACAAGATATAATTGATGGCAATAAGGATGACCGTATTCTTTCACGATACGAAAGAATAATTTTGCCTTATAATGCTATTCATAATAATTTAAATATCTATACCATAAATATGGAGAAAGTCATGTGTTCGCCACATCAGATTTTTCCTGTAGCATTTAAAAACTTTTTTAGTATGAGACAGCGACGCAGATTTTCTTAGTTATGCTGAGAAAACTATGGAAATTAATTTCCATACCGTATAAATTCAAAACATTTAAAAAAGCCAAAAATTATACTTTACACCTATTTTTTGTGATTTTTATGCATTTATTCAATCCAATGCCATGACAACTGCTATTGTTAAAGTCTATTGCTGGCTCGATCCTAATGCATAATATTTGTATAAAAATTGTGATAAAATGCTTTTAAAACAATTTTTGGAGATTTTTGCATGACATTTGATGTTCTACGTTGTGGACATTAATCTTTATAATTTTCTCTGCATAACTGCAGAAGTTGCTTATTCGTAAATTTCCAGTATACAGCGCCACCACCATGTAACAGTGAATTCTGTAAACGTATACAAAATATAATTTACGGCAATAAGGATGACTGTATTCTTTTATGATATGAAATAATAATTTTGCCTTATAATGCTATTCATAATAATTTAAATATCTATACCCCAAATATGGAGAAAGTCATGTGTTGGCCACATCAGATTTTTTGAGGGATGTTCGGTCAAAGGTTTTGGAGCTGATTATATTGTACAACATGGGTTTTTATGGGAATTGTTGATTCGTTTAATGTTGTTTCATTCAACATCGTGAATTTCAAAAACAAATTAACATTTATCAAGGGCACAGTAGTTTTTTTTTTAGAAACATGACTTATATAGTTTTATTTAGGAGTTTTATTTTTGCTGCAAACCAATCTCAGGATTGATAGCCAGAAGAAGAAGAATTTAGGAGATACCAATCTCAATAACTGAATGAATTTAAATAAAAATGTATAGAGCCATAACTGGAATTTTGTTAAAATCAAAAAAATTAACTACGGATCATTGTTTTGCTATATTGTTCATATCATCGTAGTTTTTATTCTAGCTAATAGTAAACCTAAATTTTATATAATAATAGCCATCATCCATTGGTTGGTTGGTTGATCACGCTATGCAAACGCTAATAACTTGAGAAATAATAATGAGAGAAACTCGAAATTTGGTAGGGATGCTTGATTAACACTTTTTCAGGTGATGACGAATTAACATCGCGAAAAAATTCCTTGGTTCGTCTCCAAGAGAGGCATTTCCTTTTCCCATTACTTAACATGGAAAATGCGATTTTTCGACGTGCAGGCTTTTATTCATTTGGAAATTAAAATTAGAAGAAATTAACAGACAACCTTCGGATTTGAACCATTTTGAAGAAAAAGTTATAAGTTTCTTATTCCGTTCGTCTTTTTTCGTCCACAGCTCGAAATATTCCATGTTAAACGTTTAAGTTGCATATTTTGTGGAAATCTCGCCATTTTAACGTGATGTTGCTATGTGGACCATTATCATTGTTAGGTTCAGTACGAGAGAGGGAGAGAGAGGAAGGGGAGAGATTGGCGTGTTTTGTGGAAAATAAGTATATTAACGTAAATATAAAAAAATTTAAGTATCGACAGTGTCATTTTAGAAGAATTGGAAATAAAATGCATTCTTAAATTAAATTCTTTGTAATTAATTTCGTAACAATGGCTGAAGTTTGGAAACGAATATAAATTAAAATTCAATTAAAATTAATAGGGCATTTAAAACTGTTAACAGGCAATTTTCGATGAAACAACAGTGGATCTTTTAATGAATTGATTTGTTTTTATAAAAGGAATTTTGGTGCTTATTTAATACAGAGTAAGTTCTAAGGCTTATAATCCATTTAAATCTAATAACAGTGGCTATTATAGTTTAAAGAAAGAACTTTATTTATTCACTTTACACAATGAATTTATTTTAGGCTAGCACTGCCTATTATAAAAGGAGTTACTTTGGAATTTACAGCATGTAAAGTGGAAGTTGTACTGAATTGACTCAAGTATTTTGGGTACTTTCCTGTTAACGGGAATACCTCAAAAAATAAACACGTATTGTTGTGAGATGTTACGAAGTATTTGTTTGTTAACAATGCGTAACAACGGGGGAATTACTTAAAAATCACACTTTTTTGAAACTTATTTATTAATAAAAGCAACATAATTACTAACACCATCTAAATTTATGTTACTAGGGGGACAATATGTCTTTATGGCATTTAAAATAGCTGGAAATATGTCGATTTCTTTGTTATGTTGTCGTCACATGAATTCTTCTGCTGACAGGCTTTTGCGTTGCATTTCCAAAATATTCTGTCGTAGAAGTAAAGATTCATAATATGATCCTTCTTGCACATTCGCCCTTTAGATAAAATACCATGGTCTTGAAGCAAAGATACAGCTTCTTCTTCACTCCTCGGCAAGCTCCACAAATTCATCATTAAGGGATCAACGTAAATATCTTAACGAGATTTGTTATGCATTGTTAACAAACAAAATATCACAACATATCACAACAATACGTGTTTATTTTTTGAGGTATTCCCGTTAACAGGAAAGTACCATTTCAAAGCAAAAATCAATTTAAAACTATTGAAAGTTGTTGTTGTACATTTTATTCCAAAATCTATTTGAAGTATTATCAGAGGCAATTGAAGATTGAACAGATTTTTTTGTTACCGGAATTCTGCTTATTTCATGAAATTGAAATGCTAATGCATTAATCCATTAAAATCTGTTAAGAGTGGCTATTTTGGTTGAAAGAAATATATGTACATGGTACTTTTATTCACTTTTCGGAATGAATGAAATCTAGGTTAACATTGCATATTATAAAAGGATTTTCTTTGGAATAAGAAGTTTGTTATGTGGTTATTTTAACTGAATTGAATCAAGTTCTCTTCTAAGTTTGAAATATATATAAAACTGGTAAAAGTGGTTGTTTCGGAAAATGAGAAGGCAAGAGTGCTGAGCAGACGATAAACGATATTGAGGTACATTATATTCCAAAATCTATTTAAAATATTATCAGAGGTAATTGAAGATTGAACAAATTTTTTGGAACCGGAATTCTGCATATTTAATGAAATTGAAATCCTAATGCTATAATCAATTTAATACTAATAACAATGGCTATTTTAGGAGAAAGAAAGGTGCTATTTTATTCACAAGGAATTTCTGTGAGATTTTAGTTAATTAATTAAAACAGACTTATAATATAGAAATATTCGATCGTTAAAACATTGCACAATTTTATTCTTGCGATTTTTACATGTTGTATTGACGAAAATTTAGATTCATTAAACCCGTTGAAATTCAACGGGCACTTATGCTAGTATCTAATAACAGTCAATTTCACTGAACTACTTAGGCATAAGAGCTGTGAATAGACGGACAGGCAGTCGTCATGGCAAAAACAACTTTTTTGAACTCGGGGACTATTAAAACATGTATTTTGGTCAAAAAATGGAAGTCAATTTTTTTCGTGATTGCAATACTTTCTCTATATACTACATATATGAGAGAGAAAAAATTAAGTGAAAACTAAGATCTTAAATACAAAATACACAAATGCATGCATTCATTCTAAAACTGATATTTTTTAATAAATGGCTTCAACAATAAAACATTGTGAAAAACTCTAGTTGCAACAACTATTGAAAATGTTAAAACTATAACCATTACCTAAGGCCAAAGGTGGCATTTTCTGCCATGAGTTCAAGCACACGTACAAGCTGCAATCGAAGAGCATCTCTCCGCCTCCTTCGCCGCATATTCTCCTGTTTACGATCAACAACCTCCCTAATGCAAGGCACCAACTCCTCCATGACATCCCTTGAGAAATGAGAATATTTAAGTCATACTTCATAGACAATATATGAATTAAAGATACATTATTTTTTTTATAAAATTACACTAAATCTCCAAAAGAGGGCTCATGATGCACCTCAAAAGCCATGATAAGGCCATAGAAACTCTGGAAAATTAAAAATCACTAATAAATACTAAAAACCATACACTTTAGATAACTATCTATATATAAAAAAGTGAAACTCAGATTTTGTTTGTTCTCTATACAAATCCCCACCTTTGAAGATATCATCACAAAACTTCGTATAGGCATATAATTTTACCCTGCTGGTAATGTAGTGTATATGGCAATTTAAAAAAAAATTGGAGGGCTGCTTAATTCTATAAGTATTTTCTCATAAGTTTACACGTAATTTTTGACTTTTCAACATGCAAGGTGAATAGACGATTTTCTTCATTTTTCTTGATTCAGTGGTTACAACTGTGTTACTATCTTATTCTTGTGATGTTTACATGTTACATGGTCGAAGTTTTCAGAAATATGCAATTTGTTTCAAAATAATGTGGATGTTTTGTACTCTTTCCAGTTGTTGTCAAGGCGACCATCATTATTTCCTCCGATTCAATTAGCGTCAATGAAACCTTGTAATACACGAAATTTTAGTGGTATTCACGCTGCACATTTGTTTAAGCAACGAAATTATCATTGCAGTAAAGCAAGTAGCAAGTGTTCAATCATGGACATCTATACATTGCCTTTTTACGGGTTTCTTGTTTACAAGACATAAAAGTACACATTTCAGAAAGGCATAAATACGCAAGAAATGAAGCTGGATTTGGCAAAAGTTATATGATAAGAAATAAAATTATCGTTATATTTTAATGCAACACTCTTGGAAATGGATTGTTTACAAACATAATTGGTTAATTGATAAGAAAAGTTAAGTGAAAAAGTATTCTTTATAAGTGATTTTGTTTTTCATAAACTAAAACGTTTCTGTATAACCCACATATGCTCTAGAATAATAACGTTTTTCAATTTCTGTGCCATCTTGCTTTGTTTACATGGCAACTAAATATTTGTTGATTTTAATTGAAATATTACTAATGAACGGGTTTTAATGATATTTTCATGTGTCGTAGAGTTCATCAAAGCAAACTTTTTAAAACTACATAAGTAACTTAAATAATTAGAAGTATATTTTCCAAAAATTGTGATTGGATAAATCGTTTCATTGTTTTCAAAGTATTATTTATATAAACAATTCTCTCATGATCTATATAGCCAGGTTATAGTGTCCCGCAGAAGATATGGCTAATGAGAGAAATATTTGTTATAGCAACGGAAACAAACATGCCATAAAAACCAAGCTCATGTTTTAGCTGATTAATTTATGTCATTTGGTAGAATGAAAGGGCAATTTATTATTATTTATTAAAGCCTACTTACCATACCTGGATTATCCATAGGGCACAATGGGCACAGTGCCCAGGGCCTACAAAAATGTTTTAGGACAAAATATCATAGCCATATATTATATAGATCTATGATTATATTATGGGCTTACAAAGACTTTAATCCAGCCCTGATGGGACCTATACATTGTATACAATGCAAATATTTATCAATAGAGCTAACTTGGGGGCCTACGATTATGAGTGCCCTGGCCCTACTACGACTTTAATCCGGCTCTGCTACTTACCCTCTGGCAAACTAGACATGTGACTTTAATCAACTTTCAATATAATACAAACATAATGATAACTATATAAAGTTAAACCACGTTATTGCGATCCTGGATAATTCAAAGTACGGTGTAATTCAAAGCTAAGATCAGTCACCGGCTAACACCATAGGAGTTTGCATACTTTTTGGTACAGATATCTCGAAATACGGCTACAATGAAATTCAAAGTCATGATCTGGTCCGGTGACTCACGAAAAGTTTGTTTAAATTGAAATCTCGACCCTGTGTAAGGAGAAGGTTCACGCACACCATCACATCATGTTTTTTCTTTATATCTCACAAACAAAATACATATAGCGCCCCAAACAGGTGACTCCCTCTTACTTATTTAATAGTAGGATGAACAAACGTCCCATTTTCACCAGGACAGTCCTGTTTTTGTATCAAAAAAGCCATTTCATACTATTTTGAAGCCTATTGAAAATAAAAATTAGATTATCTGATAGTATTGCTGATACAGCGGGTGTCTGCTTACCGTGATGCCGCTAACCGTGATGCATGCATTACCGTAATTTTTCTTTTGGAACGCATTAAAAAAATCTCGGTCAAAACCGCTTGACCATGATTTTCTGAGGCACGTGAAAATTTTTTTCCATTTCAAACGAGTGAAATTTGATACCACCTATCAGCGACAAGTATGTATTTGGGAGTAAAGCACTGCACCCACAAGATATCACGCCATAGAATAGATATTAAATAGAATGTGCACTCAATGCCTTTTTAGCACGGTTGCACCGAAGTGAAAAAGAGATACAAGAAAACATTCTATGGTCACGCATCGCACATGACACTCTCCTGTCAGTCAAGAGAGTATAGACATGCGTATTTTGGGATTTCGGAAGATTTGAACAACTTTTATTATTAAAAGCGAACTTTAGTGATTCAATATACTTTTTTGAATTTGTGAATTGTTGATACCAGTGCATTATACTGTACAGTATTATTAATACATAATACAGTAAACTTCCTGTTATCCGGCATGCTGGGGGAATTGGGTTTCCGGTTAACTGAATATTCCGGTTGCTTGAGAGTTTTATTGGATAGGCCTTAATGCATTTGGAAACCAAAATATGGAACAGATGCAAAACTATACATATACCTTGGAATTTCTAACCCATAGAATCAATATTCTACTAACAGTTATTCTTAAATTATTTCTTGACATTCAAGGAAATAATGAAATAAAAATATACAAGTATTCAATACACTTAATAGCAATATTTTAATAATTACTAGCAACATTACACCCAGAAGTTTCTCGTATGCCTATCGCTATTAGCTTCTCTTTTGTTATAATAACAACGGGAGGTAAGGGTTAACTTAGTCCAACCATTAGAATTTTTCAACAACAAAAATTGTTTCCTTGTCCAAGGAGAGAATTTATCCTCACACAACTCAAAGTATTAGCAGAAATTTTTGAGGAAAATTGATATTAAACGAAAGACGAACTTGAGTAAAGTAGTCTATAAATAAGCATTTCCAAGACAAGAGTATGATTCTGCATCTAAGCCCAAAATAGTAATGCAGCTTTAAAATAAAGTAATAAACTATTATAATGCATAAAATTGTCTCACTCTTAAAACATTCTCATTTAGGAGGTTTGTTACAAGAACGGAAACCTATGACACTATGCCTACGTAGTTCTTTTTTCTGCTGTAAGGTGTTGCCATCTACGAACCAGATTGTAAACTTTATGTGGGAAAAAAATGTCAACTTACGTCTTTTATTTTTTTATTAACAATAAAATTGGACTCCAGAGAGTAACAAGTAGAATAATACTTGAACTAGCCAGAGTTGAATGTGGTAAACATCGCCAAAACAAACCGGTCTCATCAGCATTATAAATCTGATCAGGGGTTAGGTCATGTTCCTTAACTAATGTTTCAAAAAAATCAAAGAATTTATCGGCAGCTTCTTGGTCACCTGATATTTTATCACCCGAAATATCTAGACGCCTGATCCAATGCCTAATCTTAAAACGTGTTAACCATCCATCTGAAAATGCACACAGTTCACTATGTCCATTTTTTCAGAAAAATCTTTAGACTTTTTAATCAACATTGGTCCAGAAACACGGGCTCCCTCGGAACGCTTTATAGAAAACCATTCATACACAGCAATATCCAAATGCTCAAGTTTCGGCTTATGAAGAGTGCGCCGATATTCAATTCCTCTAGTAGTCTCAGAAGACGAAACAAATTTCAATAACTGTGATTTCTGTGCCTTAATGTCATAAATAGTTGAAAAACCGACATTGAACTCTTTCATTAAAACATTGCGATTCTCACCTTTCTCTAAACATTTAATGATATTAAGTTTCTGGGTTAAGGTTAGTTCAAATTGTTTCCTTTTATCACTTTTAGTGCATATTGCAGTTTTAGGAGGCATTTAAAAAGGGTGGACGAAATATTTCATTTAACACAAAACTGATTCCAAAAAACATACATAGTTGCGTATTACGACTACCAACGCGAACCCAGGGTTACTGCACCAAGTGATCACTGGTGACGAGAGTTGGTTTTTCCAATATGATCCGGAAACAAACATCAAAGTTCACAGTGGTGCTCGTCGGGATCACCATGGCCGAAGAAAGCACGCATGTCCAGATCAAAAGTGAAATGCATGCTTGTGTGCTTCTTCGATTCCAATGGCATCGTTTACAAAGAGTGGGTACCTCCTGGAAAAACAGTCAATCAACAGTACTACGTGGAAATCCTCGAGAAAATGCGAAAGCGAGTCAATCGGATTCGTCCAAACATCGCCAGAGACTGGATTCTCCATCACGACAATGCCCTGGCTCATTCTGCCCTGTCAGTAGGGCAGTTTTTGGCCGCCAAAAGCATTTCAGTGTTGCCGCAGCCCCCATACGCCGGATCTCGCCCCTTGTGACTTCTTTTTATTCCCAAAAGTAAAGTCGGTGGTGAAAGGACACCATTTTCAGTCAACAAAGGACATCCAAACAGCCGTAACCCAGGCCTTGAACAGAATTTCAAAGGATGACTTCCAGAAATGCTACAGACAGTGGCAGGATCGTTGGCGAAAGTGTGTGCACTCAGAAGAGTGTTATTTTGACTGTAGATCAATAGACACCATAAATTTTTTTTTTTAACTAGTCTCATTACTTTTTTGTCAGACCTCGTATATACATATATACATATTATATATATAAAGGTGAAAGCCCAGTGGACACTTACCTAGACTGAAGAGCCGCTGGGGGTGCTGAGGACACACGAAAAACACAAAAGAACAAAAACGACACAAAAATGGAGCTTTTGGGCTGACGCCCTTCTTCAGCGACATATACTGTTTAAAGTGACACACTGGGGGGGGGATATAGGGAGGGGTATAGGGGTAATGAGAGAAGTTGTTGCTACCTTTATTATTACCTTTCCTTTTCCTTAAGCATTTATATATATATATATCGTCATAGGTAGTCTGTCCGTTGACAGGTTCGTGATTATTCAGGGTTAAACTTGGTTCTCCATATACTCCTATTTTCCAGTTTTATTCATGTCTTGATAGCTCTCTTTCCCTTTCAAGTCATCTACCAGCTGAAACCTTTTCCTCTTTCTCTTTTTCTATCCAGTTTTCCTTCTAGCACTCCTTTAATCATGCACTCTCTCCTCAGGTATGACCAATCCAGTTCGCCTTCCTCTTTCTGATAGTCTGTATAATCGTTCGCTTCTCTCCTATTCTTTGTAGTACTTCCTCATTTTTCACCCTATCTGTCCATTTTATCTTCAGCATTCTTCTCCGTGTCCACATTTTGAAGCTTTCCAGGTATATAATATCATTTTTCCTTAGCGTCCATGTTTCTGCCCCATACAAAGCTATATGGTGGGTGTCCGCTTACCGTGACGTCCGATTTACCGTGATTTTTCTTTTGGAACACATTAAAAAAATCTCGGTCAAATCCGCTTGACCATGATTTTCTGAAGCACGTGAAAAATTTTTTTCCATTTCAAACTAGTGAAATTTGATACCGCCTATCAGCGACAACTATGTACTTGGGAGTAAATTACTGCACCGACAAGATATCACGCCATAGAATAAATATTAAATAGAATGTGCACTCAATGCATTGTTAGCACAGTTGCACCGAAGTGAAAAAGAGATACAAGAAAACATTCTATGGTCACGCATCGCACATGACACTCTCCTGTCAGTCAAGAGAGTATAGACGTGCGTATTTTGGGATTTCGGAAGATTTGAACAACTTTTATTATTAAAAGCGAACTTTAGTGATTCAATATACTTTTTTGAATTTGTGAATTGTTGATACCAGTGCATTATACTGTACAGTATTATTAATACATAATAATAATAATTATGATTATATTAAATTTTTAATTGTGAAAATACCTAGTTATGGCGCACCCATAAAAACGGAAAAGTGATGCCAGTGAATCTGTTTCAAGCAAAAGCAAAACT
Source organism: Uropetala carovei (assembly GCA_036926305.1). Lineage (NCBI taxonomy): Eukaryota > Metazoa > Arthropoda > Insecta > Odonata > Petaluridae > Uropetala > Uropetala carovei. The sequence goes on along the minus strand of JAXCHB010000053.1, from coordinate 2,485,711 downwards.
AGTGCATATAAAAAGTTTACAGATTTGAATACGAAACGTTGTATCATTGAACAAGCTGAAAGACGTGAACGTGTGGCTGATATTGCACGCTGATTTAATATGTCATGGACAACTCTGAAAGACATTATCATTAGTAAGGACAAATGCTGTGAGATTGCAAAGCACGCACAAGGCTTCATAAAAGTGGTTAAGCCAAGGGAGGAAATTTTACTGCTCATTGAAAAGAAACTGCTCAAGTGGTTTGCAGACAAACGTGAGAAAGATACAGATGTGTCAGCGGAAATGATTTGTGAGAAGGCGCGGACCATATTTGTTGATCTGAAAACGGAAGATCCAAGTTGCACACTCGAATTTAAAGCAAGTTCTGGGTGGTTTAGGCGTTTCAAGAAGAGAATGGTATCAAACCAACTACCAGGCATGGTGAGGCAGTATCAGCAGATAAAGCTGCAGCTAACGAATTTGTGGGAAATTTTGAAGAGCTTGTCCAAGGTTATTCACCTTTCCAAGCGTTCAACTTCAACGAAACTGGTCTCTTCTGGAAAAGGATGCCCAAAAGAACATACATTATGAAGGATGAACAGAAGCTGCCAGGACACAAAGCATCGAAAGATCGTTTCACGTTGATGTTGGGATCGAATGCCTCGGGAGACTTCAAAATGAAGCCACTCCTTGTCTACCATTCCGCGAACCCGAGAGCAATGAAGAATGTGACTAAGTCTCGACTCCCAGTGATTTTTAAGAATAATCGAAAGGCGTGGCTGACCCGTGAAATTTTTTAAGATTGGGTTGTGGATTATTTTATGCCAGCAGTGGCGCGATATCTTCCGAATAAGAACTTGGCGAAGAAGGCTCTCCTCTTTGTCGATAACACATCATCTCATAGCTTAGACCTTGAGTATGCCCCAAAATTCATAAAAGTGAAATTTTTGCCCCCGAACACAACTTCATTGATTCAACCAATGGATCAGCATGTCAACGCGAACTTTAAGACGAAGTACCATAAGCTCACGTTCCAACAATGTTTTGTGGCGACCGATTGAGTAGGCAAGCCGACATTAAAAGAATTCTGGAAGAGTTATAAAATCAGAGATGCTATAGATAACACTGGTAAAGCTTGGGAGTACATGAGCCAGAAATCGTTGTCAGCGGCATGGAAAAATTTGTGGCCCCAAGTTGTGCCCGATTTTGAAGGGTTCGAACCCACTGAACAACAGTAAAAAGTAACTGAAGAAGTGGCACAGCTTGGAGAAAATCTCAGCCTTGAGGTGAAGGAAGATGTGGAGGAGCTTGTCCGCTCTCATTCCGAGGACCTCTTTGAAGAAGAAATTCCCAAAATCGACGAAGAAGTTGTGTCAGAACCTATATATGCAGAGGCTACTAAAGAACTCACGGTGCAAAATCTGAAGGAAGTTGTTGCTGAGGCACACAAATTGAAGTCATTATTGTCTTCATATGACCCTCACCATGACAGAGCATTCAAGGCTTGTTTGGGAATTGCCTCTCATATTCAGCAGTATGCGTTTATCCTGAATGAGATGACGAAACCGAAACAGGCAAAAACTGATTCCTTCTTTAAGAAGAACGTGGCTCCCTTCTCCCCACCTTCAGAAGAATGTCAAGAATCTGTCCCCTCCACATCAGGCATCCAAAATTTTTTTACTGTTCGTCGAGTTAATGAACTCTGATTCCATAGATGGGGTTGTTTTTTTTTTGGAACAGGCTGCCAAAGAAAACATTTTTTTCATTTTAATTTTTTGTTATAATTTTCAAGTTTTTCTTTATTAAAATGCAATGGATAATTGTGTTTATAAGTGTTAATTATTTTTTAAATTTAGTGCAGGTTTCCAAGAAAGACATTTTTCATTTAAATTTTTTGTTAAATCATTCAAGTTTTTTATGAAAGTGCAATTAAAAATAAAAGGTGATGAACAATTTTTGTTACATATTCTTTATTAAAACAGCATCCATATATCATTACTAGCAGCCTGTTGCAGCTATGCTTGCAAATAATCTAAATAGTTCGGCCCTAGGTTAGATCTTCTTTGTTCCCTATTTCTTTGTCTTTCTTGTACTCTCTGCTCCTCATCTACACGGGCAATCCTATGAGCTTCCTCATCTCTATCTCTCAATAGCTTCGATTAAATCGTTAGAAACGCTTCCCACATGCAGTCAACAGAATAAATGTAACGTGTAAACATTGCCAGAATAAGAAAGAATAGAGCTTTGGCCATCGAATAAAGCAAAAAAATAGAAAATCGGTCCATATTTACATATTTTAATGAATGAAGTAAAAAACCTTTCACTCGGAAAAATCAAAAATCCCGTGTATGTAAACTCATGGGAAAATAAAATTGCCTCCTGGATTCGAATCTGGGACACTTTAGCAAACGAAAATATTTTTCCAGGAACCTCATAGCCAGTAGAAACAAAACGCGGATTAACGCATATCTTTACGACGAACAGTTCTCGAGAAATACGCCGATATAATTAAGCAAGGCATCATATGCACGCACGCAGCTTCATTAACACGCATAATATATAGGATAATAGCAACATAAAGCAACAATTTACATAATTTAATTGAGAAAACTGGTCCCCATTGCTCGCCGACCGTGAAATTCGCTTACCGAGACTTTTTTTGGTTTCAATTAATCATGGTAAGCGGACACCAAGTGTATTCCTATTAGAAATGTAGGATTCTCGGAAACATGAAGGTTACACTGATATGCATTTTTGAAAAAAATTTTCGATGTTTTGAATGTGACATCTGTTTCTAAATCGTTTTTACATGCTGATTTAAAAAATAACATCCATTTTTCTCTATCACATCAGAATTTTTGACAAAGTAAAAAAACAAAAGGAAATATTTTCTCTAATTCTAATACGGTCTTAAATTTACATTTCACATTAAAGGTACACAAAACAAATTCAACAGTAATTTTACATTCCTGAAGTAGAACACAATGTTAGTGAATACTACAATTTGTCACATTTATGCTCATTTTTAGATGTTCAAAGTAATAAATTTCCGTTTTTAGGCGCGTTTCGCTTACAGCGTGAGCACCTATTATTGTCGGTCGGTCCGTCTGTCCATCCGTCCGCATGTTCGTTCTCGGCTTCTACCAAATGGATTTTTATGAAATATGATATTAAGGACTTTCAATCAAATATAATAAGAAAACCGCCAAAATGAATCACGTATGCCAATCAGGGGTACCACTTTACTGGGGACAAAAAATTAAATTTTTGTTATATCTCGCAAAGTATTGCTCATATCAAAATATTTTTCAAATAGAAGTTGTAGAACTGGTAAAGAAGAGTATTTCCTTTCCTATATATTTTTATTGTAGGAGTAGCCGTTATTGAGAAAATCAAACAAGAAAGTCTTATACCGAATTGAACTTAGAAAATTTCTTGCATGGTTACTTCATTGTTGCTAACATAAACAATCTCCCCAACAAACGTTTAATTTCCCTATATGTGCATGTAATACTATTAAATAGGAAGAAAATGGATTATTTATCATGAAGAAAAGGACTTTAAAACGCTATTTCCCTTACATACAGGTATATGATTGCTTTATAATACTCCATTGCACGAAATGCACCTATTTGTGATACATTGTTGTACACTTTCCTAACTTGTTTTGACTTCCTTCTGGAACTCTCTTCGCCGAAACTGTCTCTTTTCAGCATCCAACAATAGCCTGGCATTATATTCACATTCCACTGTCCTTGGTACCTCTTCTCCATTCTTTGATATCCTGGTGAAATCTTTCACCCTGTTCTTTGCTAATGATTCCTAGGTTTTCAGAAAAATAGTCCAAATGAGAGTGCAAAAAGTGCACCTTTAAGCTCATATTGCAACCCAGTTTTCAAAAGTTCTCCAGCATATTTTCCACAATCATAATGTACTTTGAATCCTAGATGTTTCCCAAGAAGTTATGGACAGCATTTCTGAAGTTATTCCATGCTTGTTTTTCACTTTTGTCCAAAGTTTCTCGAATACCTTCTTTGATTTTGTTGACTGAGTGAAGGAAACTTGCTGCAGATGTATTTGAAGCAATCACTTTCCTTGTTCTGGGATTTTACAAATTGTTTCATCAAACTCAATTTAATATGTAAGGGTGGTAACAGTACTTTCTTAGGATCAATCAATGACTCGTGTATTATATTTTTCGAACCAGGTGTAAGAGTTTTCTGAGGCGGCCATGGTCTTCTATCCGAGTGTTCATTTTTTGCTCAACTATCCCACTCACACAAAATGCAAGGCATTTTTGTATACCCAGACTGTTGACCAAGCAATAAACCAATCACTTTGCAATCTCCACAAATAAACTAGAATGTTCTCTGTATTTCACTTTCTCCAAGAGAAGTTGAAAGTTTTCATAGCTTTCTTTCAAATGTGCTGAGTGGGCCACAGGAATCGATGCATACACAGTACCATTATGAAGCAGAACTCCTTTCAGGCTTCTCTTTGAAGAGTCGATAAACAACCGCCACTCGATTGCTCGATAGACATTTCCAAAGTAGTCCATAATGGCAAAAATGATATTGCAATATACCATTGAGTTCAATTCAGAAAAAAACAAAACTAATTCTTGTTCATGATGCCTGTACTATGAAAAAATCTGATGTGGCCAACACATGACTTTCTCCATATTTGGGGTATAGATATTTAAATTATTATGAATAGCATTATGAGGCAAAATTATCATTTCGTATCGTAAAAGAATACAGTCGTCCTTACTGCCGTAAATTATGTATATTATTGAAATTTTGAATATGTTTACAGAGTTCACCGCTACATGGTGGTGGCGCTGTATACTGGTATTAATAAAAAGCAAAATATCTCCGAAATGAATGGTTCTACAAAAATTTGTTTCAAAGAAAACTTGGAAGAAATATTATTCTCTACAACTTTGGTCCTCAGGAAGATTACCAATAATGATGTTTTTAAGGAGACATTTGACGGAAACCAAAAAACCGATTATTTGTAAATAATTCCAAAAAAATAACTGCTATGGAAAATTGCTTGAAAGAAAAGATGTACGAAATTATATTTTCTACATTTTCTGTAATGGTCAATGCATACAATAATGACGTATTATCGGACAAATATCGCAAAAGCCGAATCGGGTTTCGAATAAACCTCGACTTCCGGTTAACCGGTACTGTCCAAAAACTAATCAGTTCTTTGTGCTCACCATAAAGTGTTATATATGAAATATGGCAAGTACTTTTTGAGGCAGAGCACCCACAATCACATACATCCACACACAAAGACATCACTCCAAAAATAGTCTAAACGTGTTCTAGGGACCTCAAAATCTGTATTTCCGTTGAAATCTCAAAGTTTATTTTTTTCATTATCACAATACTTTCCCATTACTACTTATGGAGAAAGTAAAAACCATACCTGCAGAAAGCAGATTCTTGTCTTTTAGTCTATATCCCATAAGCTCTGCCGAATCTTTTGCTGGGTTTAAATCTCTGACCAAATTATTAAGCTGAGGTTGTATAAACAATTATGGTGCACAATCATGATTTACTGGTTGATAACATTCTGTTTCCTCCTCAAAACCAGAAATTTCAGGTTCAGGGTCCGATAGCACATTCTCCAAAACATCTGTGGAGGAGGCTACTGGCAGGTCGGGCCCATGTGGCACTGGTCTAAGTGCAAATTGTGCACTTCGGAATGAAATTAGGAGATCAAGAAAAGTCATGTGCCCCACATAAAATATGCTGTACGTGTGTCGAAGGTTTGCGACTGTGGATGAAGCGTAAGAAGAAAGCCATGCCATTTGCAATCCCTATGGTATGGTGCGAACCCCAAAATCACGGAGAAGACTGTTATTTTTGCTCGATAAGAGTAGATGGGTATAGTGCAAAAACAAACAAGGTATTGTTTATCCCAATATTGAATTTGCAGTTAGACCAGTGCCACACGCGCCCGACCTGCCAGTGCCCTCCTCCACAGATGTTTTGGAGAATGTGCTATATATTTATAATTATAAAAAATTTAAAGGTTTTATCATTTGTTACGAATACCTCACATTTATGCGAAATTTCATCAATGTAGCACCTCTAGAAGTGCATTTATATGCATTTCATTGTTTAAATTTTATTGTTTTTACCCCAATATTTTCGAAACAGAAAAACACGTAATTCAGAGCCGAGATGCGTGCTTATGCATTGAAAGTAATTTTTAGGCTGTTCTTTTTACTTTCAGGTGAGAGAAAATGCTTGCAGAATGCAAGCACAATTAACTAGTATCGTATATCCTCCTCTGTAAGAAGAGTGCTTATGGAATGATACATACAGGATACTAGTGAAGGTGTGCTTGCATTCTTCAAGCATTTTCTCACACACTAAAGCAAAGAGTATGAGCCGACCAATAATTTTTAAAAGCAACAGTTTACACCTTCTGGTCGATTTATGTGGTACTCCTTATGCTCAATTTTGAGGTAAAAACAAACCCTAAAATTTACAATTATAAAATATTTATAGGTTAGCATTTTTTAGGAATACCTCACATTTATGAAAATTTCATGTATATAGCCCCTCTAGAGGTGTATTTATAAGAATTTCATTGCTTAAATTTTATGAATTTTTAACAGCCACAATATAAAACTTTCATGAAATTTCAAATGTTATTTTCTACCGGAACATTATTTCCTAACTTGTTTAAAATTTTCAGCTTCCTGGCTCTAATTAAAGTACATAAACATTAGTCAATTTGTTAAACATCTGAGAATTTATTATGGCCGAACGAATAAAAATTTTCAAATTTCTATAATCCCGTTTTCATTACTTGGCGAATTCTACAGGTAGAAAAAATTTCAGCTTGATAGCAGATTTAGAAATACCTAAACCATGAAATGTCAGTAAAATGGTTCATAATTTTTAGCGGCCAAAATAATGCACATTGTTGCAATTTTGCAATTTTTCCTCTGATTATTTTTTTTATTCACGTCAGTATTAAATTCCAGCTCTCCAACTATTATAGTTTGGGCCAGACATTAGTATCCTCCTATATCCTATATATATCCTATATCGTATATATATCCTCCTCTGTAAGAAGAGTGCTTATAGAATGATATATAGGATATATATAGGATATAAGAGGATACTTATGTCTGGCCCAAACTACTATAGTTGGAGTGCTGAAATTTAATACACAGGTGAAACAAAAAAAATTATTGGAGGAATAAATGCTGAATTGCAACGTTTATTTTCTTGGCCGTAAAAAATTATAAACAATTTTACTAACATTTCATGCTTTAGGTACTTCCAAATGGGCTATGAAGCTGAAATTTTTTCAAGAGGTAGAATTTGCCAAATAATGAAAACGGGAATATAGAAATTTGAAAATTTTTATTCGTTCGGCCGTAGTAAATTCTCAAATGTTTAACAAATTGACTAATGTTAATGTACTTCCTGTAGATCCAGGAAGCTGAAAATTTTAACAGAGTTAGGAAATAATGTGCCGGTGGTAAATAACGTTGAAAATTTTAGAAATACCATATATACTCGTGTATATGCCGACTCCATGTATAGTACGACCCCTGATTTTTTGGTGAACAAACCTAATTTTTCATATATCTCGTGTATAGTACGACCCCAGCTTTCCGCCTGTGTCGATATGTTTCGTTTCGATAGCTCGATGGTTACGAGCGAGATATATCGAACGACCTTGATTTTCCACACCACCATAGAATAGACCATAAATGTAAATAGTATTTCTTGCGAGTATACTAAAATTCGGATAAGTTAAGTATCTTACTCCTAAAACATTTAATAAAAAGTGATATGAATCATGATTGCTCAAGATGAAATAAAATCGTTTCAATTCCAGTAAATCTGGATTACGTTCCGTGTACGTAATGGTTCCACTCGCTCATCTATTTAATAGGTAGGGATTACGGATAAAAAGAAATTACTTTGTAATATTCAACAGTCTTTATTGTTTCTTCAATCACACACCGACCGGTTTCCACTACAAAATCATTCTAATGGTGTTACTAACCGACGTAACACCTTTAGAATGACTTTGTAGTGGACACCGATCGGTGTGTGATTGAAGAAACAATAAAGACTGTTGAATATTACAAAGAAATTTCTTTTTTCCAAGATATCGAAATTCCATAAAGTTACGCCGTCTACGATACTTTTACTCCAACTCGTTCCAATTCATCCCTTGTAAAAAGACGCAAACAAAGATGTACATACATAAAATTCAAGAAAGGAAGTGCTCGTAAATCTTCACTTATCTTCACTTATATCTAGTATTTGTGAATTTGAAGTTGTATATATGAAAAAGATTCTACTCTTCACGAAGCAACATGACAACGATAAAGGGCCTCACTGTTAAGGTTAGCCTACCATTAGAACGCGTGCGGGTGGTATAACTTCACCGAAAATGCCCGTGAAGATACATGAATTTTAAATCCTCAAATGCATTACTCGTGTATAGTACGATTCCCAATTTTTGCAATAAAAATTTTGTCGTAAAAACTTGTACTATACACGAGTATATACGGTATTTATTGCTGTGGCTGTTAAAAATTAACAAATTTTAAGCAATTAAATTCATATAAATGCACTTCTAGAGGTGCTACATTGATGAAATTTCGCATAAATGTGAGGTATTCGTAACAAATGATAAAAACCTATAAATGTGTTATAATTATAAATTTTAGGGGTTGTTTTTGCCCCAATATTTTCAAAACAGAAAAACAAGTAATTCGGAGCTGAGATGCGAACTTATGCATTGAAAGTCATTTTTAGGCTTTTATTTTTACTTTTAGGTGAGAGAAAATGCTTGCAGAATCCAAGCACACGTTCACTAGTATCCTATATCGTATATCCTCTGTAAGAAGAGTCGATATAGAATGATATATAGGATATAGGAGGATACTGTCTGGCCCAAACTATAATAGTTGGAGAGCTGGAATTTAATACCGAGGTGAACAAAAAAAATAATCTGAGGAAAAATAGCCAAATTACGACAATGTGCATTATTTTGGCCGCTAAAAATTATAAACTATTTTATTAACATTTCATGGTTTAGGTATTTCTAAATGAGTTATCAAGCTGAAATTTATTCGTCCTTTAGAATTCGCCAAATAATGAAAACGGGAATATAGAAATTTGAAAATTTATATTCGTTCGGCCGTAATAAATTCTGAAATGTTCAACAAATTGACTAATGTTTATGTACTTTCTGTAGATCCAGGAAGCTGAAAATTTTAATAGAGTTAGGAAATAATGTCCCGGTTGTAAATAACATTGAAAATTTTAGAAATATTTGATGCTGTGGCTGTTAAAAATTAATAAAATTTAAACAATGAAATTCACATAAATGCACTTCTAGAGGTCCTATATACATGAAATTTTGCATAAATGTAAGGAATTCCAAAGAAATGCTAAAAACATATAAATGCTTTATAATTATAAATTTTAGGGGTTTTTTATACCCAATATTTTCAAAAGAGAATAACACGTAACTCGGAGCCGAGAAGCGAACTTACGCATTGAAAATTATTTTTCGGCTTTTATTTTTACTTTACGGTAAGTGAAAGTGCTTGCAGAATGCAAGCACACATTTACTTGTATCCTATATCGTATATCGTCCTCTGTAAGAAGAGTGCTTATAGAATGATATATAGGATATAGGAGGATACTAATGTCTGGCCAAAACTACTATAGTTGGAGAGCTGAAATTTAATACGCAGGTGAATCAAAAAAAATTATCGGAGGAATAAATGCAAAACTGCAACAATGTCTATTTTCTTGGCTGTAAAAAATTATAAACTATTTTACTAACATTTCATGGTTTATGTACTTCTAAATGTGCTACGAAGCTGAAATTTTTTCTACCTGTAGAATTTGCCAAATAAAGAAAACGGGTGTATAGAAATTTGAAAATGTTTATCCGTTCGGACGTAATAAATTCCTGAATGTTTAACCAATTGACTAATGTTTATGTACTTTCTGTAGATCCAGGAAGCTGAAAATTTTAACAGAATTAGGAAATATGATTCCGGTGATAAATAACATTCAAAATTTTAGAAATATTCATTGTTGTGGCTGTTAAAAATTCATAAAATTTAGACAATGAAATCCATATAAATGCTCTTCTAGAGGAGCTACATTTATGAAATTTTACATAAATGTGAGGTACGCGTAACGAATACATCACATTTATGCAAATTTTCATTAATGTAGCACCTCTAGAAGTGCATTTATCTGAATTTCATTGTTTAAATTTTATTAATTTTTAACAGCCGCGACAATACATTTTTCTAACATTTTCAATGTTATTTACCACCGGAACGTTATTTCCTAACCCTGTTAAAATTTGCAGTTTCCTGGTACTTAAGAAAGTACATAAACATTAGTCAATTTTTTTAACATTTGAGAATTTCTTATGGCCGAACGAATAACAATTTTCAAATTTGTATTTTCCGGTTATCATTATTTGGCACATTCTACTTGAATAAAAAATTTCAGCTTCATAGCGCATATAGAAGTACCTAAACCATGATATGTTAGTAAAATTGTTTAACATTTTTACCGGCCAGGAAAATAAACATTGTTGCAATTTTGCATTTATCCCTCTGATTATTTTTTTTTATTCACCTGTGTATTAAATTTCAGCGCTCCAACTATAGTAGTTTGGGCCAGACATTAGTATCCTGCTATATCCTATATATATCCTATATCATACAAGTGAATGTGTGCTTGCATTCTGCAAGCATTTTCTCTCATTTAATAAGGAAGACTAAAAGCCGACAAAAAAGTTGTAAATGCAAAAGCGCCTTGGACCTATTTCAATGGTTTTCTTATGGGAAATAATCTCAAATTTAAGGCTACCTGGAATCGAACCGATGACACCTAGGCAGGAGTTGGCAAATACTATGGGGATATACTCATGACATCTACAAACCCTGAACATATCATCTATTTATTCCTCTTAGTTTCGTCTATATGAAGGAATTCATTTTTTCCATGCTTTCTTATGGGAGATATACCGGGTCATCCGGAGTCGAACCAGGACACTTGCGGTTAAAGTGATAACGGTTCCCTATAGATCTCCTGGGTATCTAACAACCCTCCATGTTTTAATTCTCTACCTTATCGGAAAGTGCCATAAATTAATTTTCAAATATGCCGCAATGCTTTTCTTATGGGAAAAATGGAAATTTATGAATTTCTGGAGTCGAACCCATGACATCTAGGTATGAGATCTCAATTTTTCTGGCGGTTTCTCCATGCCATCTACAATTACTGAAAATTGCAGCTCTCCATCTATTGTAGTTTGGGCCAGACATTAGTATCCTCCTATATCCTCCTCTGTAAGAAGAGTGCTTATAGAATGATATCCTCCTCCGTAATAAGAGTGCTTATAGAATGGTACACACAATGATGAGTGCTTGAAAAATTTAGTGTGCTGCACTTCAAAAACTGCTGCACGGCCGTGGAGTCCCTCAGCTTCGAGGGAACCATGGTGAGAACACAGCTATGGGGCATTGGCAAATTTTTTGATTTTTTCAAATTTTCTACCGCCGTAGACATCAACTTATTAACCATTAGAGTGCTGGCGAGCACGATAGTGCTATATACGATTCCTGCCAAAAGTGCCAGGAGCACGATGGCACTCTTGTCGCCGAATGACTAGTTTCTACTTGTCTCTCCTAACGTGTTGACGTTTCGCAAGCGGCGGTGGTGTTTTTCATTAGACAAAGGTATCTTGTTTTTTATTTTACTCCAGATATTGTTAAAACATTTTTTGGTCTTTTAAAAAAAATATTTAATTTGACATTTTTCTGCAACCCATAAAAGACATGGCTACATGGCTACATACGTGCCTGATAGTGATGACGATATCGCCAAATATTTTGTAAGTGTTGGTGATGATAATGACTATATTGAGTCAGAAGATAGTAGTAGTACGAGTATGGTTGCATGTTTTCAACTTCATTCTGAATCTGAAAATGACGATAGTGACATTATTGTTCATCGTAATAAAACACGTGTTTTTATTCTTAGCGATTGTTCAGACAGTGGTGCAAGTGACACTGAACTACCTACTGAAATGAATCAGATTTCTGGATACACTGAAGTTAAAGCAAACCATGACACGTATGTACAACTCTTTCTCTCATTTCTTGAAATGTCTGGTCCGAAACATGCTCCATCTTCTGATGCCAAACCTATCGATTATTTTCATTTTTTTTACTCTTGTCCTTTTGACACTGATTGTCACTGAAACTAATAGATATGCCAATCAGTTCCTGAATTCAAATCTTGAAATGATGCCAATGCTGGAGCTAGGAATTGGAAATCTGTTACCACTACTGAAATAAAAACATTTGTGGCTGTATTACTGGAAATGGGAATAACTCGAAGGTCTACTATACTCTCATACTGGCTAAAAACCTCTAGAAATATTCCTTGGTTTGGAATGATGTTTTCTCGAAACCGTTTTCAACTCATCCTGAAGTTATTTCACCTGGTTGACAAAAGAAATCTGTTCCCACCAGGTCATGAAAAGCATGATCCTTGTGCGAAATTCAACCCTTTGGTTGAACATGCAAACAGACTTTTCAGGTTCTATTACACACCACACCAGCAACTCAGTGTTGATGAATCTCTGGTCGGAACAAATTGTCATACCTCTCCTTTGCAACATCTTCCTAACAAAAAACATCATAAATGAGGTATAAAATTTTGGGTGTTATATGACTCGATTGTGAATTACTGTTTGGGTTATTTCTGCTACCGAGGAGCAAAATCAAACGTCAAAAGGCAGAAATAAAAACACATGGACTCGGTTAGGTGGTGGTAACTAAATTACTGAAGCTAGGTAACTACCTAAACAAATGTTTTCATATATTTAAAGATAATTTTCTCACCAGCACTACTCTAGCTAAACATCTCTTTTCCAATGCTACCTATTTTACTGGCATGATAAGGAGAAACAGAAAGGATCTCCTGAAAGAAGTAAAAACAAATGGATGTTGGGGAAATCTAATACTTCCGAAAAGAGGAAATTCTTTTATGTGGTTATCGTGAAAAAAACAAAAAAAATCCAGTGTTACTTATTTCGACCAATGCTGTAGTGGAGAATAAAACAGTTACAAAGAGGCGAAGTGGAACAAAAATACACCAGCCCCTCAACATTCGCGAGGGATACGTTCCCAATAACCTCGCGAATGTTGAAATTCACAAATAAGAATTTTGCTCTGATTATACTACCCAAACTTAATATTCAACATTCACACTGCTTTGTGCTCAACACTAAACCTAAAATTAAAGTTCGTAGGCTAAAAATAAACTTACGAAAAAACTAGAAAAGTTAAAACAAAATGAAAACGTAGTAATACGTAATACGTATTATATAGTGTATATTCTTTGATCTCTTTATACTTGATTCACTTTTAACAGATGATTTTCTTTTTGAAAACATGGTTAAGCAAAAATCGTAATTATTAAATTAAAAATTACAGTAATACCGTATTTACTCGATTACCGCGCACCCCGGCTTTTGGGTCTGCTATAGGGGAAAAAATTTATTTGGGCCAAAAAAGGGTTTTTTAAATCACCAATTCCTATTTCTCAAAAATGCTACGCTCAAATTAAGCATCTTCACACTCTACATGACGAATTCATTGGGTGATCTTTTCTATCGGTACTAGCAGGAATCTCCTCGATAGTCCTCTTTTGTTAAACACTGTTTTTGTCGTCATATTGGTCACGTTCGGCAGAAATCGCTCTGGGAGCGATCACCGATCATTCTGCTGTACGTAGTTTTCCAGCCATATGGTCACTGATCGCTACCGTAGCGGTCGTCATTTTTTTGGCGAACTAAAATTATGATCGGTGATCATTCAATGATCACCACGGCGGCCATGACTTTCATAGATGTATCAGTGAATAAAGGATGCATGCCGTATCTGAACATGGTAGGCGTTGTCTGCCGTGAGCACAAAACCCCCACCAACCCAAATTGGTCGCGCATGCACCGTGGCCTCCGTGACGAGTTCGTTGAGTTTGGGGAGCACCCGTTAATAAACTTAAAACTCATTTAAAATTTTTATACAATGAATGAAAATGACTAAATACACCGAGATTTGGAAATAGAATAATAGATGCGGCATGGGTGCTAGCTTAACGTATATTTGTTTACCGACATGACATTTTAGGAAAAAGGTGCGCGGCAAATAAAAGAATTCGTGTAAGACGCGCACCCCCTTTTTTCACCGGCGTTTTGGGAAAAAAGGTGCACGGCTTACATGAGTAAATACGGTAAGTAAATCAAAGCGCAAAAGCTGATGAAAAGTATGTAGAGCGACACAGTCTGAGCGAAATGCAGGCAAGAATGAAAATGCCCGGGAGGTGGGGAATGGTGGCGGCGTAGCGTTCGACTCCGTGGCGCAGTTTTGTAACTTTGCATGTACATACATAGTGCATACTATGTAACAGAATGATTCCAATTTTCGGAATTATAGCTTATTGTAGGTAGGACGTTATGAGTTGCAATTTTGAAAGGTTAACATCTACTGTCCTCAAGTATTTATACGGTTAACACCAACTACTTAGATTCTACTTGCATCAATTAATACCTTATTGATTACAAGAATTCTAAACGCTTATATCGCAAGATTAGTAATATTTTGGATAGTCATACAGCTTATGGGATTGTTGACTCTAATTTTAATTTTATAACCTGAGAACAGTTGCCTTTTTGAAATAATAAAATTTTATGGCTACCTCACGAATACCTGAACTCGCGAATGCTGAACTCGCGGATGTTGAGGGGCTGGTGTACACAAAACAAAGCCTGCAATTATTCAAGATTAGAATAAATTTATGGGAGGAGTCGATCTGTCAGATAAGATGTTATATACATACCTTGATGAGATGAGAACTTTGAAATATTGGAAGAAAGTGGTATTTAATAATTTTGCAAGAATAGTTTTAAATGCATATATTATCTACAGAGAAAATACCAGTGGAAAAATAATGTCACCACTCCAATTTACTTCATCTATTATTGAAGCAATACAGCAGGAATGGCTGACAGAAAAAAATCAACGAACTGTAGAAGCTTCACATGCTACTTCAGAAAAAAATGCACGTTTAAAAAAATTACCAGGTCGCAATTTGCGAATATGCATTGTATGCAGTTCTAAAGATGGGGGACCAATCAGAAGATCAAATCTAATTTGTGCAAGATGCAAAAAAGGCCTCCATGGATTGTGCATAGGAAAGCACAAATGTAACCAACAGGTAAAAGTAACTAATTATTTTGTTTGAACATATTTTTGTTTTTTAAGAACTTTTAGTGATAAGAAATTGTTTTTTTTACAGGGAACAATGGAAGTGGGAGAATGAGAAAACAATAGTAATAGATAGTTAAAATTTAAGAAGAAAGTCATTTTCTAAATTTAAACTTAGATTTTAGTTTTTGAAAATAAAAAATTATAATTTGTAATTGCTTTCATCCAGAATTCAATGCCTGTAATTCATAATTTAAATGTTTTATAGATAATCCATTATATTTTAAATACCATGAAAAAATTTCATAAAGATTACTAATTATTTGAAGGAGTTATGCGTTTTTTCATTAACTATTCCAATTTTGTCAACATTTCTATGGCACTCCAGGGGTAAGAATTAGAATTTCGGTCACACTCAAATGGTTCAAGTAGGAATTTATTTTTCTCTCTTCCAACTGGTCCAAAAATAGGGGTGCACGTGGTACACGAGGATGCAGGTTACGTGAGTAAATACAGTATTAAAATTAATTATTATAAATTTTCTAAAATACCGTATTTACTCATATAACCTGGGCACTCATGTACCCCACACACTCCTATTTTTGGGCCGGTTCAGAGGGAAAAATTAATTTGAGTAAGAATAAGTTATTTTTAAATCGCTGATTCCCACTCCCTGAAACAAGATCCGTTCAAGTTAAGCATTTTCTCCCTTCTACACGATGCAATTTATTGGACGATCTCATTTTAACAATACTAGCAGAAATCTCCTCACTGACAGACCTCTTTTGTTAACCCCTTAACTATTTCTGTTGTAATATTATGCAACTTCATCCCCACTTCACTGTTTCTGACGTAATATTATGCACCGATGCGGAGCTTAACGAAATATTTGTTCATCTATGAACGGGAACTTCCCTACGCAGATTGGGAGTTTTTTCACGTATCGTCTTCTGAGTAAATATTGGAAGGTTACGAACAAATGAGTCAAAACACTTGAGATGTGGATTTCCGTCTGTCTTTTGAAGGATGAAATCTTTCATTTGCAACAAAATTTCACCACTCTGAATTCCTTGAAGTGGATGAGGGAAAAGGACCAAACTTGAACCTACCTATTCTCAAGCTGGCAAACCTTCAGTAGTCGAACTATAGTTATCAGTTAGTCGGCGTATTCTTTCTGCCTACTTTTGCAAGTTTTTGCCTGCAGAGCGGGCATAACTTACACGTTTGCTTGGTCGCATAAATACGCATATACAGGCAGTCCCCAAGTTACGTAATTAATGCATTCCGGCATCCGCTATGTAATTTGAAATTATACGTAAGTTGAAACTTATGACAGAAAGTACAGTAGAGACGGGGAAACTATGGCCTGCATGCTGGAACTAGCCCCCGAAGGCATTTTATTCGGCACACGAAGATATTTAGAAAAAGCAATATTTGAAAATTAAAACATCGTATTTACTCGTGTAACCCGCGCTCCTTTTTTCCCAAATCGCCTGTGAAAAAAAGGGTGTACGCGTGTTACAGGAAGATTCAATTATTTGTGTACCCCGTGCACCTTTTTCCCATAATGTCGTGTCGGTAAACAAATATATCTTAAGCAAGCGCCCATGCCATATCTATTATTCTATTTCTAAATTTCATCGTATTGGGACGCTGTTGTTTGTATATAAATTTTAAATGTATAAGGATAGGCACAAAGATTGGGTCAGCATCACCAATGCGAATTGAACGCATAACAGTCACAAAATTTCCCCTCTTCCACTTCAAGGAATTCTGAGTAATGAAATGAAAGATTTCATCGTAGGGGAGGAAGGCAGAAGTCTCCATTTCAAGTGTTTAGACTTGTTTGCTCCTAGCCTTCCAATATTTACTCACGAGACGCTACATTAAAAGACTCCCCATCTGCGTAGGGAAGTTACCGTTCATAGATGAAAAATACTACGCGAAGCTTTGCATTGGTGCATAATACTTTCTAAAAAAGTGGAGTGTGGACGAATTGCGTAATATGACAACAAAAACAGTCAAGCGGTTAACAAAAGAGGACTATCAAGGAGATTTCTGCTAATATCAGCATAAAGAGATCCTTCAATAAATTGCGCCATGTAGAAGGGAGAAGATGTTTAACTTGAGCAGAACTTGTTTCAGGGAGTAGGAATTGGTGACTTAAAAAAAAACTTATTCTGGCTCAAATTAATTTTTTTCCTCCGAACCGGCCCATAAATAGCAGTACACTGGGTACACGAGTGTGCTGGTTACATGAGTAAATACGGTATATACAACACCTAGCGTTGTTTTGATATAAACTTCCTACAAAAACAAATGACTGCAGCTACGCAAGCGCAACGGTGAGCATGAAGTGTATTTGTTCATTCGATTGGCTGACAAATGTATTGCCACGTGGGGTTGCAAACATTTCTTATTTAAACATATGCCTATTTGAACTATTCAATAAAGCCTATTTTAACCTTGAATATGAGCAGAACACCGCCGGTGCTTTTTCGCATTTTCCAAAATAGAAAATTGAAAAAGTAAAATCGGGTTTATTTCCATTGTCAGGACTCGAAAAATAAAATGCAGATTCGGGGGAAATGTAAATTAGAGGAAACATAAAATTGGATAAAAGTTTACATTGTTCTTATGAGCATTTGGCTGGGACCTGACAAAAAGTGTGCAAAATCAGAAAAACCATAAAATCAGACAGTGCAGCATCAAGGTTTCACTGTATATATGTTTGAAACAGCAATTTTTGATGCAATGAGTGTAATAACGAATAAGAGTCACTTCACATATTTTATGCTTTTTACATTATTTATTTTATTTTGTTCTTTCCCTTTAAACTGGTAATGCTGAAGTAAAAAAATAATAAGAAACTTTTTTATATGAATAAAACTTTCATTGAATTTTGTTTTTTTCTTATCATAAAATAATAACAGGATATTGCCTTTCAATAAAAAAATAAAAATGAGTCCAACATTTGTTTTATGTGCAAAGAATGCAACGTGTCTGTCAGCCACGGCACAACTCTTCTAGTCACTTTCGTGTGCGTGACTACTGCAGGGTTAGATATGACTGAAAAGGTTGCATAAAGTTCTTCAGCGAAGAGATCTCATAAATCTATTAATTTGGAGGTTGAATAAGAGGTGCTATGGCATTTTTAAGCTGGAGAGCGAGGTCACAAAAATCAGGTTTCGCTATAAGTTGTTTCACTTTATGTTGCATTTCTCAAAAATGTATCGTGATGTAAATCGAGGTCTTGTGGTACTATTGAATGCTTTTTATATTCCACAGCAATCAAACTAATGCTAAAATCAGATCAATGCTTCTATCACAAGGACAACATGAAGATTTAACACAGGCAGAAAATAACTTACTTAAGAGCTTCTGGATTTACTTTTCCTATGGCATTTACTGCAGCATCTCTTACATCAGTAGCTTCATATCGAAGCAATGGGATCACCAGTTTATAAAGTGATGAAGGTGGCGAAGTTCCACCTATTAAAGATGATGAGGCAATTCCTGAACTAGCAGCAGCTCCACTTCCAAACCCAAATCCAGTCACCATACAGACTGTGGCAGTGCTGCCTCCTCCCATAGCAGCCCCAACTGCTGGAGATTTACTTTCGCCTCGGTCAGAAGTTAAACTATCTGGTGAGGAACTTAAGAGATTCAAAATGAAATGTATTTAGTATAAGATTTTGGATTAAATACTGCTCAACTAGAAGAAAGAATTTCATGCTCCACTTGATGAGCATTATTTAAAATCAAATATTTTAAAGTGCAAATAAGCTACCACAGTAATAGCCCATCTAAATTAAAATAGCAACTCCTTAAGAACAACTAACAAATGCATGACAAAATTTCTTACATTATCACAACTTACCTGAGGCTGAGATCAGGGGAAGCAGAACGCATTGCAGCTGCTGCTGCAATAGCAGCAGCACTTGGCTGTGGAGGTACGACTCGAAATGCAAAAGCAGCTAGATAACGCCACGCAATCATGTGGACATCCCTTTCTGAAGCGGGCTTTTTCACAGCTGCAGAGCTCCTCAATAGAGAAGCTCGGTTATCACTAACAGGTCTGTCAAGGTCAAAAAGAAATCAATGTTATAAAATTTTAAATTATCTTAGAGGAAAATTAGTAATTTTATTAATTATAGAAACTGTTATGGTAAAGCATTTTATCCATTAAATATATATATATGGTCATAATTTTATTCTCCTGAAAGGAAGACAATCATAAATTTAGAATGATCCACTACTCTGTAAAAGTAAACAAATGGAAATTTTGTTTAATTGTTTATACCATTTATTAGACCAATTTCATCATTCCTGCATAAATTTTACCAATTAGATAATTATTGATCAGAATTACCATTTGCAGGGACTGGAGAGCAAGAAACTGAAAGCAAACATCCAAGGAAAGATCTATTGTAGGAGACAAATCTTATTAAAAGTCAGTTAAATGCGCTGATGATTACATTTTCCTAAAGAAAAGAAATGGACTGTGCTGATGTGATGTTGAGTTAACAGGGGCTACTGACAGTTTCTCTATATTTTTAAGCATATACCAACCAGGTAATTCAATCACCACAAAATTCAGCAAAAGAAATAATGACAAACATTTCTAGCAACTGTTTTCTGGCAATGTTGACAAAGGGCATTACAATGATCTACCATATTCAATCGACTGTAAGCCGAACTCCACTTTTCACAAGGCCATGGTAGGAAAAATATTGATTTTGAAGTGCTTAGACAGCTGGGGTCATTAATTTCAAAATACCAATAAGTATGAATGCCTCAGATTTTCAGTTTGTAATTAAATAAAGAGTATGAACTAAAATTACGGTGACATAAAATACATTTTATTCACTTATTCATAACAACTTCTACTAAAAGAGTAATATGACCTCAAAATCCCCCAGGATCTTATTCTCGCAAAAAAATAGCAGTTTCTCATCAATCAAATACTGACACCGTATTAGATAACCCACATCAGAACTACACGAGTATCCTCATGAACTGAAGCTTAAAGTAGGAGCCGTTATCATGCTCCTTAGAAACCTAATGCCATTGAAAGGACTATGTAATGGTACAAGACTTACTGTTACTCGAATACAAACACACATAATCAAACCAAAAGTGATCGGTGCAGCAAACACAGACATGGTACTTATTCCAAGAATCTCACTCATTCCATCAGATACAAATTTACCATTCAGTTTCAAATGAAAACAATTCCCCATACGATTGGCTTTCTCAATGACAATCAATAAGTCACAAGGCCAAACATTTGATAAAATGCCTTTACCTACCTAAGCCTGTTTTTAGTCATGAACAATTATATGTTGCTCTATCAAGAGTCAGCTCATTTGATACACTATGTCAGGAAAGAACCCAGAAATTGACAATTGTGTCTTTAGAGAAATCTTTGATTAAAAAATGTTCAAAAAATAAATAAATGCCTGAATGTTTAATTAAGAACCTTTAAGATCTGATAGATCGGCATATGCTATGCTGAGTATAGCTACTAGTTTTAAAATAATTTTAAAAGACCCTATGGGTTTATAATATACTTTCTTCTATATTTTTTAAAATTTCTGTTAAATATCTATGATGCCATCTGATTAGGTCATATGTTTCTATTAACATACTATTCTTCCCTCTTCATTCGAATTTAAATCCTATATCCTTTAGGAATCTATATAATGATCAGGGACATATATTCAGGATGTGCTAGTTGTGTGGCACACACCCACTGAATATCACGATATATATGTACGAGGTCTGTTCAAAAAGTATCCGGACTGGCCACGTGGAGCGCTAACTGGACGTAGTACAGACTTGGTCTGCTAGGTAGCTCTAAAGAGCTTCGTTGTGAAGCAGTGTGCCGAGTGTCACGTTGATACATGCAAGTGTTTTTTTTCCACGAGCATTTTTGTGCATTAGTGTTAGTGGCGTTCAGCGATTTTTGCGAGAAGAGAAATTGCAGACTTGATGGAGCAACAATGGGATGACTGCCGTTTGGTTTCTGGGTCATAGCCATAAACCCAGCTTTCATCACCAGTGATGACCTTGGAAAGGAAGTTTTGGTCGTTTCTGACCTGTTCCTGGAGGTCCCTGCACACAGTGAGCCGGTGTTGCCTCTGGTCCTGGGTCAGCAAGCAGAGTACGAATTTGGGAGCGATCCGCCTCATGTTGAGTTCCTCCACAAGAATGTGTTGCCATGTACCAAACGATAGGCCAACAATGCTGCAGATGTTGTTAGTCGTTCGCAGACGGTCCTCGTGGATGGCCCGACGCACTTTTTCAACATTTTCTTCAGTTCTGCTGGTTGAGGGCTGACCAGAACGTTCAGAATCCTCAACCAATGTTTGCCCACAATTGAAACGCAAGAACCACTCGAAAGTCTGGGTTCTGCCAATGCTAACGCACAAAAACTCCCGTGAAAAAAACAAGTTAGGAAAGCGTACAACGTATCACAAATGGGGCGCGTTTCATGCAATGGAGTATTAGAAAGCAATTATATACCTGTACGTAAGGGAAATAGCGTTTTAAAGTCCTTTTCTTCATCATAAATAATCCATTTTCTTCCTATTTAATAGTATTACATGCACACGTAAGGAAATTAAACGTTTGTTTCGGAGATTGTTTATGTTAGCAACAATGAAGTAACCATGCAAGAAATTTTCTAAGTTCAACTCCATATAAGACTTTCTTGTTTGATTTTCTCGATAACGGCTAATCCTACGATGAAAATATATAGAAAAGGAAATACTCTACTTTACCAGTTCTACAACTTTTATTTGAAAAATATTTTGATATGAACAATAGTTTACGAGATATGACAAAAATTTAATTTTTTGTCTCTTGTAAAGTGGTACCCCTGATTGGCGTACGTGATTCATTTTTGCGATTTTCTTATTATATTTGATTGAAAGTCCTTAATATCAAATTTCATAAAAATCCGTTCGGTAGAAGCCGAGAACGAACATGCGGACGGATGGACGGACGGACGGACGGACAGACGGACGGACGGACCGACCGACGATAATAGGCGCTCACGCTGTAAGCGAAACGCGCCTAAAAACGCTTGCATATATCAACGTGATACTCAGCACACTGCTTCACAATGAAGCTCTTTAGCGCTACCTAGCGGCCCAAGACTGTACTACATCCGGTTAGCACTACACGCGGCCAGTCCGGATGCTTTTTGAACAGACCTCGTATATGTAATATTATTAAAACTATGGCAACTATGAAATGCGGTTGTGCCGAAAAAGTTACGTGCACGAAAATATGTTCACTGGAAGATCTCTAGCGAAGTCGTGCTATCGAACATTGCACGATCTATAGCGTTTAAATGAATAGTGCAGCGGTGGAGACTGGGGTCTTGAGTAGTAGATAACTGCCTGAAAGTAGCGTGAAGAGCCAAGGGCGAGTGGCCGGTCTCATGAACACCCGTGTGTAGCGACGTGGTGAAGAGAAACTGGAAGTTTAGAAGGAGAAAGGATAATCGGGAAGATATAACCATGATTGTAAAGGAAAATGGAAGTATTATTTTAGACGATGAGGGCAATGCTGATGAACTAAATAAATTGTATGCTAGTATCTATAAGGAAAGTGATAAAAATAGAGAAAACATTGCTAACCTAAATAATGGTATGGCAATATTATCTGAAGGTAAAGGTGTAAACGATGAAGAGTATATAAAGGTGTCAGATAGTGAAATATTTAAATTAATTCGTAAAAACGGAAAAATAAATCCATGGGACCAGATAATATATCCACTGATGTATTAAAATTTGGAGATGAAGCCATTGTTCCATATTTTAGGACACTTTTTTATGCTACAATTAATAACAATGAATTGCCAACTGATTAAAAAAAGGCAAATATTATACCAATTTCTAAAGGAGGCAAAAAAACAAAGGTTGAAAATTATAGGCCCGTAAGTTTAACGTCTGTAATATGCAAGTTATTAGAAAAAATAATTGCCAAGTATATTCGCAATTTTTAGGACAATAATAACTGGCTGTTAGGAACCAACATGGATTTAGAAAAGTATATTCGTGCGAGACGCAATTATTAGGGTTATGCCAAGACATTGCTGAAGCCCTAAATAAAGGAGAGGAAATAGATGCAGTTGTAATAGACTAAAAAAAAGCTTTTGACACAGTACCACATGATGGGTTGCAAGATAAAGTTGAAAAATTAAATGTAGATAAAAGGGTTAAATTATGGATTAAAGAGTTTCTTAATCGAAGAACACAGAAAGTCAGAGTCGGAGAAATGTTTTCTAAAGAAACACCTGTCACATTGGGTGTCCCCCAAGGGAGTGTGTTAGGCCCCTTGTTGTTCCTAACTTACATAAACGATCTCCACGAAGACGTGGAATCTGAGATTTGACTCTTTGCTGATGATTGTATATTGTATAGGAGGATAAAAATAGTAATGAAAGGGGTATTTTTCAAGATGATCTAAATAAAGCAATTGCATGGATAAAAGCTAATAGAATGGTCAAGGTAAATAGGGAATATAATCTATGGGGGAAGCTATTACTAGAAGTGAGAATTGTAAATATTAAGGAATTAATCGTATGTCAAATCTCGGGTGGGGACAACACATTGACAAAGTGGCGGGAAAGGCTTTTTAGTCCCTTCATTGGATAATGAGAAACCTTAGGGGAGTAATAAGGCTACTAAAGAGCGTATATATCAATTGTGCGACCGATAGTGGAGTATGCAATGACAGTATGGGATCATCGTGAAAAGGTTCATATAAAAAAGTTGGAAAAGGTTCAAAGGAAAGCGGCCAGATACGTTTTGGGTATGCATACAAAGATGGATAGTGTGACAGTTAAGTTAAAATCTCTGGGATGGAAATCGCTTCAATTCCGAAGGAAGCTTAATAGGTTGTGTGGGATTTTTAGAATTGTAAATAGAGATAAGGCACGGGATGAAATATTAAAGGGGCTAGATAAGCCAAATTACATAGGAAAAAATGACCATAGCTTTAAAATAAAATATAGGCCATAGAAAACAAACGTATTAAATAACTCTTTCCTAAATAGAGGAATTAGTGAGTGGAATGAGTTACCTGAAGATATTTTTATGCCCTTTACCAAATCTGCGCAGGAATTTAGAAATAAGTGCAAATGCTTTTTTAAAAAAATGATGGAGCTGGAGGCCTACTTGTAATGTATTATTATTATTATTAAACTATTATTAAACAACGAGAAGTGAACTACTCAGAAATCGCACACCCATCCCCTTTGATCCAGCTTGCGCCGTAGACAAGTGCAGTGAAGTAACATTTAGGTTTTGCATGGTAGCATATATCCATTGGAGTGTGCTGAAATTTTAGCACTCCCACCTGAAGCTGCAGTCTTCGGGATATCGACTGTGGTATCGATAACGAGGTCGATCGCCGATATTCAGTAGAACGATATGACTCGTCCTCATTGTTTATTATACAACTGCTATGCTAACTAGACCTGTGTTATGCAATATATAACACTTGTTGGTTCTTTAACTAATAAAGCACATTTCATTTTATAACATGTAAGCCTATGGGAAATTGATAATTGATTTACGATGCGATTTAGTTTGTCGATATTCTGGCAACTGTAAGTATAAATCTATGCACAATACTTCCATTTTACCAATGTGGTTTGTTCTTTCACATGTAATTTTAAACATTTCATTTTACATGTAACCAGTTTTTATAAGAAAGCCATATTAAAAATCGAGCGATGTCTATAGATAGATATCTATAAAGTGTTTGAATGTATGTTTTTTAAAACTAAGAAACTACAGCATGTAGACAAAAGGAAGATGTCATTTTAATTGGAGTAAAGAGTTAAGTGGTGTAGTCAGGTTTTTTACTGATTTGATTGACCTTTATAATTTTAATTTTTTTTTAATTTTCTCCATTTGAATAACATAGGGACGAATGCAGCTTATTTTTATTTACTGAAGACAGAATCCGAATGCTGATCAAATTAGCGTAAAAATGCGTTTAGAATCAGGAAAAGACGTGATTTTATCAGTTTTATGACAATACCAATTATAAGCTACCATGACAACTCCTATTATCGCCGAAGCTAAGAGTCCAATGCATTTATATGGGAAAATTTTTAACGTAATATCATTTTCAATTTCTGTCCGATTTTGCTTTGGTTACATGGGAACAAAATATTTGTTGATTTTAATTGAAATATTATTAATAAATAGTTTTTAATGATATTTTCGTGTGGCATAGAGTTCTCCAAAGCAAACTATTTTTAAAACTACATAAGTAACTTAAATAATTAGACGTAGATTTTCCACAAATTGGGAATGGATAAATCGTTTCTTGTTTCCTAAGTATTGTTGATATAAACAATTTTCTTGTAACTGAACTTGTGGATGAGAGAATTGAGCTAATAGTCAGAGGATAATATTCACTCTGTGATTCTTAAACGTTCTCTATTTACTTTTTTGTCTTTCGTTAAATTAATCAATTTTGTTTGTTCCTTTGTTCATCCATTTTCTGTTGATAATTGTGCTCTTGCTGGTTTTACTTAGTACAGTTTCCATTTTGAAGATATCATCACGAAATTCGCACAGGTATATAATTTTAACGTGCGGTTAATATAGGCTATATGACGATAAAAACTATTTCCCTAGAGATGGCAGTTGGATTTTTGCTTGATGTAGTACAAGATGCATAAAACTTTCTTCTTTTTTTCCGTGCTAACCACACACCCACCATCGATGATCAGGATATGCCACTGATAATGATGTTCTACAGAAATTGGAAAGTGCCTCAAATGAATTAATTGATAGAAGAATGCAATCAACTATTGACGGTATGTTTCTATAGAAGACACTGTGTACAATGTGTATTACAGCAGATTTAATTATATCATCATATGCATTGGTTCTTGATTTATTATGTCTTTCTCTACTTTTTCTTAGTTTTTGAAGGACTTACTAATGGTCCATTTTTTCTGTTCAGCCCTTATTCTATATATTGTCCTTTCCGAACACCCTGTTTCCCTGTTTCCAAGATCAAGTCACACACTCATTGAGCTTTTGAAATAATTACCTCTTGGTTAAAGTTTTAGAGTCATTCTATAAAATGTGACATTTTGCAAGGGAATTTTCCCACAAGAAAACGCTAATATAATAATATATAATTTCATAATCTCTGAACAAGGTCTTACATAATCTTTTTGTCAGACAGACGTTTCGATTTTGTTCCTTATTCATGTATAGGTAATACCAGTTCGCTTAACATGAGTTCGCTTAACACGAAATTCACTTTAGCACGATTTACCAATTGGAGAACCCGTTCAGTGTACATGAAGAAGCTCCCGTTTTAACACGACTTGCAACACAATATACGTTGTGGGTTGATGCTTTCGGGAGGCACTGCGTGGACGGCATTACTGCTCTTAACGTTTCGCCTTCGATGCTGAAGGCTTCTTCAGGAGTGAAGTGCAGGGGCAGTCCTGCGTCGTCTTATATATACTGGAGTCGCCTATCTCTATTGACGGTTGGAGTCGTCACGGCCAATGGCCGTCTGTCTGAGAGTTTCCTTTCTCTTTTTAGCCGTTGTTGTCATTGCGGCCATTGGGAGAGTGGTCGTTCCTTTCTCTATCGTCCGTTGGTCTGGTGCCCTTCACCCGCGGATCGAAGAAGTGTCTCCACGTGTGGCTTAGTTGGTAGCCGTCATCTCGGTTGAAATTATCAGGGCGTTTCGCGATTTCGATTGCTTCGCGGATTAAACGTTGATAGTAGTACTCCTTCTTCGCTAGTATCTTGGCATCTTCAATTTCTATTTTGTGGCCGGGGTTTGTGGAGTGAGGGGAAGAAGACAAAAATCACCCAAAACCAAGAGCCTTCGCCCTGCTCCCTTACATTAACGGCACCACGGAACGAATAGCAAGGACCCTCTGCAAATCCGACATCATCGTCCGCCACAACACGGTGCAAAAAATCAGAGAAGAATTACCATCGGCAAAAGACCGCGTCTCCCCTCTACTAAGCGAGGGTGTCTATGAAGTCGCTTGCAGTTGCGGCTGAAGCTACATAGGACAAAGCGGTCGATCCATTGCATGCTGACTAAAGGAACATAAGAGAGTCATAGAAAACAGACAGTGGAAGGACTCTGCCATAGCAGAACACTCAACAAACCCCGGCCACAAAATAAAAATTGAAGACGCCAAGATACTAGCGAAGAAGGAATACTACTATCAACGTTTAATGCACGAAGCCATCGAAATCGCGAAACGCCCTGATAATTTCAACTGAGATGACGGCTACCAACTAAGCCATACGTGGAGACACTTCTTTGATCCATGGGTGAAGGGTGCCAGACCAACGGACGATAGAGAAAGGAACGACCACTCTCCCAATGGCCGCAATGACAACAATGGCTAAAAAGAGAAAGGAAACTCTCAGACAGACGGCCATTGGCCGTGATGACTCCAACTGTCAATAGAGATAGGCGACTCCAGTATATATAAGACGACACAGGACTGCCCCTGCACTTCACTCCTGAAGAAGCCTTCAACATCGAAGGCAAAACGTCGAGAGCAGTAATGCCGTCCATGCAGTGCCTCCCGAATGCATCAACCCACATCATCAAACGCTGCGAAAACCTCCAAACGAAGACAATATACGTTTTTATGAACAAATAGACATGCAAAATAGGGTCATTATCATAAAAATAACATATAACATGAAACAAAAAGTTTAAAAATGAAACATGAGTCATCAATGTATTCATTTTTATAGTTGCTTCTTAAATATTAATTAATTTTACTTCAATCTGACACTGTCTTGTATTTCTAGGATACAAATTCATGTGTCCACTGCTTTGACAACACTCTCATTAGAAGCTAATAACTCATGTCAGTCTTTCTTTTAATTTTTTATGGAGTGGCATCTTTCACCTTTCAACGTGAACGTCTGATCTGGTTGAAAATTTAAAATTAACTCACAGTTTCATGGCAGCTGCAGATATCCCTTAGCTTGAATTTAATATAATAATAGCCATCGTCTGTTGGTTGGTTGGTCACGCTATGCAAATGCTAATAACTCGAGAAATAATAATGATAGAAACTCGAAATTTGGTAGGGATGCTTGATTAACACTTACTCAGAGAATGACAAATTTAAATCACGAAAAAATTCCATGGTTTGTCTCCAAGAGAGGCATTTCCATTTCCCATTACTTAACATGTAAAACACGATTTTTTGACGTGCAGGCTTTTATTCATTTGGAAATTAAAATTAGAAGAAATTAACAGACGACCTTCGGATTTGAACCATTTTGAAGAAAAAGTTATAAAGTTTCTTATTTCGTTTGTATTTTTTCCCCCACAGTTCGAAATATTCCATGATAAACGTTTAATTTGCATATTTTGTGGAAATCTCGCCATTTTAACGTGATGTTGCTATGTCGACCATTATCATTGTTACACCTCAAATTACTATTATTGTATACATCCTTCTGGGAATAAGCATGCCTTGAGTGCTTCAATACGAGAGAGAGAGAGGAAGAAAGGGGAGAGATTGGCATGTTTTGTGGAAAATAAGTATATTAACATAAATATATAAAATTTTAAGTATCAACAGTGTCATTTTAGAAAAATTGGAAATAAAAAGCATTCTTAAATTAAATTCTTTGTAAACCATAACGTGCTTACGAATTTATAATGTTATTCTTCGAATTAATTTTGTAACAATGGCCGAAGTTCGGAAACGAATACAAATTAAAATTCAATTAAAATTAAAAGGACATATAAAACAGTTAACAGGCAATTTTTGAAGAAACAACAGTGGATCTTTTAATGAATTGATTTGTTTTCATAAAAAGAATTTTGGTGCTTATTTAATACAGAGTAAGTTTTAATGCTTATAATCCATTTAAATCTAATAACAGTGGCTATTATAGTTTAAAGAAAGAACTTTATTTATTCACTCTACAGAATGAATTAAATTTAGGCTAGCATTGCCTATTATAAAAGGAGTTACCTTAGAATTTATAGTATGTAAAGTGGAAGTTGTACTGAATTGAGTCAAGTATATTTCAAAGCAGAAATCAATTTTAAACTATTGAAAGCTGTTGTTTCGGAAACTGAGAAGTCCAGAGTGGTGAGCGGACGCTAAACGATTTAAAGGTACATTTTATTCCAAAATCTATTTAAAGTATTATCAGAGGCAATTGAAGATTGAATAAATTTTTTTGTTACCGGAATTCTGCTTATTTCATGAAATTGAAATGCTAATGCTAATGCATTAATCCAATAAAATCTGCTAAGAGTGGCTATTTTAGTTGAAAGAAATATATGTAAGTACATGGTACTTTTATTCACTTTTCAGAATGAATGAATTCTAGGTTAACATTGCATATTATAAAACAATTTTCTTTGGAATAAGAAGTTTGTTATGTGGTTATTTTACCTGAATTGAATCTTCTAAGTTCGAAATCCATTTAAAGCTGGTGAAAGTGGTTGTTTCGGAAAATGAGAAGGCAAGAGTGCTGAGCAGACGATAAACGATACTGAGGTACATTATATTCCAAAATCTATTTAAAGTATTATCAGAGGCAAGTGAAGATTGAACAAATTTTTTGGAACCGGATTTCTGCTTATTTAATGAAATTGAAATCCTAATGCTATAATCAATTTAATACTAATAACAATGGCTATTTTAGGAGAAAGAAAGGTGCTATTTTATTCTCAAGGAATTTCTGTGAGATTTTAGTTAATTAATTAAAACAGACATAATATAGAAATATTTTATGGTTAAAAGAGTGCACAATTTTATTCTTGCGATTTTTACATGTTGCATTCACGAAAACTTAGATTCATTAAACCCAGTGAAATCCAGCGGGCACTTATGCTAGTTTTCAATAATTGGTCAGATACTTTTTGCCAATTATCAGCATCTATGGCATTAACATATGATTCTTGACCAATCATACACAGCCTTTCCACTCCTTCAGAAACACTAAACTTGCTGTTCATTTTTGTTGAATGTCTTCCTTCCTTTCCTGATCATCTATTGTAAAAGTTCAGCACCTATGATATGCCTATGGCTACTTCAGATTAGAGGTCTTAGAAGCAAACCATGATAGGCACAGTAATGTATGTGGAATAAAAAGTTTTGTCTACCTTAGTAGCTAAGAGAAAACCTATGTATTGGCAGTTGATATATTTTTCTTCCTGAAACAAATACAGATGGGAGTGGGGTCTAGGGTAAAATATCCTGGTTGAGTCCATGCAATAGGCAAGTTCACTGTGCCATTACATTAAAAAAGGACTGTTGTGTGATGAAATTTGATAAATTTATAAAAAAAAGTTAGTTTAGCCTGAAGACAACAGGAAATGAAACCAAAATTTTCCATTATTTTTAATGTCATTTGAGATGATTTTTTCAAAAGATTTCCTACAGGTTTATTATGATTTTTCTAAAACTCTCCATTTGTCAACCAGCTCTAATTTTAAAAACAATAACCTACATATTGATTTTACTCCTGGTATGAATTTGAGATAACCTTTGGTATATTTGGTATTAAAAAATTGGAAACATAATCCATATTCACTATAGATAAAATATGGCATACACTTCTCATGCGGAAAATTTACTGAATGAATATAACATAAAAGGAATGTTGCTTACGATGGATCAATAACTGAAAAAAGTGAATGAAGTCGAGAAGACACAATTGGCCAGGAAAAGCTGACAGCTGATGGGCACTGCCACAATAATCCTCCAATTCCTGTAGATGATACTCCAACTCCTCGTGAAACAAGGAAGCCCATGAGACATGCAAACCAAGGGTCACTACTAACATCCATCTGACTCCCTGTAGCACTGCTGCTACCTGACCCACTTGCTGCTGGAATCTTTGGTTGCCCCTCTTCTTGGACACCTAAGCAGAAGAAAAATCAATCAATTCACTCATCCGATAATTCAAAATAAACTTCACAAATGTCAAGATAAATAAATACCCAAATATATAATTAAAAAACAGTACGCGCCCTCATATCTGATCTGCTTGCTTGGATTTGAGCTAATGCAACCAAATACTTCCCATTCAAGGCCTTTCTCTTCATCATCTCATACTAATCCCCTTCTTTTAAGACATCTAATATGCATTTCTTTTCTAATCCTAACTCTCTGCTTCTTTCCTAACATATTTCCTCCTATGATATCTTTCAATAAAACCTTATAAGCCATGCAAAGTCATATACTTTGTCTAATTTATGGCAAAAGAAAATACAGTTAAATCTCTACCTTACGAACTCCCTTAGAACGAAAAACTCCATATAATGAAAATTATTGCTGGTTCCGAAAAATTCACTAATAAAACTACAGTAAAACCCCGTTATTTTGATCCCAGATAATTCAAAATATGGTGTAATTTGAAGCTAAGATCAATCCCCGGCTAACACCATAGAATTTTCCATACTTTTTGGTACGGATATTTCGAAATACACCTACAATGAAATTCAAAGTCATGATATGCTCTGGTGACTCACGAACAGTTCGTTTAATTCGAAACCTCGATCCTGTGTAACCGGAAGGTTCATGTGGCCGCCATCACATCACGTTTTTGTTGCCCATTTCTCACACATGAAATACATATAGCGCCTCTAACAGGTGACTCCCTTTTACATATTTAATAGTAGGATGACCAAACCTCCCATTTTCACAGGGACAGTCCCGATTTTTTATCAAAAACGCAATATTGTTCCGTATTTTTCTTACAACGGAAAATGTCCCATATTCATCTCGGAGTATGGTCACCCTATTTAATAGTCAACCTGAAATAAAAGTCATAGATGATACAAATAAATGAATCAGCTTATACTTGCATCACTGTGAATGCTCACATTCTCAATCGGATAGTGAAATTCAAGAACCATGCTGAAATAAACAAGAGTTGCAAGAATCCCAATTTTCTTAATCCTCATGCTTTCCCAAATCTAGGCAAGGTTTTTCTCATGAGAAAGTAATGTACTCCAGAAAAGACCATGTGATATTGATTTCTGTTACTGAACAATCTCAAATAACATTGTATGAAGTTATACCACACGTCGTCTCTAAAACGATGCCTTTGTTTTACCCGAGAAGAAGTGATAAGCCAAAACACAAAAACCTAGTGGTTTTATCCAGTGATGAGTGGTAAAAATATTAAGAACAGGCTCTCTAAAAAAATTCATAAGGAAAACTGATAAGGGTAGCAGGATGCCTAATTGCCAGGGGCACCAGATCGATACGTTTAGTAATAGCATTCTGCTAATTTACAAGTGTTCGGTTCATAATAAATTCCTTTTCATACACTGTCAGGAATTGATTATCAGGTAGGGTAAATGTACTTGAAAGGACAAAATCAATAAATTTTCATATTTTCTAAAAGTTAAAAAACTGGCTTGCACGAGTCAGTGGGATCCAGCTTCCACTCATCACTGGTTTTACCATAATGTCATACAAGAAGAGCACAATGTAATATACATATAAGCAGCAGTATGAAGTGATAATCTTTCGGCATGCAGTTGAATGTCTTTCCTTTGCGGCACTAAAGAGTAACTTGAAATGTACCGGGAAATTCGAGATATTCACTGGAGCCTTTTTTCACATGTGGTGGTCTTTGTGAATCGCAAACTAAGTGTTCACTTCCACTCTGTTTGAATTCACCATGTATAATAACTTGTAAGGTCAATTCATTTGCAGAACAGATATATAAGATTCTGTACTGCGGTGTTGCTGCCCAAATAGCTGATCGTAATAAAGTTCCATTTTTATGTAGGTTTGTATATTTTGAACCCGGACACTTTGAAGTCATAATTTTTTGGTCCGTTGAACTTCGAAATAACGAGGTTTTACCATATATAGGAACCTCCAATAAATACAAAGCCTCCCTGATATGAAATAGAAATTCAACCTGTTCCACTAAATACAAACCTCCATATAGCAAAATTTAAAAAAATCTGATGTGGCCAACACATGACTTTCTCCATATTTGGGGTATAGATATTTAAATTATTATGAATAGCATTATGAGGCAAAATTATCATTTCGTATCGTAAAAGAGTACAGAAAATTTAACACTTTTAAAATCAGTACATAACGAAAACCAACTCGACACCTACGAAAGCATGCTTTTTGAAAAACATAAACACACCATTATGAATAACGACCACGGCCTTTCCCCCATTCCCCTCTCAACTGCTTAATGGCTAACCCTCCTCCTCCTTTCACTTTCACTTCCACACAAACACGGCACTATTTAAATACCCCAAACCAAGCACCACACCATTCCACATCAAATGCTGATGATGAGAGCATTACTCTCAAAATATGTATCTACTGTTCCACTGAATATTTAGAGAGTTGCGATTGTTACTTGAGTGCGTGTGTGAGTGAGTGTTCTGTCTGACAGATCCCTGTCGTTGTTGAAAGACACATAAATCTGCAGACATGGTGTGTGATATCAGGTCCCTGCCGCGGAGTAACTTCCTGTAATCTTGGTATTATTTCATTTCTTACCCCTTTTCCTTTTATCCTTTTTTCCCTATTTGTGTGAGCATGTATGATTGCCGAGTAGTTCCTGATTCACAGACCTACCGACAGTGGTGTAAGGGTCACTGACGCAGGTTAACGCCTCGTAATCCGTTTCCTTTTATCCTTTCCAACTTAGGATTACTTCCTGTGCGAGTGAGTGGATGAGCGTTTCACATCAGGTCCCTGGCTAAGATTAATACCCCATAAACCTGTAAGTGTACCTACATTTTTGTACCTTTTTTCCCTCTCTTGCCCACTTTTTAACTTCACTGTTTGTTTGGTCACTAAATATTCGCCTTGTATGGTTAAGGAGTTTTTTCTTACTTTTGAAAGATCCATCACGCTGTAGTCTCCAAACCCCTTTATTAATTAGCATCATTTATTAATGGTGGAGATTTTTAGGACTAAAACACCCTGAGAAAGTCGAGGTCTGCCGCATTTGGAAATTATCTCCTGCAAGTTAGGCAACCTCCATCCATTTTTCTCGATTCTAATCAGGGCATCGAACCGTAATTTTTTTCGCTCCGGTTTTCGTTCCGGTTCACTCAAAACACAAAATTTCGGTTCGGTTCCGGTTTCGCTCCGGCAAGCGTCAGTGAACCGGTTCGAACCGGTTTTTTTCGCTCCGACCTTAAAATATTTTTAGGAAACTTTCAAGAATTGATTTATTAATTAAGTAATTTTTTTATTAAATCAAATACATATTCACTATAAAAATAGTGATATTTTAAAAAAATAATCAAAACACGAAAATAAATTATTTAAATGTGAATATTTAGTACATATGTATCTTATTTATTTAAGATTATATTTTGAATTGAATATTTACAAACCATACATGTGTCGCATATGATTTCAACAGGTTAGGAAAGTGTAAAGTAAATTATAAATAAGCACGTTTCCTGCGATAGAGTATTCTAAACTTATTATGTTATGCTAACCATCTCATTTCCTAATTTTCTGTGCTTAGTATTTAGTACTCAATTTAATTAAAAATCGGCTGAATAGCTACAGAAAAAAATTGAATCCTGATAGAAGGACAGACAGACAGAAGCTAATATGCGCTAAAGCTGGAATGCCTAATAATGAATTATTAATATTTTTATTTATAAATCGTGCGGCAAAATAAGAGATCGTGTTGTCTCAATAGTGCCAGTAAGTTGAATAAAACATTATGTTATTTTCATTAACAATTTATAGATCACGTCCACTGCTCGTATTATAGTAAAAACTGTAAATGCAGGGCTTAATTTTTTCATTCAGAGATTACTTAAATGGATGAAAAAGTCTATAAAATATCTATGAGGAAGAAGCCCGCAGAAATTGAAAGTCCGAGAATTCAGAAAGGCTGAGAAATGTTTATTAACATGATACAAATTTACGATGATTGAATATTTTTAATCGCTTAGATAGTGTGAGAATATTAAAGTTCATTATTTCATGAAATTGAAATGATAAGTACCGTTTCGAAAAACTAGGACTAAGCGAAAGCATGTGATTTTCACACGACAGCAAATAAAAACATCTACGTACATCTACACATTACCCTGCAATCAAACATGCAAACAAAAAGAAAATAAGACTTAATCGGCCTGTCGTGAACTTTCTTCAGGCGGAGTCTGGGTTTCTGCAGTCGAAAAAATATTTCACTAAAAATAACAAATTCGCATTCATATTTAATTTCACTTCAGTTTTAAGCAACCAATACGAATATGTGTGCTCATTTTAAGATGCACTCTATAAAATAAATAGAAATTTACTAACCTGTAACCAGGCCCGCGCCGGGCGTATTTGCCGCCCGGGTGCAAGCAGTTTATGCCGCCCCTTACGGACTGATAAAAGCACCCTGTCCCAGATTTTTTTCGATTTTTTGATTAAAAGTTGTATTTAATTTAAGAAATAAATTGTGCAAAACACATTGCGCAAACTTTCTCGTATACGAATCATTTTGATATATTACGTAAAAGTACTTGGTTATAGAAGACGGTCTATCACATGAGTTTATAAAGAGAGCGGAATGTAAAGGACGTTTGTGCGTTTGTAAAAACACAAAGTTATGATATATTCTTGCTTCCGCCCGTGAATTGCCGCCCCTAATATATTGCCGCCTAGGTGTGATGCACCCCTTGCACCCATAGGTCGGCGCGGCCCTGCCTGTAACAAAGGATAACCGAAGTAAGAATATCTCAAAACCACGACTGCGGAGCGATCCTTCCTGGATAAGTTTTAGAGAATGACTACCAGAATACAAGGGTTCAGTGGATATGGAGAGGGAGTGAAAATGGGGACATTAACCTCCAACTTTAAGGAAAATCCAAATTAAGAATCGGGAAATATTTTTGCCAGGAACACACTCTACGGGGTATGCTCGGGGGGAGGGTAGCAAGACAATTAGAGGCTGTCTTCAAAGTGCCGCCCAAGTTCCTTTCCAGTAACCTCGTTTAACAGGTAATCTCAGCAGGATGTACTGTAGGCCTTCTCTCTATCTATTGAGATGCACATGAAAAATCCCACTATTGAGCCAACAGATATTATCACAAAGACACATCCTTCCCAAGGCTGAGGAGAATGTGTTCTCAAGAAAAACCCAACCCTTTTCTTAATCGGTTTCTAAACGTGAGGCTTTCAGAAAGACTCAAACTAAAGCAAAAAGAAAAACCCTTCTTTCGCTCCCACTTTTTATGCGAACCGAAAAATATGGAACGAAATAAATAACGGTTTTCGGTTTCGGTTCGGGTTCAGAAAAATATTTTTTTTCGATTCGGGTTCGGTTTTACTCCAGGAAAAATAACGGTTTTTTCCGGTTTCGGTTTTCGGTTCGGTTCCGGTTCGATGCCCTGATTCTAATACAGGACTTAAATAAGATTTTATTTTCCGATACTTTTTCATGTTCTTTTATCTTGTTTAAGTCTCTCTATCATTGAAGTTCATTTTTCTATTTTTCTGTGGTCACCAAAACAGAGGATAAATGATACGTTGTTGCTGGGCTGGGAACCAAACCCTGTATTTCCCATTGCCTTATTTACTTGTCTCTTGCAATTTCGTCTTTTGCGGTATTTTCAGAAATGTAACCCCTGTGAAAGATGAGGTCTGCCTGTATGTATAATTAAGTATGAAAATTCATTAAAAACACGTAATAAAATATTAATTCTTTTTATAAATAAAATTTTCTATAGACAATTTCTCATTATTAGCTCTTCCTGGAAAACATTGAAGACCAACTGAATACGTAATTTTATTTAAATCAAGGACTCAAAAATATTTTCTCATTAATTTGTTGTGCCATATGTATTTTCTTTTACTTCTATTAGGCTATTTATTGATACACTATCGTCACTAATGTACATAGTGTTAAAAACAGCAAAATTTGCCATTTAAAAAATTTGAACACTGAAAAAGAAAATTTAGTATAAAGTAATGCAAGTTTTGATCAATAATAATGATATAGCTCAGTAACCCAGAGATGCCCTACATCATAAATTGCCACATCATATAGAGCAGTATACCGTCAACTCGCGACGAATTGACGCATGACGAATTTACTGCGACAAGTTGTCGTAGAACCATATAGAACAGTGCTCTGCAACCGGTGTGTTGTGGCACACCACTGTGCTGCGACAAAGTACTCGGTGTGCCACAATAAATTTTGAGATCAAAGTCAAGGGAAAAATACTATTTTATTATTCTACTAGCGTAATACCCATCAATAATATTGATGATGAAAATTTCGACAAAAAAAAGTGTTTCTAGCATCTAGCATTTTTTAAATTTTTATCACACAAAAATACTATCACAAAAATGGCTTTATCCCTATAATAATTCTCTCAGTACGACATTTCTGGTGAAGGTTCTCTCATCATTGAATAATGTTCCTTGGTTGTCATCATCGACTATGAAGATCTTTAAATAACATAACTTGATGATGATTTATCGGAAAATAAAATAGATAATTTTTTTTGTGTAAAGTTGAATTTAAAAATGGTTCAATGGTTATAATAACATCAATTTTGAGCTTATGAATCGATGTTTCCCGATTAGTGTTCATTTTGCTCTGACCCATTCTTGGAAGCTGTGATGTTCCTGGAATGATCAGCAAACTCGTGGTGGACCCAATTTTAAGTGTGAGCTACTCAGTTATCCCAAGAACAATCTAATTATCAAATTTGAGCTTGACCCATTCACTTTTCATCGAGTTATTATGAAAATGCTTCAAAAATCACTGTTCTGAACTAACTCTTTGTATGGCAGCTACCTGATCCTCTACACCGATCAAGCGCAAATTTGCAGGTACAGCTATATCTTGTGAGAAAAGCTTATGCTGAAAATTTCAGCTCAATCGGTACAAACCTCTGCCCAGGAGACATAAATTTCCATACAAAACATGTCTCCCCTTCAGCTCTTGTAGCAGCTCGAGATGAACTTATTGACCAAAATTTTTTCGCGGATCTAAATTTTGAAATTTTGATGAATCCAAAATGGTATAGAACTTGAAAATCCATCCAGTAGCTCCAGAGATATAAGCATGTCAAAAGCGTTATGTACAGAGAGACAGAGTGACAAACCTAGCTTTTTATATTGGGAGATTGCTAACAAGGGGAGTGTCCGGTTAACGGGAAAGGGATTTGTCTGAAAATTTGCGAGCTGGTAGAGCTAGACTTGGGAATCATGATTTACCCCCCTTTTGGGCATAGACGGTCAATAGTTTAAACAATAAATGGATCTGTTTATTTAGACATCATTTAAGTACCTTGTTAGTTTCGCTTGTTCGCTAAGCACGTTTGGCCATGAGGTTATAATTGACACTACAAAGTCAGAGGTCCCTGGTTCGAATCCTGGTGACTTTTTTTTGCGTTTATGTTATATTTATTTTTAAATATTGTTTTCAATTTGTATTTTTTCATATATTCTTTGCTTTTTTTACTTTTAACGTTTGTGCTTTTTTTTCCAATTTTTTTCATATATTCTTTATTAGAGTTACTATAATGTTGTAAAAGTTTTTCTCATTTCTTAAAATGCCTTTCTCGTCTTCTATTACTTTCTTAAAATGGATTTCACAATGAACCCTCACAGTTTCCTGGATGATATATATCATAGAAGCAGCAGAAGCAATAATATTTTCGACACCTCGCACAATTGGAGAAACATTGTTCGCCACAGTGACATTTATTCATTTTGACTTAATTAGGAAACACTATCTGATTGAC
Organism: Uropetala carovei; assembly: GCA_036926305.1. Classification (NCBI taxonomy): domain Eukaryota; kingdom Metazoa; phylum Arthropoda; class Insecta; order Odonata; family Petaluridae; genus Uropetala; species Uropetala carovei. Next base: position 2,446,659 of record JAXCHB010000053.1, on the reverse strand, counting down.
TCCAAGGAAGAATTTCCTTTGTTTTGTCAATCGTGATGCGAACCAGGCGTAAAGAACCATATCTTTAAATATGGAAGCAGACAGTTGATTTTGCACAAGAGCATGTATTTTTATCAAGTCCGCTCGTCTAGTAATATCGCGTTTTTCTTTCAGTAGAACTGCTGCATTTTGTAGTCGCGAAATAAAGATCTTTATCTGAAGGTAAAAATACACGTCGCAAGGTTGGCATATGGGGGTGTATTTTGGCGGAATTACCTTCACGGTGCATGTCGGCTGATTTTTGTCATCGATGAAGCGCTCGTCAATGTAATTTATAAATGCATTAACGAAACCGGCATCATATCATCATATCATAAAATCAGAAAACAATCCTTAAATAATTTATCACTACTTACCATTGCGACAAATTAAATAAAACGTTCTTTCTTTTACTTGAGAATAACTCCTTTGAAAGGTCAGAAATCAACTAGAAAGACCGGCGAGTGCGGAAGAAAATCTCACTGCAGATCTCCTACAACAAATTATTATTCACTGGAATGTGTGGTGTATGGCTGACGTAAACCGATTCACCTCGCACATCACTCAAAACATCCAACTCTTTCCCTGCCTCGACAGTTACTGCTCACCCACACTTCCGCCCGCGACATTGTCTAGCTCGATCGCTTTACGCACCCACCCGAGAGAATGTCTTCCGACTCACGACAATGCATAAAGCGAACGAGCTCAAGTAATAGCGTTGCCATTACATATTTTTGTATTTTATCTCTATCAGGATTTCAGTGTATGACAATGAGCCGAGAAGCCGAATCCAAGAATGTCACTTTGGCGAACAATGTTTCTCCAATTGTGCGAGGTGTCGAAAATATTACTGCTTCTGCTGCTTCTACGATATGTATCATCCAGGAAACTGTGAGGGTTCATTGTGAAATCCATTTTAAGAAAGTAATAGAAGACGAGAAAGGCATTTTTTTAAATTAGAAAAACTTTTAAAACATTATACTAACTCTAATAAAGAATATATGAAAAAAATTGAAAAAAACACAAACGTTAAAAGTAAAAAAAGCAAAGAATATATGAAAAAATACAAATTGAAAACAATATTTAAAAATAAATATAACATAAATGCAAAAAAAAAGTCACCAGGATTCGAACCAGGGACCTCTGACTTCGTAGTGTCAATTATAACCTCACGGCCAAACATGCTTAGCAAACAAGGTACTTAAATGATGTCTAAATAAACAAATCCATTTATTGTTTAAACTATTGACCATCTACGCCCAAAAGGGGGGTAAATCATGATTCCCAAGTCTAGCTCTACCAGCTCGCAAATTTTCAGACAAATCCCTTTCCTGTTAACCTGACACTCCCCTTGTAAGACCACAGAAACCAAATATCTCTTATGCGTAGTACGATTTCTTAGGGTGTTTCTGTTACACGAAACTGAAACCAAGTTGCTTTGTAACTGGAGGATTGGAATTTTTATTATAATATTATTTTAATATCCGGACTAAACAATTTAAAAATGTAGATTTTAGAAGTATTTTTCTTCATATGTGTAGGAAAACCGATTTTATCTTTTTTGTTAGCTACAGAGTAGTATAAATGCTCTACACAGATAAATTTGGTTCGGTGTGCTGCCAGTTCAAGAGCACCTGAAAGTGTGCTATGAAATTTAAGTGGTTGCAGAGCACTGATATAGAGTATAGTTTTTACTGTGAAAATTGTTCAATGTAACAGGAATGAAAAATAATATATTGTTTTTTATCATAAAGTGAATTTCTTGGAAGCATTCTTTAAATAAAATGTTTCTGTTGAAATAAATTATAACCAACAATAATACACTACTATGCATATATGATGAATCTGAAAAAACCTCCATACAAAGAACCTCCTTACAAAAATTGGGTCCCTTCAATTTCGTTATAGAGGTTTTACTGTATATTGCAGTGTAAGTTTTACTTCAAAGTTGAAAGAAAAAACTTTCCAATTTATATGAACCATTTATAAAAAATGAGGCGATACTAGAGCCATTCAGCCAAAAATTCCAGTTCCTGAGTGGGGCTTTCTTCTTCTTACCTCCGATGAATGACAATAAAATGTTTGCATTTTTTCAACACAAAAGCAAGATAGTAAGCTTTACATTGCATGTAACCCCTTTACAAAACACAAAGTGATTACAGATTAGCAGATGAATAAATATCTTTCACTTTAACTCATTCTGTGTCAATCCAATGGCATAGCATAGTAGTAAACTGGTGTGATGAACTGGAGCCCTCAGTCAAGGAGACCATGACACCAAAATTATTTGACAACAACATTATTTGTTATCTGCCGGCCTTGGTAGAGGGGTGGTTAGGGTATCTAGCTCCCAATGCTGAGGTCAAGGGTTCCAATCCTGGCGAGGGCAAGGCCACATGTTTTTTGTCATTGTTATTATTATTTCGCTCATTGTAAAAGGCCATAAGGTGCTGTATAAGAGCTTGTGAAAAATAAATAAATATTGTTTTTTAACCAGTTGTTTTCTGTAAAATATTTTTAACCATTCCAATTCATAGGTCAGGGGATCCCCACCATTGTAATTTATCTGTTTCACTAATAATTCTTCCAATTTTTCTGAGGAGATCCATCAAAATAATCACTATCATAAATTTCTATCATACATAGTGTATCTCTGCAACTTTGTAGTGGTTTGTCTTCTTCAAATTTATTGGCTACCAAAACATCATATAGAAATCTGACTAGTGTTGCTCTTATCAATGGATAACAAGTTGGTTTCTCATTAAAAAATTAACATTTTAAACAAAAAATAATTATATGACACACCAAAAAGGACTTAACATTGGGACTTTCTATACCACTGATGGATACCTGTTTCTGAATGTTATATATTTTTTAGTTTTTTGGAAACGATCTTGTGTTTTTACATAATTTATTCTTACTTCAATAAACAGTGCACTCTCACAAATCCGGGATGATCAGGAATTGTCAGATTTCCCATTTCTTTGATTTATGTATTTATCTTCAAAAATGCAAATATGTACAGTGTCAGTTTTTCCATTAGGCACAGTAGGAATGTGCCTAGAAGCAGGGCTTTGGAGCCAGATCTAGAGCTGTCTGGAGCAACTATTTTTTGCCGGAACTGGATCTTTAAAATGTTGCCCAATTTTCCTGTCTCCGGCTTCCATTTTTTATTCTTCTCAGATAGAAACATTTTTTTCCCACTTTTGCTTAACAAGTTGACCGCCATGAGAGATGAATATTTGACCCTTACTGTATTCTCCTCACAGGGCCGCCTGAGTCTCGTATATCCTTACATTTAACAAATAAACTGGTCTTTTGCTTACAGCCTTCTGTTCAAAATTCTAAGAATAACATTAACTGCAAGCAAAATTAAGCTGATTGTTCTATTATCTTGACATTCATTAGTTTCTTTTTTCATGGGTATCAAAACAGATCTAGTGAAATCCTTTGGCCATTCTCCCTCTTCATATATCTTATGGCACAATTTATAAAAACTCTTTTTTCCTAGCTCTTTCAACATTTCTACGGAAAGGTCGTTAACTCTTACTGCTTTCTTTGACTTCATATCTCTGAGAGCTTTTTAATCTCACTATTCAATATTCCCAGCCCAACATTGTAGCATCTTCCTTTCTCTATCTCAATAAATTTTGGCTTCAAATCTTTAGCATATAACTCTTCAATTTATTCCTCACATCCTCTGTCTCAAATTAAAATTTGCCATTTTTAGGCATGTTTCGTTTACAGTTGGTCCGTCCGTCCGTATGTTCGTTCTCGGCTTCTACAGAACGGATTTTTATGAAATTTGATATTAAGGGCTTTCAATCAAATATAATAAGAAAATCGCAACAATCAATCACATATGCCAATCAGGAGTACCACTTTACTGGAGACAAAAAATTAAATTTTCGTCATATATCGTAAAGTACTGCTCATATCAAAATATTTTTCAAATAAAAGTTGTAGAACTGGTAGAGTATTTCCTTACCTATACATTTTTATAGTAGTAGTAGTCGTTATCGAGAAAATCAAACAAAAAAGTCTTATATCGAGTTGAACAGAAAATTTCTTGCATGGTTACTTCACTGTTGCTAACATAAACAATCTCCCAAACAAACGTTTAATTTTCTTACGTGTGCATGTAGTATTATTAAATAGGAAGAAAATGGAATATTTATGATGAAGAAAAGAACTTTAAAACACTATTTCCCTTACGTACAGGTATATAATTGCTTTCTAATACTCCACTGCACAAAACGCGCCCATTTGTGATACGTTGTACACTTTCCTAACTTGTTATATTTAATTGAGGTCATCATATTCCCTTTCTTGTTTTCCATTAACTCCTTCACTTTTATGTACAGTAAGTATACTCTGCCTTGTCTCTGCCACTTCTCCATGTTCTCACATTGTTCCTTCCACCATGACTCCCTCGCTTTTGTCGTTTCCCTTCTAATCTTATTGTTTAACTCTCTGTACATTCTTCTTCCATAATCTGTATTAACCTGCTTCCAGGTCCTCCTCTATACCATCTTTTTAATCATCTCCTCTGTAACCCAGCACTCCTTTATTTTCTTATACTAAGTCACTTAGTCATGCCGTTGTACCTAAGGAATGGAAATTAGCCTTTATAACGCTGTTACACAAAGGTGGGAAAAAAGATGACAGAGAAAATTACAGGCCAATTTCTCTTACCTCCCTATCTTGCAAGGTTCTCGAGCACATTGTCGTTAGCTCCATGATGGACTTCTTAGATAGTCAGAACTTGCTAAGTAAATATCAGCATGGCTTCAGAAAGACGAGATCTTGTGAAACACAGCTTGCTCTGTTCGTTCACGATATACTAAGATCAGGAGACCGTAAGACTCAGATGCAGTTTTCCTCGATTTCAAGAAGGCTTTCGATAAAGTTCCGCACAGTAAGTTGGTGAAGAAATTAAATGACTGTGGAATTAATCGAAAGATAATCGAGTGGATCAGGGACTTTCTTAGTGAGTGTGAACAAATAGTAGTTATAGATGGATTTAAGTCAGATTCAGTCAGCGTAGCCTCAGGTGTTCCACAGGGAAGTGTAATCGGCCCCCTATATTCTTTTTATATATAAACGACTTAGATAAGGTTATTAAAAGTAACATCAAGTTATTCGCGGATGATACAGTAGTTTACAGGGAGATTAACAGTCCTAATGATCAATTACTACTTTCTGACGACTTAAATGCAATTCTCGAGTGGTGTAAAGAGTGGCAGTTACAATTGAACTTAGGAAAGTGACCCTTTTTGAGATTCTGGGGAAACAAAAACATTGACACGACGAATTACACTGTTGAAGGCGTCCAGCTAAAACTAGCCGATTCCGTCAAATACTTAGGCGTTACTTTAACAAGCAACCTCTCGTGGGATATGCACATACGAAATATATGCGGGAAGGCTAAACAGAAACTAGGATTCATCAAACGCATAGTAGGTAAAAGTGAGGAAAAAGTCAAAGAGACATGTTACTTCTCGTTAGTAAGACCGCTATTAGAGTACGCGTCGAGCATATGGGATCCGTACGTGAAAGGATCAATCTCAGAGCTAGAAAGAGTGCAGCGAAAAGCCGCTAGATTCGTCAAAAATTGTTACGATAGAAGCAAAAGTGTTACAGGCTTGATACAGGACTTAGGATGGGAATCACTAACTGAGCGCTGATCACGCTCTAGGTTAAAACTTCTTGAAAAATTTAGAACGCATATATTCTCCAGTGATGTCGAAGAAATAATAAAAGCGCCAACTTATATTGGTCGAATGGACCATCCTCGTAAAATAAGAGAGATAGCCTGTAGGACCGACAGGTATAAAGGCTCGTTTTTCCCTAGAATGATAGCTGAGCAGAACAGAAGTTACGAAAAGAAATCAGCCGACGTAGAGTGACACTATTCATTATTATGCGCTTTCCCTTGGTGCTGTTGCACCCCCTGCCACACACCATTACGGTGGCTTGCAGGGTGCACTGTAGATAGATATAAAAACGAGTTTTTGCAGCATTGTTTAAAAAGGAATAAACGATATCGAAAAAATCATGAATAAACATTGTCAGCCCGAGGTAACATATTATGACGCCCGGCCAATCAAACAAACAGCGCCCTCTTTTGCATATAAAAATTTCACAAACATACCGTTAATTTTTATGTTCAACTATACGCTTTGTTGTAATAAATACGAAGTTGCCGCTTCGTTAATACGTGATTCACTTTGGAATACAAAAGAGAAATTTGCAATACTGGATAGATATATAAAAGTCGTTTAAACTCTCTAACTATATTGACGCCTCGGGCGCGGGTTGGCCTTATGACTTTATTTTGATAAATTTTCATTTTTGTGAAATTTTGGCGCCCCCTTCGAGAGGCGGCTGAGGCGGTTGCCTCTCCGCCTCACCTGTAGGCATGGCCCTGAATAGGACCTATCATATTACCTAACCGACTAACAGGTGCTGCATACCATCATTTATTGGTGAATAATTTACCTGTTCTGTTGGAAGATGTGCCTCTTCATCAACGACAACGATTGTGGTTCATGCATGACGGGGCACCACCGCATTTTCTCCGCATCGTCCGACAACATTTAAACTAGACTTTCGGTGAACAGTGGATGGGACGTGGAGGTCCAGTTAACTGGCCTGCATGATCCCCTGACCTTAATACGTTGGATTTTTGTCTGTGGGGACATTTAAAGACATTGGTGTATTCAAGGCCAATCAACAACTTGGAGACATTACATCAACGAATTGAGAATGCCTGTCAGCAGATTCTTGAGCAACCAGGAATTTTTGAAAGAATGCGTGCTTCTCTGCGACGAAGGGCTGAACACTGTGTAGAAATGAATGAAAACCACATAGAGCACTTGCTGTAGTGATAACAATAAAGGCCTTATATCTCGGTAGGCAATTGTTTTTAAACCTATGTTCACTAGGAGTTTTTTTACTTATTTTGATGAATACTATATGCCCTCAAAGTCTGTAACCTTTTTTTAAAGACCTTGTGTGTGTATGTACACACACACACCCACAGTGGAACCCGTTTAAGATGTTCTCGCTTAAGATGTTTTCCTGCCTAAGATGTTCAAATCTTTCGGTCCCGAAAATTTCCTCATAAGAACAATGTAACTTTTTCTTTTTTAATATGTTTCTGTTTAAAATGTTTTCTCACCTAAGATGGTCATAACGAACCTTAAAAATTGGAAATGTATCAGTTTTATATGTTTTTGACTACATTTTACATGACTCGTCAACAAAATGTTTTAAGTGAAACTTTAATTTCATTTCTCACATAAAAAATGAATGCGATTTGCACATTCCCGTGTGCATTTTCCATATTAGTCCAAATGTAATTTTACTCTAAATATTTTTAAAACTTTTCTATAAAAAGAAATATAATATCCGTCATTCATTCATTTTGGAATGGAACATCTTGCCGCCTAATATTGTTTCTATGAAATAACATTACAATGAACACATTATGCCAATTGACGGGGCAGAACAGACGAAACAGCTGACAAACTCGAAGCGACAAGCGCAAGAGGGTAACTTACGTAGCGGAAAAATTTTAAATAGGGAAATCACTGGACTGGATGCTACGTTCCGAATAATTACAAAAAACCATCGCCTTATATTCCGGTCAGTATTGTAATTCCCTATGTTATGGTAGTTTTGGACTCTGACCATTCAGTTATGATAGCGTGTTCGAAGTATTCATAGTGTTCTCTGTGTTTGTGGCTGTGTCGTAGATTTCCTTTTTTAAATTCAGTTTATTAACCCACGTATATTATTTTTGAATAGGGATGTCATCTAAAAAGGGAATTAAAAGAAAACCAATTTCACTAAATGAAAAACTGGAGATTATAAGTAAAGTGGAAGCCAATCAAAACTCTACGTGTGTGAAGATGGCAAATTACTTAATATTCCCATATCTACACTCAATAACATCATGGCTAATCGGGAAAAAATACTGAATGATTCCCTTGTTCAGCAACCAAATCAAAAGAAGATGAAATCTGCAAAAAATGAGAAACTGGAAAGTGTGTTGTTGGAATGGTTTAAACCAATGTGTGCGTTAAACCTTCCTGTTGGTGGAACTGTTATACGAGAAAAAGCGGAAGAGATAGCTCTTAAAAATGAATTTGGAATTCACTGCAATGAATGGATGGACTGACCGGTTCAAAAAATGTGCAGGACTCGTGGTGGTGGTGGTGAATCAAAAAGTGTAAATACTGAAAAAGTTGAAGCATGGAAGACTGCTGTACCTCCCAGACTAATGGAGAAGTACAACGAGAAAGACACATTTAATGCAGATGAATTTGGCTTATTTTTTAATTTGCTCCCAGACAAAAGGTTATTAATAAATAAGTTTCAAAAAAGTGTGATATTTAGGTAATTCCCCGTTGTTACGCATTGTTAACAAACAAATACGTCGTATAATATCACAACGTGTTTATTTTTTGAGGTATTTCCATAAACAGGAAAGTACCCAAAATATTTGAGTCAATTCAGTACAACTTCCACTTTACATACTGTAAATTCCAAAGTAACTCCTTTTATAATAGACAATGCTAGCCTAAAATTAATTCATTCAGTAAAGTGAATAAATAAAGTTCTTTCTTTAAACTATAATAGCCACAGTTATTAGATTTAAATGGATTATAAACATTAGAACTTACTCTGTATTAAATAAGCACCAAAATTCCTTTTATAAAAACAAATCAATTCATTAAAAGATCCACTGCTGTTTCTTCGAAAATTGCATGTTAACTGCTTTAAATCGCCTTTTAATTTTAATTGAATTTTAATTTATATTCGTTTCCAAACTTCGGCCATTGTTACGAAATTAATTCGAGGAATAACAATATAAATTCGTAAGCACGTTATGGTTTACAAAGAATTTAATTTAAGAATGCTTTTTATTTCCAATTTTTATAAAATGACACTGTTGTACTTAAAATTTTTTATATTTACGTTAATATACTTATTTTCCACAAAACACGCCAATCTCTCCCCTTCCTTTCTTTCTCTCTCTCTCCCCCCTCCCTCCCTCCCTCTCTCTCTCTCTCTCGTATTGAAGCTAACAATGATAATGGTCGACATAGCAACATCACGTTAAAATGGCGAGATTTCCACAAAATATGCAAATTAAACGTTTAACATGGAATATTTCGAACTGTGGACGAAAAAAGACGAACGGAATAAGAAACTTTATAACTTTTTCTTCAAAATGGTTCAAATCCGAAGGTTGTCTGTTAATTTCTTCTAATTTTAATTTCCAAATGAATAAAAGCCTGCACGTCGAAAAATCACGTTTTACATGTTAAGTAATGGGAAATGGAAATGCCTCTCTTGGAGACGAACCAAGGAATTTTTTCACGATTTAAATTCGTCATTCTCTGAAGAATTTCGAATTTCTATCATTATTATTTCTCATGTTATTAGCGTTTGCATAGCGTGACCAACCAACGGATGACAGCTATTATTTTTTTATTATAACTAATTAAAATATGTAATATGTATTAAAATTACCAAGTATGTACAATGAACACGTTCACATATTTATATGTATTCCTAAAATGTTTATGTAAATGTTTATTTAATAAGTACAAATAAGTAAATAAAATTCTTTTACGGAAAGCACCTCAAAAGTTTTTTTTGTTTGGAGGAGGTGGTTCTCTCCCACTAACGGGCACCTCCCAATAGCGGGCAGAAATTCAATTCCCCACTGGTGCCCATTATTGGGAGGTTCAACTGTATTTTCCAGAAGAAAACACTAACCATATCTACCGAAAACAAAATTATGTAGATATTTTCCAAATTTTTTGACTCAAATTTTCCGCCCCAAAAAATTCAGCACCCCTAGTGGTCGCATGGTCTGCTTGTATAGTTGAGCCAGCCCTGGGCTTGGTAAGTACATAATTAAATCAAGAAAAATTGTGGATTGTGTTATATTCTAAGGTCGTTTTCAGCTTCAGAAGCCTTAATTATTTAAATTTCATTTGGTTGCAGTATACATTTTACTTATAAAAGCAATGAATTGTATTACAAGCTCAAAAAAGCCACAAATTTATTTTATAAAGAATTTTTCATTTTACGCTTTTTAGAGAGCAAAATATTTCTATTTCAACTTATTATTTTTGAGAAAAATCGTCTAACTCACCGCAATGAAATAGTTTACGACAGCTTATACGTTAACAATGTAAAGAATCCTTACTTACATTTTCAAATACGAAGATTTATTTCGTGAACAACAATTAAAAATCCACATTTTCCTCTTCCTAGCTCTTATATGATCGGTGAAATACCAATTTAAAAAATTATTCGGAGAGAACAATATTTGCCACAAAAAAGTATGCAACAGCACATATTTATATAAAATATAAATGAGAAAGTCCAGCTATTTTTATTATTTAGATAAAGCAAAAAGAAGATTTCGACAAACCAAAAAGAAGCGTTGACTGAAAGAAAAATACTCTACCGTTTTCAAATACGAGTGCCCAAATATGGAGTTTTGAATTGATAAAAACTATGAATTGTTTTCATGCATGCTTTTTTACTTTCTCATATACGAAGTATATTGAGAAAGTATTGTTATCATGAAAAAATTCGACCTTGATATTTTTATGGAAATATACATTTTAGGTGTTGCTGAATCCGAAAAAGTGATTTCCGCAATACCGTCTGTCTGCCTGTCTATCTGATTGTTACTGGCTCTGGAGCCTAAACGGTAAAGCAGAAATCAATGGAATCTCGAATTTAAGCATTTTATCATACTGAGCAGAGACTGTGATGAAATGGTTGACATTGATCAGTAATTAAGGGAAGTTTATTCTACGCATTTTTAAGAACAATTTCATTTTCTCAAAATCGGCTACAACGATTTTGATAAAATTTCGTACTGTTACTTGAGTATACGTCTGGAATAATACTACATATTTCATTTTTCTCAATGAATGAATATAAGGCTAGTTTATTTTAGGCAACTTTAACAAAAATTGAATTTTCTAAAAACCGGCTGATACCATTTTCATTTTCTAAAGATAACTAATGTGTGTGTGTGTGTGTGTGTGTGTGTGTGTGTGTGTGTGTGTGTGTGTGTGTGTGTGTGTGTGTGTGTGTGTGTGTGTGTGTGTGTGTGTGTGTGTGTGTGTGTGTGTGTGTGTGTGTGTGTGTGTGTGTGTGTGTGTGTGTGTGTGTGTGTGTGTGTGTGTGTGTGTGTGTGTGTGTGTGTGTGTGTGTGTGTGTGTGTGTGTGTGTGTGTGTGTGTGTGTGTGTGTGTGTGTGTGTGTGTGTGTGTGTGTGTGTGTGTGTGTGTGTGTGTGTGTGTGTGTGTGTGTGTGTGTGTGTGTGTGTGTGTGTGTGTGTGTGTGTGTGTGTGTGTGTGTGTGTGTGTGTGTGTGTGTGTGTGTGTGTGTGTGTGTGTGTGTGTGTGTGTGTGTGTGTGTGTGTGTGTGTGTGTGTGTGTGTGTGTGTGTGTGTGTGTGTGTGTGTGTGTGTGTGTGTGTGTGTGTGTGTGTGTGTGTGTGTGTGTGTGTGTGTGTGTGTGTGTGTGTGTGTGTGTGTGTGTGTGTGTGTGTGTGTGTGTGTGTGTGTGTGTGTGTGTGTGTGTGTGTGTGTGTGTGTGTGTGTGTGTGTGTGTGTGTGTGTGTGTGTGTGTGTGTGTGTGTGTGTGTGTGTGTGTGTGTGTGTGTGTGTGTGTGTGTGTGTGTGTGTGTGTGTGTGTGTGTGTGTGTGTGTGTGTGTGTGTGTGTGTGTGTGTGTGTGTGTGTGTGTGTGTGTGTGTGTGTGTGTGTGTGTGTGTGTGTGTGTGTGTGTGTGTGTGTGTGTGTGTGTGTGTGTGTGTGTGTGTGTGTGTGTGTGTGTGTGTGTGTGTGTGTGTGTGTGTGTGTGTGTGTGTGTGTGTGTGTGTGTGTGTGTGTGTGTGTGTGTGTGTGTGTGTGTGTGTGTGTGTGTGTGTGTGTGTGTGTGTGTGTGTGTGTGTGTGTGTGTGTGTGTGTGTGTGTGTGTGTGTGTGTGTGTGTGTGTGTGTGTGTGTGTGTGTGTGTGTGTGTGTGTGTGTGTGTGTGTGTGTGTGTGTGTGTGTGTGTGTGTGTGTGTGTGTGTGTGTGTGTGTGTGTGTGTGTGTGTGTGTGTGTGTGTGTGTGTGTGTGTGTGTGTGTGTGTGTGTGTGTGTGTGTGTGTGTGTGTGTGTGTGTGTGTGTGTGTGTGTGTGTGTGTGTGTGTGTGTGTGTGTGTGTGTGTGTGTGTGTGTGTGTGTGTGTGTGTGTGTGTGTGTGTGTGTGTGTGTGTGTGTGTGTGTGTGTGTGTGTGTGTGTGTGTGTGTGTGTGTGTGTGTGTGTGTGTGTGTGTGTGTGTGTGTGTGTGTGTGTGTGTGTGTGTGTGTGTGTGTGTGTGTGTGTGTGTGTGTGTGTGTGTGTGTGTGTGTGTGTGTGTGTGTGTGTGTGTGTGTGTGTGTGTGTGTGTGTGTGTGTGTGTGTGTGTGTGTGTGTGTGTGTGTGTGTGTGTGTGTGTGTGTGTGTGTGTGTGTGTGTGTGTGTGTGTGTGTGTGTGTGTGTGTGTGTGTGTGTGTGTGTGTGTGTGTGTGTGTGTGTGTGTGTGTGTGTGTGTGTGTGTGTGTGTGTGTGTGTGTGTGTGTGTGTGTGTGTGTGTGTGTGTGTGTGTGTGTGTGTGTGTGTGTGTGTGTGTGTGTGTGTGTGTGTGTGTGTGTGTGTGTGTGTGTGTGTGTGTGTGTGTGTGTGTGTGTGTGTGTGTGTGTGTGTGTGTGTGTGTGTGTGTGTGTGTGTGTGTGTGTGTGTGTGTGTGTGTGTGTGTGTGTGTGTGTGTGTGTGTGTGTGTGTGTGTGTGTGTGTGTGTGTGTGTGTGTGTGTGTGTGTGTGTGTGTGTGTGTGTGTGTGTGTGTGTGTGTGTGTGTGTGTGTGTGTGTGTGTGTGTGTGTGTGTGTGTGTGTGTGTGTGTGTGTGTGTGTGTGTGTGTGTGTGTGTGTGTGTGTGTGTGTGTGTGTGTGTGTGTGTGTGTGTGTGTGTGTGTGTGTGTGTGTGTGTGTGTGTGTGTGTGTGTGTGTGTGTGTGTGTGTGTGTGTGTGTGTGTGTGTGTGTGTGTGTGTGTGTGTGTGTGTGTGTGTGTGTGTGTGTGTGTGTGTGTGTGTGTGTGTGTGTGTGTGTGTGTGTGTGTGTGTGTGTGTGTGTGTGTGTGTGTGTGTGTGTGTGTGTGTGTGTGTGTGTGTGTGTGTGTGTGTGTGTGTGTGTGTGTGTGTGTGTGTGTGTGTGTGTGTGTGTGTGTGTGTGTGTGTGTGTGTGTGTGTGTGTGTGTGTGTGTGTGTGTGTGTGTGTGTGTGTGTGTGTGTGTGTGTGTGTGTGTGTGTGTGTGTGTGTGTGTGTGTGTGTGTGTGTGTGTGTGTGTGTGTGTGTGTGTGTGTGTGTGTGTGTGTGTGTGTGTGTGTGTGTGTGTGTGTGTGTGTGTGTGTGTGTGTGTGTGTGTGTGTGTGTGTGTGTGTGTGTGTGTGTGTGTGTGTGTGTGTGTGTGTGTGTGTGTGTGTGTGTGTGTGTGTGTGTGTGTGTGTGTGTGTGTGTGTGTGTGTGTGTGTGTGTGTGTGTGTGTGTGTGTGTGTGTGTGTGTGTGTGTGTGTGTGTGTGTGTGTGTGTGTGTGTGTGTGTGTGTGTGTGTGTGTGTGTGTGTGTGTGTGTGTGTGTGTGTGTGTGTGTGTGTGTGTGTGTGTGTGTGTGTGTGTGTGTGTGTGTGTGTGTGTGTGTGTGTGTGTGTGTGTGTGTGTGTGTGTGTGTGTGTGTGTGTGTGTGTGTGTGTGTGTGTGTGTGTGTGTGTGTGTGTGTGTGTGTGTGTGTGTGTGTGTGTGTGTGTGTGTGTGTGTGTGTGTGTGTGTGTGTGTGTGTGTGTGTGTGTGTGTGTGTGTGTGTGTGTGTGTGTGTGTGTGTGTGTGTGTGTGTGTGTGTGTGTGTGTGTGTGTGTGTGTGTGTGTGTGTGTGTGTGTGTGTGTGTGTGTGTGTGTGTGTGTGTGTGTGTGTGTGTGTGTGTGTGTGTGTGTGTGTGTGTGTGTGTGTGTGTGTGTGTGTGTGTGTGTGTGTGTGTGTGTGTGTGTGTGTGTGTGTGTGTGTGTGTGTGTGTGTGTGTGTGTGTGTGTGTGTGTGTGTGTGTGTGTGTGTGTGTGTGTGTGTGTGTGTGTGTGTGTGTGTGTGTGTGTGTGTGTGTGTGTGTGTGTGTGTGTGTGTGTGTGTGTGTGTGTGTGTGTGTGTGTGTGTGTGTGTGTGTGTGTGTGTGTGTGTGTGTGTGTGTGTGTGTGTGTGTGTGTGTGTGTGTGTGTGTGTGTGTGTGTGTGTGTGTGTGTGTGTGTGTGTGTGTGTGTGTGTGTGTGTGTGTGTGTGTGTGTGTGTGTGTGTGTGTGTGTGTGTGTGTGTGTGTGTGTGTGTGTGTGTGTGTGTGTGTGTGTGTGTGTGTGTGTGTGTGTGTGTGTGTGTGTGTGTGTGTGTGTGTGTGTGTGTGTGTGTGTGTGTGTGTGTGTGTGTGTGTGTGTGTGTGTGTGTGTGTGTGTGTGTGTGTGTGTGTGTGTGTGTGTGTGTGTGTGTGTGTGTGTGTGTGTGTGTGTGTGTGTGTGTGTGTGTGTGTGTGTGTGTGTGTGTGTGTGTGTGTGTGTGTGTGTGTGTGTGTGTGTGTGTGTGTGTGTGTGTGTGTGTGTGTGTGTGTGTGTGTGTGTGTGTGTGTGTGTGTGTGTGTGTGTGTGTGTGTGTGTGTGTGTGTGTGTGTGTGTGTGTGTGTGTGTGTGTGTGTGTGTGTGTGTGTGTGTGTGTGTGTGTGTGTGTGTGTGTGTGTGTGTGTGTGTGTGTGTGTGTGTGTGTGTGTGTGTGTGTGTGTGTGTGTGTGTGTGTGTGTGTGTGTGTGTGTGTGTGTGTGTGTGTGTGTGTGTGTGTGTGTGTGTGTGTGTGTGTGTGTGTGTGTGTGTGTGTGTGTGTGTGTGTGTGTGTGTGTGTGTGTGTGTGTGTGTGTGTGTGTGTGTGTGTGTGTGTGTGTGTGTGTGTGTGTGTGTGTGTGTGTGTGTGTGTGTGTGTGTGTGTGTGTGTGTGTGTGTGTGTGTGTGTGTGTGTGTGTGTGTGTGTGTGTGTGTGTGTGTGTGTGTGTGTGTGTGTGTGTGTGTGTGTGTGTGTGTGTGTGTGTGTGTGTGTGTGTGTGTGTGTGTGTGTGTGTGTGTGTGTGTGTGTGTGTGTGTGTGTGTGTGTGTGTGTGTGTGTGTGTGTGTGTGTGTGTGTGTGTGTGTGTGTGTGTGTGTGTGTGTGTGTGTGTGTGTGTGTGTGTGTGTGTGTGTGTGTGTGTGTGTGTGTGTGTGTGTGTGTGTGTGTGTGTGTGTGTGTGTGTGTGTGTGTGTGTGTGTGTGTGTGTGTGTGTGTGTGTGTGTGTGTGTGTGTGTGTGTGTGTGTGTGTGTGTGTGTGTGTGTGTGTGTGTGTGTGTGTGTGTGTGTGTGTGTGTGTGTGTGTGTGTGTGTGTGTGTGTGTGTGTGTGTGTGTGTGTGTGTGTGTGTGTGTGTGTGTGTGTGTGTGTGTGTGTGTGTGTGTGTGTGTGTGTGTGTGTGTGTGTGTGTGTGTGTGTGTGTGTGTGTGTGTGTGTGTGTGTGTGTGTGTGTGTGTGTGTATAAGAAGCGTCTATATATTATAGATATATATGATATATATATATATAAATACTACGGAAGAGGAAAGGTTTGTAAGGATATTTAGGGCAACTAGGTGTTGAAAGAAACCCAGTGAACACTTACCGGAAGTAGAGCCGCAGGGGTGTTGGAGAGACACACTTGTCTCTCTCTTGTGCTGATGAAGGGACCTCCACAAATGTGTCTCTCCAACATCCCAACGGCTCTACTTCTGGTAAGTGTTCACTGGGTTTCTTTCAACACCTAGTTGCCCTAAATATCCTTACTTACCTTTCCTCTACCTTTATATATATATATTTCAGAAATTTTCTGTATTGTTTTATTGTATGGCATAAATGAAACAGAAAAAAAAGACGTTTTGTTTATTCAACATAATCACCGCCATTGTCAAAACATTTCTGCCATCTCTGTGGCCAACAGTCAGTTGCACCCTTATAGTCACCCTTGGTCAGACGCTGGAGACTTGTTACAGCAGCGTTGATTTCCTCTTCTGATGCAAACCTCCGACCTCAAAGGTGCTCCTTGATGCGATGGAACAACCAGTAATCGCAAGGGGCAAGATCAGGTGAATAGGGAGGATGTGCCAACAACTCCCACCCCCAAGACTGGAGAAGGTTTTGCATGTCCCGATTGCGATGGGGGGCAGCGCTGTCCTGGTGAAGAATCACTCCTCGCACCAGCAGATCTGGTTGTTTACGGCGAAGAGCACATCTTAAATTATCGTGTAAAAGTGAAGAGTAATACTCCCCGTTAACAGTCACACCAGCTGACACGAGATGATCAAGAACCAACCCGTGTCTGCTGAAGAACACGATGTGCATCACTTTCAGAGCACCCTGACTTCAATGTGCAATTTTCTTTCTTGGTGATGTCGGAGACCGCCACTCAGCATTCTGACGCTTCAACTCAGGATCGTACAAATGTGTGGGACCCATTTTGTGCAGATTTTGCGTTTTCGCAGACGGTCTGTGAAAACCGGTAAACGCTTGCAGGTGAGATACGAACTTCAGTCGCGATTTCCCTGCAGGAGATGTTGCATTTCCGCTCAAGAATTTTTCTCACCTGTTCCACGTCTTTTATCAGTGGCTGTTGCTGGCGATCCAGTACGAGGCGCATTTTCCACGTCCTCCCTGCTGTCCATAATGGCGTTAACCCACCAACGAACTGTTTCATAAGATGGGACATGTCTTCCCAAACCTTCCTTCAACAGATTGAAGCATTCCTGTGCATTTTTCCCCAACAACACATGGAACTTAATCAATTTCCTCACATCAGTCCACAAAAACTTGCTTGCAAAGTTTCTCTATCCATAGTGAAGCAGGAATTGATACAACACACTCGCCAACTTCCAAGAAACTACAGCAGAGAGAGTACTTCTGATAAACGAATCGCGAATCCTGTCATGCAACGCATTCAGCAGTGCTGCCACCATACAGGAAATTTCTGAAACAGCCAAAGTGTATGTGTGTGTGTATATATAAACACACACACACACACACATATATACTGGTGGTGTAGTGGGTAGCGTGTCGGCTTTCCGTTACAAAGTTCCGGGGTTCAAACACCACGAATAGAGGTCTTTCAGAGAAAAAACACTATCATTGGTGCCCGACAGTAGGCAGCAGTACTGTCAGTATGGTATAGAGCCGAAAACAAATTATGTTGGCCGGGTCTATATCCAATAGAGCTGTAGGCGAGATCGGGACGATTTGAACGGCTACAGTACTGCGATGTGGAAAGCAAGAGGGAAACTACCACATTAAAATTCCCTAGTAATGATTATATGGTTGGACAATATGAGTTCTCTCGAGGTAAAATATTCCGGAGGTAAAATAGTCCCCCAATCGGATCTCCGGGCAGGGACTGCCTTAGGAAAGCATTTGTCGAAGGTAACTTACGCTTAGGTACTTAAAATGTAAAAACTATGAGGAAGGCAGGAAAGCTAGAGAACCTGAAAGAAGAAATGAGAAGAAATAGGATTTATCTCATAGCGCTGAGCGAAGCTAGATGGAAAGGAGAAGGACAGTTTGACTCGGAAGAATTCACTGTAGTTTACTCAGGAGGAAACAGTGGGGCAAGGGGAGTAGCTCTGGTACTTGGGAAAGATATGATGAAGAGCGTGACAAAAATAACAGCAATGAATGATAGGTTGATGCCAATAAAGCTAAAAGCAGTCTCAGTGGACATATTGATAATCCAGGTATATTGCCAACGTCCACTCATGAAGAAGAAGAAATTGAGGAGATGTATGAACAAATTAACGAGATTTATGAAGAAGACGGAAGAGGAAAGGTAAACTGCATAATGATGAGAGATTTGAACAGCATAGTTGGTGAAGGACAAGAAGAAAATGTTGTCGTCAATATGGACTTGGAAAAAGAAACCGAGGAGGAGAAAAACTGGTAGAATTCTGTGTTAATAATGACCTAGTAGTGACTAATACATGGTTCAGAAATCATAAACGAAGGATGTACACATGGAAAAGCCCAGGAGATAGAATGAGATGACAAATAAATCACATCCTAGTAAAACAAAGATTCCGGAACAGCATAAAAAATGCTAAAACATTACAGGAGCAGACATTGATTCAGATCACATCCTTCCAATCTATATAAATAAAATTGTAACCTCTGTCTGTACATTTGTTTTTTTGTCGGGGTTTTACTTTTTTGTGTGTTTTGCATCACAGGAAGACGTTTGAACACGTTTGCAGAATTGTTGCCTGTCTGTCTGTTTGTTTCTTACCGCATCACACAAAAACGGCTGGATGAATTTTTATGAAACTTGCAGCGCATCTTTAGACATGTCCAGCTTAAAATATAGGCTATGTGGTGTGTCTCAAAAAAAATTTGAAGTGGGGGTTCGGGGGACAACGATTTGGTTTTTTGACGATAACTCTCGAGTAAATTAACTTAGGAAGTTCAAATTTGATATTTGTCACTTTCAATACAAGTATAAGATCAAGTTTGTAGATTAGAAAAATCAGTAAGAGAAATCGCCGATTTCTAGCTAACGGTTGATTACATCAAAGAAGTCTAATAAGAAATATTTTAGGAAAATCATTTGGGTAAATATTTTAGGAAAAAGTCTGTCTGTTTGTTTGTTTGTTACCTCATCATGCAAAAAGAGCTGGTCCAATTTTTATGAAACTTCCAGTATATCTTTAGACTGGTCCAGCTTAAAATATAGGCTACTAGCTGAAATGCCCAGCTTCGTTCTGGAAGGAGTTTTATTTTAAGGGGAAAAATGCTGTATAGTAGACGACTTACCTATCGCCGTCCCTTGGGCAATAACAGAATCACAATTTCTTAATTTACCTTAGAAACGTATTCAAATTAATCTATAATAATAATAATAACAAAACCATGAAAAATATACCTAACCTAACTTGTGCCACAAACGGAGAGGGTATAACATTCAAAGGATATATTGACGAGCCTTCCGCTCGCTTTGTTTTAATGGGCAGTCGTCTCTGGGTGCTTCCACACCCTTCACCTCGCCCAGAACCAAAGTATCCCTCCCCGTTGTCTGGTGATTGAGTTTGTAAATGTCGAGACTGGCCAATCAGTTTCTGTTAATGTTGTTTTGAAAAACTGAAACTCAATGAAAATGATATTTGTTCCATATTTATATTTATAAGTTGGTCTCTCCGTTAATAGGTATGCATTTAGAGCCGGCGATAGGTAAGTGGTCTACTATACTTCAGTTCAGCCCTTTTAAGTAGCAAACGATTTTTATTGCTCGGGGCAAACGTTCTCCATTCCTTAAATATGCAAGCGATGCTTACATTAACATTTACTATTTTATGTATTGTATATTGTCAAGTTTTACCATTAATATAATTACACATTAACATCTTACTTAATATTCACATGGATAGATGCACTGAAGCCTTTAAAGCAGCAATAAAATTATGTGGATTATGTCAATACTATTAGCCAAAACGTAAACAATAAACAACATCTTGGTTACCGAACAAATGTAAGTAGGTGTATCGATTTATGTTGCGATAAATCTTTCAATGTTAATGGTAAAAGATAACAATGTTCTAATATTCCTTCAAAATCATTTGATTTACTTTAAAAATATTCATAGACTATATTTAGGCACATCGTGGCGTTAGCTATTCTGCCTCTACGGCGTGCATGACGTGGATTTTCCTTGCATTAATCTTTACGTGTATATCTCCCTTTGAAGAGGACAATAATTAAGAAATTTAGCTTCGTTGCCGCCTGGAAAATGGACATCTAAACCGATAAATTTTGGGCTAAAAGGAAAATTTCGAACGATTCAGCATGTAAAACGACAAAACACGAACAGAATCAAAATATTCAGTCTTTCGTGCATAAAATAAGGCATTTCCCGTGATCGTAAGTACTGTCAGTATGGTATATTTATATACACATCAATGAAAGGCTGCATGCGATTAAGGGGTTTCTCCACACCATTTCCCATGCATTCTTACAGAAAAAGTATTCTGTTGACTCCATGGGGTATAAGAGACTCCACGGTCTGCAAAACTAGACCAAGTTCTTCCTTTGGTCCATGGGATCGCGCATGAAACTTTTTAATTCAATATCTTCAATGGTGTAAAAACATAAATAACATACACACACACACTAAAATATTTATAAGATGTGATTTCCACACCGTTAAAGCTAGAATAATCAAACTTTCAACAAATACTTTCTTCACAAATAGGTAGGTCATAGGCTACTTTTTAATTCCAAATGTTTTATATTAATTGTAGAAAAAGCAAAATAACTTTGTATGCTAATGCATTGCCATCTAGAGATGAGTCAGAAAGAACAGGACAGTTCTCTCCGAACTGTTCTCTCCAATAAAATAACTGTTCTCATAAACTTCCTGTGCTCAAAGAACAGGTAACTCTACATCTTATACACAGTGAGAAAGGACGGAAACGACTACTTCCTTATCCGTAATTGGACGGCGGGGACTGATTAAACTACTCGTATTTTCCTAAGTCCTACTATTGATTTGAATCAAATTTGGTGCGATTGTAGAGGGCTCCCAGAAATAATTCATACGTGGTTTTTATTTCTCTCTGCCCGTTTCATTCAAAACGGTGGACGAGTGAATTCTTAAATACCATGTATCATCTAGAATTCCGATCGGATTTGAACCAAATCTCCTGGGCAGCGCCGGGAATTTCTGCTAGTAGTCGATGTAAGTACAAAGCAGAAACAAATAAGGAAAAGAGAAGAGATAGACAGACATGGGACCTAGAAAAACTGAAAGAAAAGAAAGATGCATTCAGCACGAAGTTAGAAGATCACCTTAGAAATTTGGTAAACAAACCGAAGA
Source organism: Uropetala carovei (assembly GCA_036926305.1). Lineage (NCBI taxonomy): Eukaryota > Metazoa > Arthropoda > Insecta > Odonata > Petaluridae > Uropetala > Uropetala carovei. The sequence goes on along the minus strand of JAXCHB010000053.1, from coordinate 2,425,648 downwards.
CTGTGGATACAGAATGGGAGGAAGTGAAAGCCAGCATCAAAGATACCTTGAACAAAGAGAGATTGGGAAACAAGAGAAGAAAATCAGAAAATCATGGATCACTAAGGAAATGCTGGAGAAAATGGATGAGAGAAGGAAATGGAAATATGCTAACAGTGAAGAAGGTAGAGCCAATTATAGGTGCATAAACAATGAGCTGAGAAGGGTAACAGATAAAGCTAGGGAAATTTGGATAAAATAAAAATGTGAGGAAATACAACAGATGGAGAAGTTAGAACGGTACGATATGATGTACGCTAGGGCACTGGAGTTAGAAGATAAGAAGCCTAATGGGATTCGTGGTAAAGGAATTATTAATACAGATGGAAAAATAGTCGCAGAACCAAAGGATGTAGCACAGGTATGGGAAGAATACATTAAGGAACTATATAAAAAGCAGGCAGGATCGGTACAAATGGAACTGGAAGAAGAGAATTGCATTGAAAAGGACAACTTGGGACCAAGTATTATGAAAAGGGAAGTAGAAAAGGCGATACAGGAACTAAAGAAAGGAAAAGCTACAGGCAGCGATGGAATACCGGCAGAGGTACTTAAAGTCATGGGATCGGAAGGACTAAATGTGATTACGAAACTAATTAACAAGATTTACGACTCGGGAGAGTGGCATCAGGATTTCTTAGATGCAACAATGATCCCTCTAAAGAAGAAGTTGAAGGCCATGCAGTGTAAACAATACAGAACGATAAGCCTACTGTCACACACTTCGAAGATCATCAGGAGTATTCTTAATAAAAGACTAGAGAAAAAGGCCGAAGAAATGCTAGGGGAAGATCAATTCGGCTTCAGAAAAGGACGAGGAACCTGAGATGTTATCAGTGTAGTGAGAATCATATCAGAAAGGGCAATAGAGTACAGCCAAGATTGCTGCGTATGTTTTGTCGACTGGCAGAAGGCCTTTGATAGAGTAAATTGGGTACTGCTGATTAGGATATTAAAGGATATAGGTGTAGACTGGAAAGACAGAAGACTGATCAGGAATCTATATGTGAATCAAGTAGTAAAGGTCAGGTTGGAGAATTCGGACACCAGCAGTGTACATATCGGTAGAGGAGTAAGACAGTACTGCTGTCTATCGCCAATTCTATTCAATATATATGGAGAGAGGCTAATGCAGGAAGCGTTAGAAGGCATGGGAGATTTCAAAATTGGAGGAAGGATTATAAGAACAGTGAAATACACGGATGATCAAGTACTTCTAGCAAGAAAGGAAAAGGAACTCCAGAAAATGATAAATAGACTAGTGAAAGGAGGTAAAAAATACGGTATGGAAGTTAATGAGGAAAAAATCCAAGGTTATGCGAATATCAAGTAAAGAAGAAGAAAATTTGAACATAAGTATTGGAGGAAAGCCATTAGAACAAGTTTCAGATTTTAAATACCTTGGAAGCATCATAATGAGAGAAGCAAAATGTACCGATGAAATCAGGACTAGAATAACAAAAGCCACTTTCAGAAGAAAGAAACTCCTACTAACGGGAAATATAATGCAGGAAATCTGCAAGAGGTTGATAAAATGCTAGGTATGAAGTACACTGGGTGTCCACTTACCGTGATTATTTGGGACCAAAAAAAGGTCTCAGTAAGCGAATTTCACGGTCGGTGAGCAATGGGGACCAGTTTTTTCAATTAAATTTCGTAAATTACTGCTTTATGTTGCTATTATCCTAAATATTATGCACGTTAGTGAAGCAACGTGCATCTGTATGAAGGCTCGCGTAATTATTTGGGCATATTTCTCGAGAACCGTTTGTCGTATAGATATGCGGTAATCAGCGTTTTGTTTCTACTGGCTATGAGATCCCTGGGAAAATATTATCGTTTGCTAAAGTGTCCCGGATTCGAATCCAGGAGACAATTTTATTTTTCCGTAAGTTTACGTACACGGGATTTTCGGTTTTTCAGAGTGAAAGGTTTTTTACTTCATTCATTAAAATATGTAAACATGGACTGATTTTATTCTTTATTCCATTATTCAATGGCTAAAGCTCTATACTATCTTATTCTTGCAATGATTACACGATACTCATTCCGGGCATTGCCAAGAAGTAGTAATTGGAATTTCAAAGGTGCGTCGACAGCTAAGGTCATTTTACACCGTCAAATTCTATAAGATATAAAATAAATAGATTATAATAAATAATTAAATACAAAGAAAAGAGGTTAAAATAAATAAGATAATAAGTTAGCTAAAAACCATAAAAGAATAAAGACCTTTCTTTTTTTAAAAAGGACATAATGATCATAGAGCATTTAAAAGTTTCGTTACCCTTAGGAATTCCAAAATACTGTCAATTTTTCGAGGATCATCGGCTAAGATTGCCCCTAATGTTCAAAATTTGGCGAGTAACGCCATATTTAACACATTCTATCAGGAGGTGAGTTACAGTTACCGGGCAGTTGCATGTAAGGCATATAGGAGGTTCTTTTTCCCGGGTAAATAGGAATGAGTGTGTCAAAGCTCAGTGGCCAATTCTAAGTCTGGTGACTGCGACTTCTTCCCGGCGACTGTTTCGTACCGAGGACAGCCACAGGGTAACACTTGTTTTGAAAGCTCTCAGTTTGTTGTTTGCAACTGCCTCCCAGGACCTTTGCCATTTTTCAAGCAGCTTTTTCTTTAAAAGCGGTTTTAGGTCCGGAGATGGCACTGTTTTTATACCTACTTCCTTGTTCAGCAAAGCTGCCTTCGCAGCAGAGTCGGCTCTTTCATTTCCCACTATATCAGTATGACCAGGGACCCACATGAAGATGATACCCACATCTTTTACCATCAGCCGCGATAGTAGGCTATGGTTTTTCTGTACCACGGGATGGCTGTGGTACGGATCTAGGATGGCTTTCAGTGCACCCATCGAGTCCGAACAGATGACATATTTTGCACTCCTAGGAGCAATGCCCTCCAATGCCCTCTGCACTGCGACAAGTTCAGCTGTAAAAATGCTGCAGAGGGGATTTAACTTAAAAGCATGAGTGCCATGTCGAGAAGATGTGTACGCACATGAACACCCAATATCCGATTTTCAGCCATCTGTGTAGATGGGGATATAGCTGATATATTTCATTACCATTTCCTGGTGCGTGATTTTGTAAAATAGTGGGTTTGTTTCTGATTTTAAATGACTAGATAGATCAGTCAGGATCCTTATTTCCAGCACCTGCCAGGGTGGAAGACTATGGAAGACTTGAGGATTGACTTCAGGGAGTCGGAGGTTTTCATAGTCGATGAAATTGTTAAAACGAATACCTAAGGGTAAAGTTGCTCATAGTCCTCTGCTAAAAAGTTCTTTAAAACGTGGTCTAAAAATCAAGTTGAAACACGGGTGGGTTTTTAAGCCTAGAATTTTTGATATATATTTGCACATTAAAAACATTCTACGTGTTTCTAAGGGCGGCTCTCCTGCATCGCAGTGAATGCTGGGAACAGGCCTGGTTCGATAGGCACCAGTAGCCAGCCTTAGAGCGGAGTTGTGCACAGATGTCAAAGGGCGCAGATACGATGACCGTGATGAAGCACATATAAAGGATCCATAGTCCATTTTAGACCTTACCAATGCTCGGACGTACGGTCAGCACCCCAGGTTCAGTTCGTTAAAAACCTTAAAACACTTATCTTTTAAAATATTTATATGGCTCTGCCAATTTAGCCGTTTGTCTAAAACCATACCTAAAAAACGGATAGATTCCACAGAGTCTAACCTATTGCCCCCTAGTTTTAAAACAGGTTGAGGGAAGATTCCTCTCAGCCTGCAAAAATGGAGGCATTTTGTTTTTTCTGTTGAAAAACAAAAGCTGTTGTTGACTGCCCATTTGTCCAGACAATTGATAGTGAGCTGTATCTGTCACGTTGCTGTAGACAGGTTGGATGATCTGCAGAAAATTGCCAGATCATCCACAAATAGAGATGTCTCTACTGGTGTCTTGATACAGCTCACAAAATCATTTATCGCTATGGCAAAAAGGATCATGCTTAAGACTGATCCCTGTGGAACTCCGTTTTCTATGGTGTAGGGTCTTGATAGGTCGGTTCCTATTCGTACCCTAGCTACTCGGTTCGAAAGGAAATTTTTAATAAAAAGGGGGAGGTTTCCTCTGAAACCCCAGTCGTGCAGTGTCCTTAAGATTTTATATCGCCATGTTGTATTGTAAGCTTTTTCAAGGTCGAAAAACACTGTGACGACATGTTGGCAAAGAAGAAAGGCCTCCTGGATAAAGTTCTCGGTCCTTACCAAGTGGTCGATCGTAGACCTGTTTTGTCTGAAGCCTCACTGGATGTTTGATAATAAGTTGCAGCTCTCCAGACACCAATATAGCCGTCGGTTAACCATTCTCTCTAACGTTTTGCATAGGCAACTCGTCAGAGAGATGGGACGGTAGCTGCTTGGTAAGGACCTATCCTTTCCCTGTTTTGGAACTGGAATAATCAAAGATTCCCGCCACACATCGGGAAAACAACCTTCCTCCCACAGCTGGTTGAATGTCTTCAAAAGCTCCCCCTTTGCTCTTTCGGGTAGATTTTTTAGGAAAGCGTTATGTATACCATCATAACCTGGCGAGGTTTCTTTTGATTCTCTTATAGCCGACTCTAGTTCCCTCAGAGAGAAAGGGTCATTGTAATGATCCCTTTTACTCCCTGGGTTGAATTCTAAGAAGTTCTTTTCCTGGTCTGTCTTTATTACCCGAAACGGGTCTGAGTATTTATCTGTACAACTTGTTTCAGCATAATACTTACCCATAACGTCTTGAATTTTGTCAGGGGTCTTTATTAACTCCCCATCGAAACTTATTGCACAAATGTGTGATGTTCGATGGGTGCCCAAGCTCTTTCTGACTTTATTCCAAACCTGTGTTATGGGTGTACGGTGGTTTATGGATGAGAGGTATTTCATCCAGGATTCCTTTTTGGCATCCTTTACCACCTGTCGAGCTTTCACCCTCAGTCGCCGGAATGCTCTAAGATTTGTTGCTGTAGAATATTTATTAAAGATTTGCAGTGCCCTCTTCCTGTTTTTTATAGCCGCTGCACAGTCATTGTTCCACCACAGGACTGGTGGATGGCGTGGCTTTCCCGATGTTTTAGGGATGTTCTTCTCTGCAGCAATTATTAAGGTGTCAGTAAAAGATTTGATGTTTTCTAAAGAACTGTGACTCATATCAAAATTAAAATCAAGTTCGCCTTTAAAATCTGTCCAGTTAGCTTTCCTTAGAATCCATTTTCTAGGATAGTCAAAGCTATTCACTGGACCTCGCTTGGTTATTAAAATGGGGAAGTGATCGCTTCCACAAAGGTCTGTGTGGACGGACATAGAGAACAGTGGAGTTATTGCACTGGTAGAAATAAAAAGGTCGATGGAGGAATATTCTCCATTAAAAGAGTTAAAACGTGTTTTTTCACGATCATTTAATAAAATCAGGTTAAAATCTTCTAAAAATTTTTGCAAGAGACGCCCTCTACCGTTGTTGTCAGCCATCGTGTCTTCCCATAGGGTGTTATGGGCATTAAAATCCCCTAACAACACGAATGGCCTTGGTAGCTGATTGACTAGATCTTCCAGGTTCCTACGGTTCACTGGTGCTCTTTCCTGCAGGTATAAATTACAAAAGGTAATTTCCTGCGGGGTGGCAATGGTAAGTGCTATTGCTTGGAAGGGCGTCTGCAGGTTCACCTGGGAGGTGTAAAGGGCCTCCCTGATGGCTACGGCCACTCCCCCTTGAGCCCTATTGCCACTTAGGTCGTCCTTTCGGAAAACATGAAAACCCTTTAATTCAACCTTATCTTGCTCTTTAAAATGCGTCTCTTGCATAAATATGCACGCAGGGTTGAGATCAGAAATTAGGATCTCCAGTTCTTCCCTGTGCATGTGAAAACCATTGCAGTTCCACTTTATAGCTAAAAACATGTTTAAAATAAAATAAATAAATAAATGTGAGTTAAAATTTACAAATTTATTTTTTAAAAAGTCTGTCACACTGGAAGTTTATCTCTTTAACTTCTCCTTCTCCCCTTTCTTCCAGAGAGTTGGGAGGGAGTTTTCCCACTCACCCTTGGAAAGTGTGTCCTCCTCCATCCTCTCCTCGGATACCGGAGGAGGTTTGCAGGAGGGACCAGGAGAGGGAGTCTTGTCCGGTCTTCCTCCAATATTTTTTATTGGTGACCCATTTTTTAAATAGGTCACAGTAAGGGCATTGCCATTGGGCCCCTTCTTTGGCGTGCTTGGTTTTGCAGTATTAGATTTTTGTTTTTCGTTATTACCATTCTCTTTCAGTTTATCTTTCTTATGACTTTTTTTCTCAGCAACCTGGATGTGTTGCTGCCAACGACGCGAAGAACTTCGAGAAGACAGGAGTGACGAGAGTCCTGTATTTCTTACGGGCTTCGAAATAGGACAGTTTCTCTACCAACTTTATTTCCATTACCTTCTTCTCCTCCTTCAGCTTTGCACAGTCTCGGGAGAAAGCGGAGTGTGGGCCGTAGCAGTTGACGCAGGGTAAGGCCTCCTTGCATACTTCCTCCTCGTGCTTTTCCGGCTTGCACCGGGGGCAGGTTGGTTTGCCTTTGCAAGGAGGCGCAGTGTGGCCAAACTTCTGGCACCGGAAGCAGCGCAGAGGACTCGGTATGTAAGGTCTGACTGAACAGACCTCATAACCAACATTGACCTTCTCTGGCAGCTTATCGAGGGAGAATGTGAGGTTCATCGAGGTGGAATTGATGACCTCACCTTTCCTTTTTATTGTCAGTCTCCTACAGTCTATCACCCCCTGCAGGGCCAGCTCTCGCTTACATTCCTCGATGTCTGTGTACAGAAGGTCATAGTTGGTTATGACCCCCTGGCAGTTGTTCAGAATTTTATGAGCCTCCACCGAGACTGGCATGTCCTTCATCATCGTCATTCCCAGTATTTTTGTGCTCTGGAGTTCATTGCACGTTTGAATTAATAAGACTCTGTCCCTGAGCTTCTTCACTGAATGAAGAGGCCCAGGTACTTGTGGTGAGACAGCATTATAAATCAAGAAGGGAGACACTTTGGTAAAGGTCTCACCTTCTGTTACAATATTCGTCCTCTGGTCTCCCCACCCACCACGGAGCCACAAATGGGACGCCGCACCACAAAGTGATGCAGACCCCAGGGCTAACGAGCAGGATATAGCCCCTCTGACTAGGTTGAATGAAAAATGTCTAGGTTAAATGAAAAATGTCTTTCTTGGAAACCTGCACTAAATTTAAAAAATAATTAACACTTATAAACACAATTATCCATTGCATTTTAATAAAGAAAAACTTGAAAATTATAACAAAAAAATAAAATGAAAAAAATGTTTTCTTTGGCAGCCTGTTCCAAAAAAAAAACAACCCCATCTATGGAATCAGAGTTCATTAACTCGACGAACAGTAAAAAAATTTTGGATGCCTGATGTGGAGGGGACAGATTCTTGACATTCTTCTGAAGGTGGGGAGAAGGGAGCCACGTTCTTCTTAAAGAAGGAATCAGTTTTTGCCTGTTTCGGTTTCGTCATCTCATTCAGGATAAACGCATACTGCTGAATATGAGAGGCAATTCCCAAACAAGCCTTGAATGCTCTGTCATGGTGAGGGTCATATGAAGACAATAATGACTTCAATTTGTGTGCCTCAGCAACAACTTCCTTCAGATTTTGCACCGTGAGTTCTTTAGTAGCCTCTGCATATATAGGTTCTGACACAACTTCTTCGTCGATTTTGGGAATTTCTTCTTCAAAGAGGTCCTCGGAATGAGAGCGGACAAGCTCCTCCACATCTTCCTTCACCTCAAGGCTGAGATTTTCTCCAAGCTGTGCCACTTCTTCAGTTACTTTTTACTGTTGTTCAGTGGGTTCGAACCCTTCAAAATCGGGCACAACTTGGGGCCACAAATTTTTCCATGCCGCTGACAACGATTTCTGGCTCATGTACTCCCAAGCTTTACCAGTGTTATCTATAGCATCTCTGATTTTATAACTCTTCCAGAATTCTTTTAATGTCGGCTTGCCTACTCAATCGGTCGCCACAAAACATTGTTGGAACGTGAGCTTATGGTACTTCGTCTTAAAGTTCGCGTTGACATGCTGATCCATTGGTTGAATCAATGAAGTTGTGTTCGGGGGCAAAAATTTCACTTTTATGAATTTTGGGGCATACTCAAGGTCTAAGCTATGAGATGATGTGTTATCGACAAAGAGGAGAGCCTTCTTCGCCAAGTTCTTATTCGGAAGATATCGCGCCACTGCTGGCATAAAATAATCCACAACCCAATCTTAAAAAATTTCACGGGTCAGCCACGCCTTTCGATTATTCTTAAAAATCACTGGGAGTCGAGACTTAGTCACATTCTTCATTGCTCTCGGGTTCGCGGAATGGTAGACAAGGAGTGGCTTCATTTTGAAGTCTCCCGAGGCATTCTATCCCAACATCAACGTGAAACGATCTTTCGATGCTTTGTGTCCTGGCAGCTTCTGTTCATCCTTCATAATGTATGTTCTTTTGGGCATCCTTTTCCAGAAGAGACCAGTTTCGTTGAAGTTGAACGCTTGGAAAGGTGAATAACCTTGGACAAGCTCTTCAAAATTTCCCACAAATTCGTTAGCTGCAGCTTTATCTGCTGATACTGCCTCACCATGCCTGGTAGTTGGTTTGATACCATTCTCTTCTTGAAACGCCTAAACCACCCAGAACTTGCTTTAAATTCGAGTGTGCAACTTGGATCTTCCGTTTTCAGATCAACAAATATGGTCCGCGCCTTCTCACAAATCATTTCCGCTGACACATCTGTATCTTTCTCACGTTTGTCTGCAAACCACTTGAGCAGTTTCTTTTCAATGAGCAGTAAAATTTCCTCCCTTGGCTTAACCACTTTTATGAAGCCTTGTGCGTGCTTTGCAATCTCACAGCATTTGTCCTTACTAATGATAATGTCTTTCAGAGTTGTCCATGACATATTAAATCAGCGTGCAATATCAGCCACACGTTCACGTCTTTCAGCTTGTTCAATGATACAACGTTTCGTATTCAAATCTGTAAACTTTTTATATGCACTAGTTTTGCTTTTGCTTGAAACAGATTCACTGGCATCACTTTTCCGTTTTTATGGGTGCGCCATAACTAGGTATTTTCACAATTAAAAATTTAATATAATCATAATTATTATTATTATTATGTATTAATAATACTGTACAGTATAATGCACTGGTATCAACAATTCACAAATTCAAAAAAGTATATTGAATCACTAAAGTTCGCTTTTAATAATAAAAGTTGTTCAAATCTTCCGAAATCCCAAAATACGCACGTCTATACTCTCTTGACTGACAGGAGAGTGTCATGTGCGATGCGTGACCATAGAATGTTTTCTTGTATCTCTTTTTCACTTCGGTGCAACTGTGCTAACAATGCATTGAGTGCACATTCTATTTAATATTTATTCTATGGCGTGATATCTTGTCGGTGCAGTAATTTACTCCCAAGTACATAGTTGTCGCTGATAGGCGGTATCAAATTTCACTAGTTTGAAATGGAAAAAAATTTTTCACGTGCTTCAGAAAATCATGGTCAAGCGGATTTGACCGAGATTTTTTTAATGTGTTCCAAAAGAAAAATCACGGTAAAACGGACGTCACGGTAAGCGGACACCCACCATATAGCTTTGTATGGGGCAGAAACATGGACGCTAAGGAAAAATGATATTATATACCTGGAAAGCTTCAAAATGTGGACACGGAGAAGAATGCTGAAGATAAAATGGACAGATAGGGTGAAAAATGAGGAAGTACTACAAAGAATAGGAGAGAAGCGAACGATTATACAGACTATCAGAAAGAGGAAGGCGAACTGGATTGGTCATACCTGAGGAGAGAGTGCATGATTAAAGGAGTGCTAGAAGGAAAACTGGATAGAAAAAGAGAAAGAGGAAAAGGTTTCAGCTGGTAGATGACTTGAAAGGGAAAGAGAGCTATCAAGACATGAATAAAACTGGAAAATAGGAGTATATGGAGAACCAAGTTTAACCATGAATAATCACGAACCTGTCAACGGACAGACTACCTATGACGATATATATATATATAAATGCTTAAGGAAAAGGAAAGGTAATAATAAAGGTAGCAACAACTTCTCTCATTACCCCTATACCCCTCCCTATATCCCCCCCCCCAGTGTGTCACTTTAAACAGTATATGTCGCTGAAGAAGGGCGTCAGCCCAAAAGCTCCATTTTTGTGTCGTTTTTGTTCTTTTGTGTTTTTCGTGTGTCCTCAGCACCCCCAGCGGCTCTTCAGTCTAGGTAAGTGTCCACTGGGCTTTCACCTTTATATATATAATATGTAACGTCTCCGCGGGTTCGGGGCCCCGTGCGGGGGAGATCTGACAGGGATTCACCAATAAAAACCCATTTCCAACCAAATAGTTCTTTATTCCCCTAAAGAGCTACACCTCCAGCTCCACCATCAACGACAGGCCGACTGCCTCGATGCTTCGCCCGCGTCCTCTCTCCATCGGTCGTGGCGTCCCCCATGTGATCCTCGTAGCGGCCCTCCATTGGCCACCGATGTCTTTACCAAAGTTTCAAAGGGCACGGGGAGCCTCCTGGTAGGAGAGGTGACTTCTCCCTAGCTTGCATTTCCCACCAAGGTGGACAGGAAGTGTTGAGTGCAATCTCAGCACCGCGGTGTGGGAAATGGGGGGGGGGAGAAGAAGCTAGCTGCAACATTAAACAAAAAAGGGGGAGGAAAGGAGAAATCCAGAGTGGGGGGAAGAAAGGAGGAATCCAGCGAGTCAGCCCCCTTACAAATATGTATATATGTATATACGAGGTCTGACAAAAAAGTAATGAGACTAGTTAAAAAAAAAAAATTTATGGTGTCTATTGATCTACAGTCAAAATAACACTCTTCTGAGTGCACACACTTTCGCCAACGATCCTGCCACTGTCTGTAGCATTTCTGGAAGTCATCCTTTGAAATTCTGTTCAAGGCCTGGGTTACGGCTGTTTGGATGTCCTTTGTTGACTGAAAATGGTGTCCTTTCACCACCGACTTTACTTTTGGGAATAAAAAGAAGTCACAAGGGGCGAGATCCGGCGTATGGGGGCTGCGGCAACACTGAAATGCTTTTGGCGGCCAAAAACTGCCCTACTGACAGGGCAGAATGAGCCAGGGCATTGTCGTGATGGAGAATCCAGTCTCTGGCGATGTTTGGACGAATCCGATTGACTCGCTTTCGCATTTTCTCGAGGATTTCCACGTAGTACTGTTGATTGACTGTTTTTCCAGGAGGTACCCACTCTTTGTAAACGATGCCATTGGAATCGAAGAAGCACACAAGCATGCATTTCACTTTTGATCTGGACATGCGTGCTTTCTTCGGCCATGGTGATCCCGACGAGCACCACTGTGAACTTTGATGTTTGTTTCCGGATCATATTGGAAAAACCAACTCTCGTCACCAGTGATCACTTGGTGCAGTAACCCTGGGTTCGCGTTGGTAGTCGTAATACGCAACTATGTATGTTTTTTGGAATCAGTTTTGTGTTAAATGAAATATTTCGTCCACCCTTTTTAAATGCCTCCTAAAACTGCAATATGCACTAAAAGTGATAAAAGGAAACAATTTGAACTAACCTTAACCCAGAAACTTAATATCATTAAATGTTTAGAGAAAGGTGAGAATCGCAATGTTTTAATGAAAGAGTTCAATGTCGGTTTTTCAACTATTTATGACATTAAGGCACAGAAATCACAGTTATCGAAATTTGTTTCGTCTTCTGAGACTACTAGAGGAATTGAATATCGGCGCACTCTTCATAAGCCGAAACTTGAGGAATTGGATATTGCTGTGTATGTACACCCATAAAAAACGGCCCTCATTCTCCGGAGGCTGGATTGCCTCTGACCGTGGCAGTGGTCAGGAACAAGGCGTGAAGGTAGAGGGTGCTAAGAATCCCCGGAGGTTAAACGCCCACTGCCACTCTTTCTCATCCTTACCCAATTCCTTTAACCTCAAGCTAACTACCTTTAACTGCCGGACTTTGTCCAGTGAAGATAAACTTCAAGAGCTCCAAGAACAACTGGAGAAGATCAAGTGGGACATTTTAGGGCTTAGTGAGGTGAGAAGAAAAGGTGAGGGCCTATTGGAGTTGAAGAGTGGACATATTTTTTATTACAGGGGAACTGACACAGGAAGAACAGGAGGAGTTGGATTCATCATCCACAAAAAATTAAAGAATAATATCGTGGAAATGGAAAGTTCATCCGAGCGGGCTGCTAGACTAGTGCTTCAAATAAATAAAAGATATCAACTTCAAATAGTCCAAGTTTACGCGCCAACATCATCATACTCGGATGAGGAAGTGGCAGATTTCTACCAAGAAGTTGGGGAACTGCACGACAAAGGAAACTGCCATCTAAAAGTGGTCAAGGGTGATTTCAGTGCCAAGGTAGGAGAACACAAGGAAGACGACAGCTCAGTTGGAAAATGGGGCTATGGAGACAGAAATGAACGAGGGGACTGACTTGTAGACTTTGCTGAATGTACTAGTCTATATATAATGAACACTTTCTTCAAAAAGAGTCCCAATAGAAAATGGACCTGGAAAGGACCCAATGCTACCAATAACGAAATTGACTACATACTAGTCAATAAGAAGCAATTGGCTGAAGACTGTTCCGTCCTCAACTAGTTTAAAACTGGAAGCGACCATCGCTTGGTAAGATGCAGAATAAAATTCAACTCAAAGTTAGAAAGACAGAAGCTTATACAGAAGCCTAAGTCTATTATCAACATGCAGGTGCTAAAAGAACGAAAAGAAGAATTTCAGCTCCAACTGAAAAATCGATTCAGTGCACTGGAAGACCAAGAAGTTGAATCTCAATTTATAGAGATACTCAAGAAAACTGCTGAAGAAATAGGCGGAACAGTTAAAACAAAGCCAGAGAAAAAGTTGACCGAAAAAACAAGACTGCTGACGGAAAAAAGAAGGAAAATGATAATTACCAATGATCCTAAAGAAATGATCCATTTTGCAGAACTAAACAAAACTATAAGGAAGTGCATCAAGGAAGATGTGAAAGAATATAATTATGAGCTAATCGAGAAAGCCATAGAAAACAATCGAAGTTACAAGAAAATGAAGCAACATCTCTCGATCGGAAAGAGACAGCTGGTGGCCCTGATGCTAGACGGCTCCATAGCCCATAGTAGGAAACTAATCCTGAAACGGGTACAAGAATTTTACACCAAGCTGTATGAGGATCCTCTAGGAAATGAGGAAGTAAATGATGATGGAAACATGCCCACCGAAGAGGTCCCAGATATCCTTCCGGAAGAGGTGAGACACGCAATCAGAAGTATGAAGAATGGAAAAGCATCTGGAATGGATGGTATCACAGCAGAAGTATTCATAGCATTGGGTAATCATACGGAAACAATTCTTGCTAAGATTTTTAATTCCTGTCTGAGGAAGAAAAAGATACCAGAAACATGGAACCACGCATGTATTATCCTTCTGCACAAGAAAGGTTCCAAAGAAGACTTGAATAACTATGCGCCTTCAAAACCATCTTGATTCTGCCCAACCCAGAGAGCAAGCTGGATTTCGCAGTGGGTATAGCACAATGGACCACATCCAAGTCGTGAGAGAGGTAATCAGTCGGACTAAAGACTATGAATTACCTCTATGTATGTGCTTTATCGACTACGAGAAAGCATTCGACTCTGTCCGAACTTCGTCGGTGTTACGTGCACTAAAGAAACAAGGAGTAGAAGAAACGTACATAACCTAGATCAAGAATATCTCCGAAAATGCGACAACATCTGTCCAGCTGCATGAAGAGATGAGTGCCTTTAAGGCTGAAAAGGGAGTGAGACAAGGAGATACTATGTCCCCTAAGTTATTTACAGCAGCTCTAGAGGAAGTATTCAAAATGCTAGACTGGGAGGAAAAAGGCATAAAGGTAAATGGAGAATATCTGAGTCACCTGCACTTTGCAGATGATATCATACTGTTCGCAGGGAGCCCAGAAGAGCTCCGTAGAAGAACTGAAGACCTTGAGCAAGCAAACCGAGAAGCTGGACTTAAGATGAATCTTAATAAAACAAAGGTTATGTACAACGCCTTCACAAATTCTGAGAAGAGACATATCAACGGAGCAGAACTCGGAGAATTAACCAGCTATGTTTACTTAGGTCAACTCATCACTACTGATGGTTCGCTTCTTGGAGAAATCAACCGGAGAGTGAATATGGCATGGAGTGCTTTTGGCAAGAATGCGAACATCTTTAAATCAAATATTCCAGTCTTCCTAAAAAGGAGACTGTATGACCAATGTGTTCTGCCTGTTCTGACATATGGTTGTGTAACATGGACCATGAATGCCAGAATGATACAGCGCCTGCAAACAACACAGAGGAGCATGGAGAGATGCATGTTAGCGATCACCCGAAGAGACCGCAAGATGAACGACTGGGTAAGAAAGAAGACGGGAGTCTGTGACGTGATTAGAAGAGTTAAGGTGCTAAAATGGCAGTGGGCGGGCCACATTGCTAGAAGAAATGACCAGCGTTGGACGTCCAGTGTCATCGAATTGATCCCAAGAAACATCAAGAGACTGAAAAGAAGACCGAAAGACAGGTGGGACCGAGACCTTGTTAAGTTCTTGGGGCAAACTTGGAGGAGGGATGCAGTTGACAGGGAAAACTGGAAGAGTCTGAGGGAGGCCTTCATCCGTCAGTGGACTGAAAAAGGCTGATGATGATATATATATATATAGCTAAAACATGACATTTATTTGCATATTTTTATGTAAGTACCGTATATCTTTGAGTATAAGCCGATTTGAGTATAAGTCGAAATGTACTTTTCAGCCTAAAAAAGCATCTAAAATCCAAGACTCGAATATAAGCCGAAGCACAGAAAATGAAAATAAGATAATGTTGTAATTTACAAAAAAATTAATAAATATACAGGTGAACCTCTACTTACGAACATGCAAGAAACAAACAATTCTTATTTATGAACATTCCACATATCAATGAATTGCACCTCGAACTTCATTTATGAACACACCCTCATGCAGTTACGAACATCGGTCACAGTAAGAACACGTAAACTTGTCAACACGTCATTTGCTGTTTGTATTCGAAACCGTACGTGTTTATATACGAATTGTTTTTTATTGCCCTTGAAATATGGAAAAGAATTGTAAACGTAGTGTTCCTAAAAGTGCTAAGAGTGGAAAAAAAATGTCGAGTGCTTTCGATGGAAACTAAAATGGACATAATGCATAGATCAGAAATAGGGGATCATATTCATAATGCAGGCTCTGTTCAGTCCGTGATTATAAGTAAAAAACAAAATGCCGTCGTTGAAGAAATGGAACAGTGTGTAACAATCTGAATTCAGGATCAAAATAAAAAAACCAATTCTTGAGTACTGAATTGATTCTTCTCTTCAATCCACTCATTTGGGCAGGTTTTTTAAAGATAAAATATAAATTTTAAGTTTTCCTTTCAAACTACGTAAGTACGGTGATGCTGTATAATTCGCCTTTGCATTTTCTGCTAGTTAGCATGAATTTTTCATACTAATGCGCTTCAAGTGAGTCAAATGTTGTTTTTCGACAGTCATGTTTAATTATTGACCCAGAAAAATGTCCAGCTAGTTAGCGACTCGAATATAAGTCGAAAGTAGGGTTTGATCGACCTAAAACAGGAAGAAATTTCTTGACTTATACTCGAAGATATACGAGAAGTTACGTAGATCAGGAATCATAATTGAAGGCGTACCCATAACTACAAAAATCGTTAAGGACTGCTTAGTGCATGGCACCTCCTGCCACCCAACAAATAGTAATTGCAGGGTAACATGTAGATGTATGTAGATGTTTTTTATTTGCTGCAGGGTGAAAATCACGTTTTCGCATAGTTTCAATTTTTGAAACTGTACTTTTCATTTCAATTTCATGAAGTAATGAACATTGACACTACATAAGCGATTAAAAATATTCAAAGATATTAAATTTGTATCATGTTAATAAACATTTCTCAGCCTTTAAGGATTCTCGTACCCTCAATTTCTGCGGGCTTCTTCCTCACAAACATTTTATAAATTGTTTCACGCATTTATGTTATCTTAGAATTAAAAAGTAAGTGCATTTACAGTTTTTACTATAATATGAGAAGTGGACATGATCTAAAAATTGTTAATGAAAATAATGTAGGTAATGTCTTATACAACTTACTGGCATCATTCAGACAATGCAGTCTCTTATTTTGCTGCACAATTTGTGAATAAAAATATTAATAATTCATTATTAGGAATTCCAGCTTTAGCGCATATTACCGTATCTGCCCGAATATAAGCCGACCATGGATCTAAGCCGACCCCCAAAAATTTCCACAATTTTTTGGCAAAAACGTAAATTTCGTGGATTTTATGCTGAAGTATGCCGGGAATTCATGCACATCTTAGAATACATTATTCAAGATCGAAGAAATGTGTGGGAAATGGTTTTGAAATATTACTCCAATTAATAATTTTGCATCATTGAATAATGTTCCACATTCAGTGACAATAATTTCATTCATCTTCATTTTCACAAAAGGTCAAATATAGTAACAGCGATCTCGCCAAGATATTTTTCATCCAAGTCTATTTCCAATGAAATTAGCATTTACATTGCCTTAAGAAATTGCATTTTTATAATTATACATGTTCCATGTAAAGTTTTACCGAAATTCAAACAGTTGAGCATTCAAAGCCGTCAATGCTTTTTGCATAACCGTCAATTTACACAAGCGATCTCGCCAAGATATTTTTATATATATTCATCGTAGGTCAAATATTTGCTTTACGAAAAATATAGTACTGTTAACCTCTGTGGGTTCGGAGCCCCGTTCAGGGGAGGATCTGGCAGGGATTCACAAATAAAAGGGCATTACTTTTGATAGAATACTACTCTTTATTGCTCCATGGTTACATTTCACTCTCCACGGCCGCCGACCGTCATCTACCGACTCCCACTTGCGACCCCCGAGAGACCCCCCAGCCACCCGCATTACCATAATATCCGCGGCGTCTCCCAGTGGCATCCCCACGTGACCTTCCCATTCGCAGAACCTCATTGGTTCCCTACCTCCTGCAGCTTGCATTCCGTGAGAGCCAGGAAGTCCAAACACCAGATGGAACCTTCCTGGGACTGCTGACTCCAGGGTTCCCAGGGAGGAGGTAGGAAGTGGGCGGTCAGGAATGCGCAGTACATTCATTGTTCAGTGCTACACTGGAACAAGCCGCGAATAGCAGGGGGGATAAGGGGGGAAGTGCCCAGTACTACTTACAGTACTATCATTTGAACACGAAGGCAATGAGACTTCGAGATTTAACCATAACCCAAATTTTCCTCTGACTCGCATTTAAGCCACAGGGTGATTTTTTCATGATAGATTTTGACGAAAAACATCAGCATGTATTCGAGCAGATACGGTAGTTTCGGTCTGTCTGTTCTTAGAAAATGAGATGAATGGTTTGCATAACATAATAAGTTTAAAATACTCTATCGCAGGAAACATGCTTATCTGTAATTTACTTTACATTTTCCTAACCTGTTGAAATCATTGTCGATGCATGTATAGTTTGTAATTATTCAATTCTAAATATAATCTTAAATAAATAAAATACATACTAAATATTTTCATTTAAATAATTTATTATCTTGTTTTGAATATTAGTTTTTAAAAATATCACTATTGTTATAGTGAAGATGTATTTGATATAAATAGAAAATTATATAAAATAATAAATCAGTTCTTGAAAGTTTCTTTAAAATATTTTAAGGTCGGAGCGTAAAAAACCGGTTCACTGGTGGTTGCCGGAGTGAACCAGGACGAAAACCGGAGAGAAAAAAATTACGGTTCGATGCCCTGTTTTGATGGATGAGGGGAAAAAACTGTGCACTCTGAAAAATCAAAAATCCCATGTAAACATGTGGGAAAATCTAATTGCCTCCTGGATTTGAACCCGGGGCACTTCCACAAACGAAAATAGTTTTTCCTTGGTCTCCTAGTTGGCAGAGACAAAATGACATTTACAGCATTTCTCTATGACAAACTGTTCAAGAGATATAAGGGAGGACAGACAGACATTGAGTAATAATACATAAAAGATATTTGTTTTGTGGACCTTAACTCATGAAATAACGTAAATAACGAAGAAGACAAACCAGACATAAAAGACTTCTGGTGGATGGTTATTGAAATCACTGGCGATTCCTGGATAGAATTCTAACAGAAGTGCATGAATGGAGTATGGAGGAAGATCTGACCTAAGGTCATCAATGACTTAAGCGGCTTTGATGCTCAGGATTTGGAGAGTGAGAGGCATGCCAACTTCAAGATGGCCCACAAAGATGGCTTTATGGAAGCTGATAGAGATGATATTAGGAAGATGATATTAGGAAGAACTTATGAGTGAAGACCTTAAAGCAATGGAAGAGGAGCGAATAAGGGAGGAATCTGAGTCTAGTCCTAATGAGCTGGAGCCTTATAGAGCCCTGTCAACCAAGGACGGCAGAAAATTTCAAGCACGTGGATGACAATGCAGCAATTCTTGATGAAAAAGATCTAGATCATCAGAGAAGTTCCAAAGTTATAAAAGGTCCAGGGTTTAATCTTCATGCTCCTAATCGGAAGGAGGCCTATGCACTCAGCAAATTCACTGGTATTCATCATTTTTCTTCGATTTCATAAAATTGAATCTCTTTGTGAATTATATATCATTGTATTTAAAAATACTATAGAAAACTAAACTAAAAAATCATAGGTACCACATATTGCAGCGTATAATCAACCCGGTTTATAAGTCGACCCCTGCTATTTTGAATGAAAATACATGATTAGGCATATGCTCGCTGTATAAGTAGACCACCACTTTTTCACTTAAAAATACTTCTCATGAAATCATTTTCAAACAAAATCAAAGTCATGTACAATCCAAGTTTTAACAAAACAGAAATAATCATAATAATAAACATATACACACACGCATGCACGCACGCACACACAGGTGAGCCCCGCTTAATGCGGCCCCGGCCAACACGGATTCGTTAAAACGCAATTTAATTTCAAATTAAATTTTTTTTAAATATTGATATCTTATGCACAGTGTGACTGCAGTCTAATATCATATGATTTTTTTTATTTCGCACTAATCAAATTTCCTAAAGTATCATAAATATTGTGATATTTCAGCAATGCTGCATAATATTGCATCGTCTGGTGGCCAATTTCACTCTTTTCCCTGTAAATTTCATGGGTCTAATACAAAAAATGTCTCCTAAGGCGGAAAACATTTGAAAAACGGAAACAGAAATATGATTCATGCTTCATGTTTCTTTGGCATCGTTGGATCGTAAAGAATGTTTCTGATGATTTAAATTTTTTAAATCTATAATTTTTGACAATTACTTTATTACAATGTTATTTACCATATTAACATGTCATTATAAATTATAATAAAACAATAACGCTACACATAAAAAAATTATAGTTTTCATCTACATGTGAAAAAACATGTGGTACGTGCGAAGGGATCTTAATGTTTGACTGCATTTGATGTATAATTTTATAATATAATAGCCCAGGTCTGTTGGTTGGTTGGCCACGCTTTAATGATGGCCTATATAGAGCGTTTTAACAAACTTCCCGAATAGGTAGAAGATTGAAATTTGGCAAGGATGCTTGATTAACATATTTTAAGGTAATGACCAAAATAAATCTCCAAAAAAGTCCTGGGTTCGACTCCAAGGAAGACATTTCCATTTTCCGTAAGGTAACATGTAAAAATCAATTTTTTGATGTGCAGGCTTTTATTGTTTTGGAAATTAAATTAGAAGGAATTAACCTACGATCTTTGGCTCTGAACCATTTTGAAGAAAAATTACAGTTTCTTATTCTGTTCATTTTTTCTGCATACAATTCGAATTCGCTCATGTTATACATTTAATTCACATATTTTGTGGAAATACTGCCATTTTAATGGAATGTTGCCTTGGCTACAAATTCCATTGTTATACCTCAATATCATATTGTTATTTCAATCCTTATGGATGTAAACGTGCTTTTAATGTGAGAGCGGGGGAGAGGTAGAGGGGGAACGAGCGGGAGGGGGAGAGAGAGAAGTAGAGGGGGGAGGATGAGAGAGGTTGTGAGAGGGAGGGAGGGGGAGAGAGGGTGTGAAGGAGGGAGGAGGAGAGTGTGTGAGAGAGAGGGAGGGAAAGAGAGGCAACTAATTTAAGGGGGCACACCAGGGTGAACCTTCAAAAAAATCGATTTTTTTATTTTTAAACTATAGACTTTCACGAATATTTTCCGACCTGTTACATGCCAAAATTCCTGAAATTGACGAAGTTATGGAATTTTTTCGAGAGACGTGCACGGGGCGTTGAGCGCGTCGCTCGCAGTTCAGCCGGTGCGTAGGGTTTCCTCAAGTGTTTACACCCTCCGGAGCCCATCGGCGTTGTGTCCTTGTGGCGGAGAGATTAACGTGGATATTAAACAAAATATCGGGTATGGAATTTTGAATTTCGTTACTGTTTTTGATGCGATCAGCCAGTACGTGAAGTGCTAGGTTTGTGGAAGTGACATAAATTTTACAGAAAGAAGTAGACGGGGACTAGGGTTTAAAATTGTGGTGAACTGTGCATCATGCGAATCAAAAACAATGGACTCGTGCCCGCTTATCAATAATGCATACGAAATAAACCGACAATTTGTTTTTGTTATGCGATTATTGGGGGTATCATTAAATGGAGCAGAGAAATTCTGTGCCTTTATGGACTTGCCGCGCCCTATTTTTCAATCTTTATATCAAATTATCGTACAAAGTATGAAAACTGCCTCGGATGGTGTCCAGCAATGGTCGACGAAAAAAACTGGTGAAGAAGAAAAAACATTGATGATGCAAGCTACAGGACGTGAAGAATCTGTGGAACTTACCGTGTCAGGAGACGGGACATGGCAAAAACGAGGATTTAATTCCTTATACGGTGTTCTATCACTTATTGTTTATTATAGGAGGAAAATTCTTGATATATTTGTTACATCAGCGTATTGCAAGGCTTGCAAATACTGGGAGAAAAAAAAGGATACAGAAGAATTTAAAGAATGGGAAGAAAATCATGTAAACGAGTCACGAGAGTTCGGCGGGAAAAATGGAAGTGGACGGCATTCGCGCTATGTTTCGCAGATCCGAAGAAATACACGACGCAAAATACATAAACTACATAGGAGACAGCGACACCAAAACTTACAAGGGAGTTGTTGATTCTAAGCCGTATGGGGATTCAGTAACAATAAAAAAAAGGAATGCGTTAATCATGTTGAAAAGCGAATGGGCTCAAGACTCCGCAATGTCAAGAAAGGAAAAAAAGGTCTGTGGTAGGGGCAAACTTACCAGAAAATTAATTGACGAATTAACTAGTTATTATGGCAAGGCCATTCGTGCAAATCCGGATTCTGTGCAAAAAATGTCTAACGGCATTTGGGCCGCTTACTATCACAAAACCTCCACCGATGGACAAGCACAGCATCACTTTTGTCCACAAGGAGAAAACTCCTGGTGCTCATGGCAACGGGCAAATGCGACAGGAAAATTACATGAATACGTGCACAAACCTCCACTGCATAAAGATGTTGCAGACGCTATTAAGCTAATTTATAAAGAGCTTACCAACAAATATCTCTTTGAACGGTGCTTAGGCGCATTCAATCAAAACAGCAACGAAAGTTTTAATGCACTCATATGGAAAATAGCACCGAAAGCTATGTTCACTGGAGTTTCAGTCGTGGAAACCGCTGCCAATTTAGCAACAATCTTGTTTAATGATGGCCATATGGGTTTATTACAAGTTTTTAGTGCAATGCAAGTCAATATCGGCGAGCATTTGTATGAATATTGCCAAACCATGGACGCGCGCCGCATCGACCAAGCTGAGCACCGAGCGCAGGAGGAGAAGCACGAGGAAAGATTGCTTCGTAGACAAAAAAATTGCAAGGGAGGAGGCTGTTCTTTCTGCAGAAGATTTGCTGTATGACCCAGGAATTGCCGAGTAGGGGTAAATTAAAGAAATTCCGAATTATTTACTAAAGAATTGAAAGTAAAACTTTAATCGCGTTTTTCTGAAAACCACTTTTTTTAAACTGGTTGACAGTATTTCTAAATAACCATTTGACCGATTGCCTTCAAATTTGGAAAAAATATAACTAATATGATTCTTTTCGACATGACGATCTCGGTATTTTTAAAGTTACGTTTATTTTTGTTTTAATTATAAAAAACAAGCAAGTTTTATTCTGAAATTTTGAACCTATTTTTTTCAAACACGAGCCATTTTTTTTCCGAGTAAACTTTGACTTTTGAGATCGTCATGTCGAAGTTTTAACATTCTATTCTAAGAATATGCCTGATGTTTTGGTTTCAGATAGGCAGTTTCCTTGGAATTCTGTCAACCGAAGGAAAACCTTTTTGAAACACGCAATAGTTGCAGCGGCTATATATATTAAAATTATTATTATTATCAAACTTTTGTTATTTGAAAATGTTTTAAAAATGATGTACTTTTAGTTTTTTTAAAACATAAATTCATTTAAATGCATACTTTTTTTATAAAAAATTCCCAAAAATAGCCCTACGTTTCAGGCCGTCACCCTGGTGTGCCCTCTTAAGTTAAACTGAAGAAAGCCCGTCAACAACAGAATATTCACTAGAAATGTTGTGTATAACAAAATATTTCTTATGTGAAAGTGTGATATTAATTATTTTAAATGAAAATAACACTAATCTATCTATCTATCTATAATTCTTCCTTTGATATTTCAACGGGCATTACACTAATAATATATAATCAGTGATGAGGTGCAAAAAAAATTAAGAAACGGCTCTCTAAAATAAGGGGGGTTAGGAAATTTGTATAACGATGGCATGATGCCTATATACCAGGGACACCATATCGCTCTAGTTTAGTAATAACGTTCCACTAGCTAAACAAGTGCTCAGTTCGAAATATATTCCATTTTATACACTGTCGGTAACTGACTATCAGATAGGGCAAAATGTACTTGAAAGGACAAAATCAATAAATTTCCATTTTTTCTAAAAATTTAACAACCGGCTCACAAATTCTGAGAAAAATTAACAAGTGGCTCATGCGGTCCGGTGGGAGCCGGCTTTAGCTCATCACTGTATATAACGATATATAAATACAGAAAACCCAACACGCACTACTATGAGTTTGATCTACGAGGTGCTACTCAAAAGTTCCCGAAATGTATCTGAAAAAAAAAGTAGACTTGTCCAAAGTCCTAACTGCCACCACCCCATTCAAAGTAGTCCCCTTGGGAGCGTACACAACGATCCCAACGTTTCTGCCACGATCGGAAGCTGTCCTGGAAGTCCTTTTGTGTCAGCATCTTCAGCACCTCCTGCGATTCGGACTGGATCTCCTCGATGGTGCCAAATCTTCGCCCCTTCAACATGATTTTCATCTTGGGGAAGAGGAAGAAGTCACAGGGGGCTAAATCAGGCGAGTAAGGGTGGTGGGGGATGGCCGCCATGTTTTTGGAGGCCAAAAACTGCTGCACAGCCAGAGCGGTGTGCGCGGGCACATTGTCGTGATGGAGCACCCAGTTGTTCCTGCACCATTTCTCTGGCCACTTTCGCTCCATGTCCTCCGTAAACCGCCTCAGGATGTCGCAGTAGAACTTCGCATTGATGGTCTGACCTGGAGGGACGAATTCCTTGTGGATAATCCCGTCAATGTCGAAAAAGCAGATCAGCATTGACTTAACATTGCTTTTGACTTGCTGCGCTTTCTTCGGTCGGGGTGAAGATGGACTCTTCCACTGGGACGATTGCTGTTTTGTTTCAGGGTCGTACCCGTAAACTCAACTTTCGTCACCATTTAAGACCTTAGAAAATAAGTCTGGGTCATTTCTGACCTGTTTCTGAAGTTCCATGCAGACTTCCAGCTGATGTTGCTTCTGGTCGTCAGACAGCAGCCTTGGCACAAATTTTGCAGCAATCCGCCTCATGTTGAGTTCGTCCGACAAAATGTGCAGGCATGTCCCGTATGACTGTCCCACAATGTTGCATACATCATGGATCGTTCGCCTACGGTCCTCGAGGATAGCCTCATGCACTTTTTCAACATTCTCTGGCGTTGTGCCGGTTGAAGGTCGTCCAGATCGTGTGTCATCATCGACTTACCTTCGGCCATTTTTAAACCGGTTAAACCAGTCGTAGGTTTGTGTCTGACCCAAAGCGTCATTACCAAATGCTTGTTTAAGCATTTTGTGAGTTTCCGCCGCATTCTTGCCAAGTTTGAAGCAAAACTTGATGCACATACACAGCTCCTTCACATCCACCATTTCAACGAAAAAAAAATCGCAAAATGACACAAACACGACGTTATAAAAATGCATAGAACAAAAGAATGCATGCACTCAGCACAAAGCCACGTCGCACACTGATTCACAAAGGATACATGCAGCGCTACCGAGCGCCACTAGTGCGTACTACAACCGGTTCCCGTGCGACGTTCAACTTTCGGGAACTTTTGGGTAGCACCTCGTATAAGCGGACATGCAAGAGCATCATCGATCAGTGCATGACTTTGTTGGAGAAGCACAGTGACTTCACATGAGTGAGTGCCGTGAAGAGGGGCTGCGACAAACTATTTAATAGCTACCGACAAGTTGTATGTAATAAGCGAAAAAAACCTAAGCAGTCAACCCTGATATAAATATTTTGAAATTATGTGTTTACTGCTAAAAATCTTTTTTGTCTTACTGTTTACTAGGTAATTTTATAGTTCATTTAATAAATTACATTCTAAAAGTCTGGTAGAAATATGTTTTATATTGAATGTGGGTCCAAAAATACCATTTGGGAAGTTATTTCCCAAATGGTTATAGTGCCCTGGCAAATGCAGATTTTTGCTTAACATGGAGACCTCAGAAATGCATCCCCTGCATTAAGCGGGGCTTACCTTTATATACTGCTTAGAGTCATTGCTATTCTTCTTGCACATTCCATGTGAAAGATGGTTTAGTTTCAACAAATAAGAAACTGTTATTCTTGGAGAGCTTGAACAACTAAATCAAGTTTCCTATAATTCAATTGATGTCAGCTGCTAATGATACCATAGAAATGAACTACTGTCATGCCTCATTTAGCGCAATTTTGATATAGCGCAATTGGAATCCCATGATTTACATTTTTTTTAATTGTTTTAATAAAATAAATACTGTATGTATGGTACGTACTGCAAAATGAAAATACTGTTCACGGTGCACATTTTTGCTGGCTTTTGTTTGCTTAAAAAAATCTGATGTGGCCAACACATGACTTTCTCCATATTTGGGGTATAGATAATAAAATTATTATGAATAGCATTATGAAGCAAATTATTATTTCATATCGTAAAAGAATACAGTCGTCCTTGTTGTCGTAAATTATGTATATTTTGAATATGTTTACAGAATTTACCGCTGTATACTGGAAATTACGAAAAAATTAAATATCTCCGAAATGGACGAT